>JAVLVB010000212.1:1036516-1084062 GCA_032876305.1 Orestias chungarensis | reverse complement strand
TCTCTCTCTCTCTCTCTCTCTCTCTCTCTCTCTCTCTCTCTCTCTCTCTCTCTCTCTCTCTCTCTCTCTCTCTCTCTCTCTCTCACTCTCTCTCTCTACTGGAGAGATCAACGCGCGCGCACCACCGCTCTGCAGTCGGGCGTGCACGCGCAGCGCCCGGGCGGCTTCGTTCTTTCTGACGTCAGCGCATTCCAGCTCGCGCTCTCGACACCCAGCGGCGGCGAGCGAGAGCGCGAGCTCGAGGTGGAGGAGTGGAAAATAACCGAATGAACTCGCATGAAGTCCAACAAGTTATGTAAGCGAGTCCTGTCAGCTTGCTCTACGACTGGCGTCGAGACAAAACGAGCCACAACACCCCATAGTTTAGTGTCACTGGTAATGAGCGAGTCAGCTCTTCGGTAACTGTTTTTGTTTCATTTTGTACCTGCCAGCCCAAGCTGTTCCTCATGAGTGCAACCAAGGAGGCCTGGGAGGGCTCCTAGTTACAGGTAACTTCAAAATAATCTCCAAAACTGAGGAAATTTGTCATCCCTCTTTTTGTGTTGCTTCCAGAATTATGACCTCTTTCTTGCTGAGTGGCATTACAGGCCTTGTTGGTATAGGAGTTGTTCTACAACAGATTATGACACTTTTTTTCTCAGCTTTTGTAGCTCATGTGGATATTTTCCTCCCGAACAAATTCTTTTTGGGGACATGGAACCTGCCGTTCTCCTGTTTAGCGTGAAATCCTGACATTAGCATAAATTCACACAACTAAATGAACTTGGCATCTTCTCTTCCAATCTGGGCAATTTATTTTGTTTTTTCTATTATATTACGCAAAGTAACTAGGTATAAGGTGAAGCCTTAAAACGCATCCATAGGTTTGCCTCACATATACATAAATACAAGCCTGTCAGAAGCACAAATAAGTTCACAATATCATCACCTGGGGTTTCCCAAATTTGTTTAACAACATTGAAATCTTAGTGCTTGTTGATTTAAACCCAAAATAAACTACAACTTTAATGTCTTTCAGAAATTAGGAAGACAAGTCATGTTTGTTTTTACAGAGTATATTTGAGTGTTACGTTCCTTAGTTTACATGTTCTTCCATCCCATTAGATCGATGCTTGGTTTCAGGCTGTTTTTCTTACATTGGTTTTTCCCCATATGTTCTTTTCATGTGGAATTCGCCTTTCTGCTAATTTCTGGCCATGTCTGGTCCATTGCAACACGCAATACATCTTATATCTTGCTTTAGTTTAAGAATGCTAGGCATATATTAGTTGCTTTGTTTCATTGTTGTCATAATCCCACAATCTTTGCTATAAAAAGAAATGATCCCAAATAAATTGTCTTAGGTACTTGCTTTGACTGTCAGAGATAATTTGCATTGTTTTTATAAATGTGTCTTTCTCTTCTTTCTCTTCCGTCACATTATTTATGCAGATCTACTTCACTGCTTAATCTATTTGATATTTTTAAGTAGTATTTAATAGAATAAGGACCTATTGACTGTTGAGTATCTGATGCTTTTGTGTAATTGATCTAAATTGTGCATGTCTTTGTGGGAAGGTTTGATATTTTAAGCAAGTTACACTTTAAAGCTGCATCAGTCTGCAACGATGATCTCATCCCTGTCCTCCTTTGTTGTCGTTCTCAGTAGAGTAACAGCGCCTCCTAGTGGTTTGTTTCTCTCATCAGCTCGATTTAAAAGTTTAGTCCAGAGGTCAGCAACCTTTTCAGTTCAGCTAGTAAAACTCGTTAAGAACCCTTAGTTGTTTTTATTAAATATCAACAATAAATGTGTTAAATGTTTAAGTTTAAAGATAAAGAAAAACACAGCTTTTGCAAAAAACATTTGTGAAAATCATTTTTAAAAGAAAGATCATAGGGGATCTGAAAGCATTATTCAGTTGGAAGGGAAATATAAATTCCCTCAGCTAGTTCAGGGAAAGTGCCTGGAAGATAATATGTTATAAATCGCCTCATAATATAACCCAGTCGTAGATTATCCTGTAATATGTTAGAAATATGTTCTGCAAGTTGTGTAAAGAACCCTGCAGCTTACTGAAATTAAATAGTTTGGGGAAAAACTATGTTGGTGGTAATAGAGAAATACCTGTCACTTAAACAAAGTGATCTTTGATCTAAAATGTAAACTGTATGTCCTGTAAAATGTATAAAACAAGTTATGGATATGTTTAGGAAGTACTGTAATATCTGTCAATTATATCCTGAACGTAACCCTTAGATTTTGTGCAAACAAATGGGAATACCCAAAATGGTGACCAATAAATTGTTAAAACGGTGTCCTGTGAGTTTCAGGAAAGGAAACTACTAGTGTTGTAATATCAAAGTCCTAAACAATAAAAGGACTTGTATGAAAATAACATTGAATTTTTTAAAGGTCTAAGAAACTAACCTGCAAGTTATAAAAATTAATTTTTGTTTTATGGAAGATTATCCATTAATAGTTGTAAAATAGAAAGTCTGAAACATTTCCTTTTGGTTATAGAAAATGAACCTGTAAATTTAGAAAAAGCTTGTTATGGTCATTACCTGTGAATTCTATGTAAGAAAAAACTCAGCTGTTCAGTACAGTTTACCTTGTTTTATTTAAAGTACTTGTAGATTCTGCAAAAGTGTCTTGTAAGATAATTGCATTTATTCATAATTATCTTTTTAAATCAATTATTGTTTATTTCTAACTATATTATAGTTTATTACATTCTTAAAGCTCAAAAAAAGTCACAAAAAATTGTTACAATTTTCATAATGACCTCACCACGATCCTAGTCACTGACCAACATTTCAATTACTGTATAAGATTTAGGTATCTCATATGGATAGTTTCAAAAAAGTCATACTTTCTTCGCTTAAAGTCCCAAAAGAAAAACGCTGGGATTAAAACACAGAAGTGGATGTTTCAGTAAAAAAACTGAAAAGATAAATTTGTAAACAAAAATACTTCAAGTAACCCCTAAAAAAGCAGCAGACCACATAGGAAAACAATTAGGTTATCTGTTTGGTCTAAATGTACACAATTTATTTTTTCTTATTTTTTTGCTTTCAATTAACTTTCATCCCATACTTGCAGTGCATTGCACAAATCCTGAGTTAGTGTATGTGATGTTAACGGCTTCACATCAAGTCATGAATCCACTTCTTGATTTTAGGGCCTTCGTCAGTCTTTTGAACATGACCCTTTTGGTCGAGTACGCCGGCAGGTCAAGAATGGAATGACATGTCAAAGTCTCTGGGAAAAGCTTTTCATCAGTGCCACTCTCGATTGGTTTTATTCTTATCTTCATCTTGATCTGGCCCATGCCAAGAACAGGAACTTTCCGAGACCCAGTCAGGAACACTAGGCAAGAAATAAAGAAAAAGTGAAGTCAAACAACATTACAATAATCTAATATCTGTTATGTCATGAGAAATGGAACAGAAAACAAAATCTCAGGTGTAAAAACCATCAGAAATGAAAGAGAAGAAACAAGAAAATTACTTACAAAGAAAATCCTTCTTCTGCTCCTCAGTCAGTTCATCAAAAACCTCCCAAAACATCTGTATGGTTGGGTGTCTGACGTTGAACCACTCGTACTGTGTGTTCTGTGTACAATAAAACAGACCTAAGAGTTTCCTGTTGGAACTGCAAAGACTAAACACTAAAACTAGAAACCGTTTAGCAGACTGTACCTGTTTAAGCTTCGCCCAATCGTAGGCTTCTCCACCCACCAGTATTCCCTGTAACTCCTCGGGACTAAAAAGCTTTACAAGCTGCTGGTCACACACCTGGAAAAAGCCTCGCTTAAACTCCTGAAACACACTCTGCACTGATGAGTTGAAGGCATAATTCACGTAGGCGTCCACATACTGCTTCCTGTTGCGCAAATACAAGTGTTACAATTAGTTAGCTGCTTTGTTCGACCTAATACTGATACCTTTTTTTTGGTTTGAGAAGCTCACTTGTTTTGGTTTGTGACCAGCATTTCTGGATTTTCAGGATCAAGGTCAACAACTTTCTCATCCCAGTTTATCTGAAAATAGAGAATGGCAATGTTTGCAAAATCACATAAGACAATCTTAAAGTGATATAACACAGAATATCACCAACCATAAAGGGCATGTCCGCTTCTTCCAGGTCATCCTCTTCAGAGTCCAATATTTCTTGCAGATGCCTTCAAAGGGAATCCAATCAACAGGTTATTGAGTCAGGTAGCAGTCACAATGATTTCCACTCAATCAAAATTAAAATACTTGCTCACCTGCCAAGATCTGGGTTGAACTCCATCATATCTTCCAGAGTCGGTTCAATGTCCAGCAGCTTTTTGAACAGGACCAGTGGGAACGGCAAGTGTACATGGGCGTTGTTGTATGCGGCCAACCCACAAAGAATCCCAAACAGGTGAAAGTTTGCTTTGTTTACTGCCTGATTAAATAAAATAAAAAAACATAAATGTCTTTACAGTGGGAATGGAAAAGGCTATAAAGATGAACAAGAACATCGCCTTACTCTGGAAGTGAACCATGCCAAAGTTTTACGGTCATTCAACATGAACATCTCTGTTTTTTTTTTTACTATTTTGATGTGGTGGAAAAAGTCTGACATGTAGACTCGTGTGACCTTCGGGTCTCCATCAAAATGCACCTGAGAAATAAAATGTTGAAAAACGCTTGCATAATGCTGAGCTTTAATTGTGACGGCGAAACTAAACACTCACCACGAGCGGTTTCTTAAGGTCGGCTTCGTGAGCAGTGGCCAACTGAACGAAGGCTTCCGCCAAAGGTGAAGCTCGGCTCAGGTTCAGTCTAAAAAAAGGATTTGACTGGGGAATCGATCCGAGGACAGGAACGAGAGCCTGATATTCAGCCTAGGGTGATTTTGGAACGGCAAACAAAAAACAAAATAAAGCCTGAGACTTTCATCGTTATTTGTTTTTATACTTTGACACAATCTTTGTGCTTGTCGTGTAAACATGGAGGAGTTTCCAGGAACGACGTATGACAAGGTTTTAAAAGAGGTGTGGTTTCAAAAGCCAAAGTCCGCCCATATATCTGCCATAAAGCGCTTAAATGTCCAGACGGATCTCAGGCTTTAGTATAGAGTAATGTTTCTCCTTTCCAATCTGGTGCTGCTCTGCAACAGCCAGTTGGTTGAAAGAAGTCGACCACAATTTGACTTGTCTTAAAAGATAGTCAAATACTTTTATTATATTAAGAGTTCGGGATCCATGTTTATTCACCTGAGTCATAGCATTGTTGGTGTCAAAAACCATTTTCTTTGACTCCAGATCCATAAGAATTGTGAAATCAAAGAGCAGGAGCGATGGATTATCCCCAATCTGAGGAAAGACATAAATGAACAATTGCTAAAATATTGTTTGCCAAAGTGAACCATTCTGTTGCATACAAGACAATAAAATTCATAAATTAACCTGCAATTGTTTACCTTGCTTTTTGACATTGTACGCCAGAGCTGCAGATCTTCACAAAGAAACCCTTCGTTAAACTTCACACAAAATGTCTTTTCAGGGATTTTCTTCCTGTTGGCCTTTTAAATAAATAATGTCATGCATTGACAAAAAGAGGAGACATGAGTCAAGAAATATACATACATTTTGTGTGCAATGATAATGGAATCAAGTGTGATGTGGGATGGATCCTAACCTTGTACATTTTCTGGAGAATCAGCAGGATATTCTTAAACGAGATGTGAGAAACTGGCCAGGAGAGAGCCGTCTTCCACACATTTACATGTCTGACCAGTGTCGAGTCAGACAGTGAATGCCACCAGTCTCCTGAGGAGGACAGCATTGATGAAAGAGAGCTTTTCCAAAGATGTTCCGACAATAGAACTCGTTTAAGGTTGTCTGAAACACTGCATAAAGATTTGATCAGGTTGATAATTTTTGTGGCAGGACTGGGGTTCTCCTGTAAGATGAACCTCCACATCATTATCAAATCTTCTGCATGATCGGTAAATCATTTGTTTATTTCGTCAAAATAAGTCAACAAAATGAGAAGGCAGAGAAAACCAAAACAAAGAGCAAAGGAAGTAAAAAGATAAAGTAGTACAGAAATAGATAAACAATATTTAAACTCCTGTCAATGGCAAGAATGCAATGTGCCATGTCTTTAACTCCGACACTCCTCCCGACAAGTTTGAGTCAATTCCCTTTCCCTGATAAATGAAAGTAGGCCAACAGGCTCCTACTGCCACCACCACCACCACCTTGCTACACTGCAGTAATGATTCAGGTTGCTGAGTAATAGTTTAATTCCTTCACACCAAAGCCCAGAAAACACAGATTTGCTAAGTGCACACCCAACTTTACATATACTGTACATGAATGTGTACCTCAACGATGGTGAGAGTTCTTGTATAACCTTTATCATAAGTACGTTTTGCTATACCTACAATCCGGAGGCTTTCAGGAGAAAGCTTTTGAAAGGCAGCGATAATCTCCTCAACCAGCCTCAAACTGTGTTCCCGACAGTATTTCTGAGTCGCATGAAGAAGCTCAGTCAGAACCAGGAAGACCCTCAGACCCTCCACTCCCACTGGTCTGTAATCTAGAGAGGGAAGCAACCGCAGAACTGTATTTTCCACCTGTTGAAACAATACAAGAAACAGGGATTTTAATGTAATCGCTCAAAAACAGTTTACCAACATATTTTTGTTTTAACTTCATACCTCAGTTTGAAGAATATCCTCACGCAACAGATTTTCAAACACAGTGTTAGCCAACGATAAGTCCAAACCAGGGTAGATTGGGGAAGTTTTGAAATGTTTATCTTTGCTAAAGTAAAAAAAAAACAACAACATTTAAAACAGGATCAGACACAAATAAATGTAACCTTAAAATTCTGAGAGTACCTTTGATCAAGGAAACTTCGATTCATAATTGAAGCAAAGGAAAAGGCACTCAGAATTTCCCTGTAAAAGTGTCAAGAAGTAATTACCAAATAACAGAAGGTAAACAGTTAAAGGCCACTCAGTCATGATAATCTATT
Source organism: Orestias chungarensis (assembly GCA_032876305.1). Classification (NCBI taxonomy): domain Eukaryota; kingdom Metazoa; phylum Chordata; class Actinopteri; order Cyprinodontiformes; family Cyprinodontidae; genus Orestias; species Orestias chungarensis. Next base: position 1,077,063 of record JAVLVB010000212.1, on the reverse strand, counting down.
TGGAAAGTAAACAAATAGTGAGAAAATAAACCACATTATTCTTACCCTTTTGTCCCCTTTCCTAATTTTTCATCACATACAAAGGTCCATTTCTTCACCATTCTTTCAATAGGCTGTTGTCTTATGTTAGTCTTTGACTTCAGTCCTTCCTAGAAACAAGTAAATAGTAAAAGATCTAAAAATGTTGGCATAAAATGACTAATATAGCATTAAGCCTGCCAGCTTATTCTTCTATATGATCTTGTGCTCTTACGTTTTTAGGTCTAGAGGTTGCAAATGAACAATCTGCTCCAGCAAAGATGTTCTCAATCCTGTGACCATTTGCTTGAGATGAACAATAAAAGTTACTTATATATGTGGTATGACTTTCTAGAGTTGTTAAAGGAATTTGGTTTGTTGCATTAAAGCAATAATCCTCTTTAGCTACATGCAATGTACAGTAAAAGTGTTACACAAGGCCCTGACTCTCTGACTTCTAACAATATGATACTCCTTGTGGAATGTTTTTCTGCTAATATAATTTTAGTGATCAATTCATATATAACAGAGAAGACTTACAGATTTTCAGTCGTACCGGTAGCGGGACAGACAAATCCTTCCCTTCACGTCCCAGCTGCTGATGGTCATTACAACCAAAGGAGTACACCTTCATACGGTCGGTTAGCACTAATGTGTGATATCTGGTGGAGTAAAAGCAGCTTGTTTAAATACAGTCTCAGTCAGATGTTTACATTCACTCAACGTGCATGTAACGTAATGTGATGTAACATGGATGTTTGTGCTTTTGCTTCATATGAACAATGATCCAGAGAACGAACTCAAGAATCATTTTATAGTGGCGTAATTCTGACTACTCTAACTACTCTTTTGGGCAGGAGTGGTGCAAGACAATAGCGCCAGCTGGTTCTGGCTTTTAAGTATTTCTGTGCCACTAGTAGCCTTAGTTTAACAGTAGATGGAGAGGAAGAATGGCAGCAAATAGTCGGTGGGCCTGGAATCAAACCAGTTTAGGTCAGGATTTCATAACGTCATTCCAGTAGCTTAATGCTACTTCGCTTTATTGATTACAAATCCAGTTTTTTTGTGTGTCTTCAGTTTTCCTGTTGGAACACACAATTTGGTCAGGGTAAATATAATTTGCCCATAAACAGACATAGGAGTTAAGTTGGAGCTTATCATAAACTGATGAAACACTGTGGACGTCTGCTCACCTAGACGAGCCAAATCCAATCAAAAAGGAACCTTCTATGGTCATAATCGGGCAACGTTTTTCATACAGACACAAGAAATGTCTATAGGGGTCAAGGTAAAGCTTTCAAACCTAAGGTAAACTCTACAGACTGTGAGGCATCGTGCTGATCGTCTGTTTTGCTACCACTGGTTTAGATGCATTTCACAAAGGGGATGGGAAAAATAAGTTACAACCTCGAAATATAAAAATTACAGAAGCTGCTTGTTGTATAAGTCCTTTTAATGTCATAAGGTATCGCTGAATGAAAAGAAAGCCAGCTACACCTGACTATTATAAACACATGATGGTATTTTAAAGTACCTCCCACATGCAATCTTGGTGACCTTTGCCCCCCAGAGCTCTGCAACAAGCCGCGGACAGAGTTCATTTTGGAACGAGCTGTGGCCAAGCTGTCCGTATCGCCCGGAGCCAAATGTAAAGACCACACCATCCTAAAAAAAAACAAAAAAAACTAAACGATCACATTGAATAATCTCATCCTCTCATGTTGGTAAAAACTGCTTCAATATCTGTAAAATCTGTAAATAAAAACAAAAAAATAAATTTTAGGTACAACCGGTCACTGACCTTTGTCAAAACTACAGTGTGATCCTCTCCACAGGAAACACGAATGACTTTCTTCATATTCAGATGATTGAGAAGTGCTGGTGTGTTTCTATCTATATATAAAATAAACAAATGGTCTGAGTTGCTTTAAAATAATGTAGGACATTTCATAAGAGCATACCGGTCTGGACAAGTGACTAGCAGGTGAGGCACGCACCTTCATCATGACAGGTAAAACACAAAACAATTAATTCAAAACTGACAAATACCTTCCTTTTTGGGTCCATCAATTTCAACACTGTGCTTCACCAGTCATGAACCTCACCTCATGTCACTGGTCTGAACTAGAGCAGAAGGTAAAAATGTCACCTTCAGCGTCTTCCAGTCCGAGCTGTCCACAGTCGTTTCTGCCCCAGCCGAACACTCCTCCAGAGACGGAGAGAACAAAGCTGTGCTCTCCTCCCGCAGAGATCCGAACCACTGGGATGGTAGACAGAGCTTGGATGTGCCGGGGTGAACCGCCGCCGAGATCAGTCCCACCCAGTCCCAGCTGACCTCTGGAGTCCCGACCCCATGTGTAAACCTGACCATCTGTGAAAAAGTGAAACATAAAAATCACACACCTTTCTTCAAATATTCTAGCTCCTTTGTATGTTGTTTACATTCTTTCTAAACCAACAAGCTGTAACCTAACAGAATTCGATGAGTTGTATACAATATTTTGTGTTAATCAGGGGCTATAATTGTTTTGGGGTGTTTTTTCTTAAAGAAATTGTCCCGATTCTGTTTCAAGATAAAAAGTTTGTCTTGTTTAGCTTTCAGCAAGTTCAAATGTAAAGGAAGTAAATAATCTGGGACTAAATCTGTTTCAGCCAATAAAGTTAGTTGTCTTAATTGTCCTCTTTTGCTGCTGCAAGGGGGACAAACCGGACAAAACTAGAGTCAACAGAAGTTTTTATGAGTTATAGGCCTCTCCACAGAATTCAAATTTTAAAAACAAGAACTGTCCGTTTAAGATATTGACCCCTGATATCTACACAGAAAAAGAAAAATTGCAGAAAACATATGTTCCCTAATCAGAGCAGATCGGGAGACAACAGTACCTTTTGTGAGTGCTACAGTGTGATGGTTCCCACAGGCAATCTGAGACACCGGGATGCTGGACAAAGCTTCTGGAGACCTAAAACCACACAAATGAAAAACTAGAAACGTGTTCCAAGACTTTCTAATGTTTTTTTTGTTTTTTTATAGCCACAGAGGTTTATATTGCCTCTTACCTTGGGGTGAAAGGATTCACATTTGGGTCCACGCAGAATATCCTCCCTCCATCAGACAGCAGAGTGACAACATCAGCACCACAGCTCACAGCCTGGATCTTATCCCCACAATTCACAAACTCTGCACATTTAAAACACGCCAACGCATGAGTTTAAATATTAAAAAAAGAGACGCGCGAGATGATCGCTGCTCACTCTGTTTCCCTCTTTCCCCGCGGATGATGGACGCGTCTCCGTCTGCCTTGACGAAAACCAGCAGCTGAGGAGCAGCGGACAGATCTCTGATGTGAAAGCTGAGGTTCAGGAGCTGAACTCCCTCCGGCTTCAGGACGCCTGAGCCTTTTTTCTGGCGGAAGCTCTGCCTGAAGTCTTCTCCCCACGAAAACATGCTGCCGACTGCGGATCCGCTGGGGTTGTTTTTTTTTTTTTGCAGCTGATCCTTTTAAAAGAAACCTCGCCCAGCAGCTGCGAGGAAAGGAAAACGAAACCTTGACTTAAAAAAAAAAAAAAAAAAAGTCATTACGCACCTCACAGAAGAGAGTTGTTATCTCTGGAGGAAAGGAAAACGAAAGCGAAACCTTCATGTGTTCTTTTTGTAAAGATGACTTTGGCGCACCCAAATATACATTTGGAAAGTATTCACACCTCCCTTTTTGCCATTTGCCAAAATTGAAAAAGTTCCTTTTATTTTCTCACTAACGTAAACTAAGCATGTAATTAATATTACCCCCCCCCCCCCCCCAAATATATGAAAAAAGAAATAACTTGGTTGTCACGGAGAGGGGTTTTGGGCTTGGTGTTTGTTGTTGCTTTTCGTTTCACCAGAGGGCGCCCTAGAGGGCTGCCTTCAGTGGGGCAGGCTGATGTAGAGCAGCCAATCTCCCTGATGAGGCTGAGGTGGATAAGAGCAGTCTTTATCAGCTCTCGCAGCCACTCCGCGAGATGACCGCCAGCCATCGACCAACCTGCAAGATCAAACCACAGAGCAACATCCAAGCTGCTTCTTTTCCACCATCTGCCACAAAAACGAATGTCTGTGCTGCATCTCCGCCCTAGCGTTTTATCACAGCCTACATTTTTACCATCTATACCCTTAGGATCCATCGCCCTGAGGGATAACTAACATCATACAAGTAAGACCAACTCCAAAGAATTACTCAACTTCCTGGATTCCACTTCACCTGTGCATTTTCTTCCAGAGCTACCAGTTCCCTTTGTCGCTGTTTACTCCGTTGCAGACCAGAGATCTCCTTGTGTATGTTCACATTTGTCCTATATAATATACTGTTTAATAAATCACATTTCACTGACCTCTGTTTTCCTTAGTTGTCTCCTATATGTCAGTAAGAACCTTAAACCAAACCATGACAATGGTCATAAGTATGCAGTTCCTTTGCTCCGTCTTGAGTATAACCACTCATTTGAGTCTTTTGGGGAATGATGTAACAAGTTCATCTTCCTCTGCAGACCAACTCCAGTTCCGTCAGGCTGGATGGTGAACATTAGTGAACAAATCCAGGTCCAGGTCTCTACAGAGATGCTCAGTGGGTTTAGGTCAGGGCTTTGGATGGGCCAAGAACCGTCAGAGTTGTTCCGAAGCCACTCCTTTTTTTATTTAGCTCTGTGCTTAGGGTTATTGTCTTGTTGGGAGGTGAACCTTTGACCCAAACTGAGGTCCTGAGCACTCTGGCAGAGTGTTTTTTCTTCCAGGATATCTCTGTAGTTGGCCACATTCATCTTTCCTTCATTTGCAACCATTCGTTCTGTCCCTGCAGTTGAACTAACGCCCCAATAGCATGGTGGTACCACCATCATGTTTCACTGTTGGGATGGCATCAAGTTAGGTTATAAGCAGTGCGAGGTTTTCTCCACACATACCACTTAGAACTAAATCCAAAAATCAGAAAAACTTTTTTCTCATGTTTTTTTAAAATTTTTTATAAATCTATGCAGGCTTTTATATCTTGTACTGAGGAGAGGATTCTGTCAGACCACACTAAGCTCCCACTGGCAAAGGGCTGCAGTGACGGTTCACTTTGTGTACTTCATCTATGACTCAGGCACAGTGATCTTTGGGTTCTTCTGCATATCTCTCACCAGTAGTCTTCTGTGATTATTGCTCAGTTTGGCTGGATATCGAGATGTAGGAATAATTGTGGTTGTCCCAAACTTCTTCAATGTAAGGATTGTGGATGACACTTTGCTCTTAGTAACCTTGAGTGTTGCCTAAAATATTTTGTAACCTTGGTCAGATCTGTGTTATGCTGAAATTCTGTCTTTGAGCTTCTTGGATAGTTCCTTCGATCTCATGATTTTCATTTGCTCTGACATTTACTGTGCGTTTTAAAGTCTTACATAGACAGGTGTGTTCCCTTCTTATCAAGTCCAATCAGTTTAATTAGACATAACTGGACTCCAATGATGGAGTAGAATCATCTCATGGAGGATCAGAAGAAATGGGCAGCATGTGATTGAACTATGAGTGTCACAGCCAAGAGTCTGAAAATGTATGAACATGTGGTATATTAGTTTATTATTATTATTATTGTTATTTGTTTCTTTACTGTTAAATTGGGGTGCTGAGTAAGCAGAAATACAATGGATTTTAAATTTTTTTTAGCAAATGTCTGCAATAAAAAAGAAAAAGTGAACCATTTAATTGGGTCTGAATACCTTCTGTCCCCACTGTTCTTGTAAAGAAATACATGGCAGAGAAAGAAAGACCCACTTTTTGTTTTTATTGTTGATAATAGAATACAGTTACGGACCATTATTAGTAATAATTTTATCTGCAATGATTTAAGCTTTGGGCTGCACAGTGGTGCAGTGGGTAGCACTTTTGCCATGCAGCAAGAAGGCTCTGGGTTCATTTGCATCTTTGGTCTTTTTGCATAGAGTTTGCATGTTCTACTTGTGCCTGCAAGGGTTCTCTCCAGGTACTCCGGCTTCCTGCCACAGTCAAAAACATGACTGCTAGGCTAAGTAGGCACTCTAAATTGTCCTTAGTTGTGAGTGTGTATGAGCTGTTGTTTGCCTGTATGTCTCTGTGTTGCCCTGCAATGGACTGGCAACCTGCCCAGGGTGTACCCCTGCCTCTCGCCCAGTGTATGCTGGAGATAGGCCGCATCAAACCCCTGCGATCCCACGAGGGTAAGCGAGTTAGATAATGGATGGATTTAAGCCTTATGGGTGAATGTGACTCTTCCTGTTAAAAACCTATTCCCAGCTGATAAGTTTTAAATACAGATTCTTTGAAATCTTGAAAATGAAGACAGAGTTTTATTGGGTGAGATTAAAAAAGATTGTGTTATTAGAAGAGAATATCATTTTTGTTTTTATTGTGAATGTCACATAAGCAAAATAAATTAAAAGTACCATCAGCTAGTGCATCAATAAAATAGCAATAAAATAGCAAAAATAGGCTTAAAAGCTTAGTGTCACACCATGTTTTTTTATACCTTATTGTGGATGTAAAGTTTGTCACCATTTTGGATATATGTTTGGATTCATTCTTTTTTCCAAAAAAGTTCTTTTGGTGCTGACATTTGTCACCTATGTTTGCTTTTGATAGTTGATGTTTACCACCGAAAACAGTAACGTTCTATCTTTAACTCTATGAATTAAGATCTGTTCTGTGTTTTGTTTAAACATATTATATTTAACATAAAAGTTATCCAGTTGTTTATTTTTTGCTACATTTTGTATATATTTTTTAAGTTGTATAATAAATGCTGTTTATCTTAATTTTTTGTTTGTTTGTTATAACTGTCAGCTGTTAATAAGGAACCATTGCTCTACAGTTTTTTCAAAGGTTTATTTATTGAAATGTATTTAATGTATAGAAGCTAATGGAACATTGTTAACCACACACTTGGTTTCCTTTCTCAATAGAATAAAAAGGTAGGGCGTGAGTGTGTGCTTACAAAGTTAAACCTCCTGAACCAAAGACCCTTTGTCTTCATGGTTAATAACCCATTTAGCAACATCTGAAGCTAATTGATAGCACTGGATTTGAAAGGCATTTAAATAAGTGGCTGACTACAGATACACATTCAGATGCCTTTTTTCCCCAGTTGACATAGTTGTTGTTGGTATCCCCCAAAAATCTCCAATTAAGTTCTCAGTAATTTGAAGTTGTAATATGACAAACGTGTAAAAGTTTTAGTATTATTAATACTTCTGCAAGTTAAAATCATAACAAAACCTTTCTACACTGTTTGTGTAAGTGAGCTTCTTAAGACTAATCCCACGCTGGTGGAAATATTACACTCGCCCCTGGTTGTCAGTCAGAACAAAAACTGGAGAGGGAATTTCCTTTTTGGTCTTTATTAAGCTTTTAGAGCAGTTGTAAAAACATGTTGATGATGGAGTGATTTAGAGATGAAGAAGTACAGCTGGATGTGGATGTGGTCTTAATACAACAGAAATAAGCCCATATTAGTTTACTTAATGGACACTTATAACATATTAGCACATTTATAGCATGTTGCAGTAGTAACACATGCTACCATGAACCCACTACACATAGCCTACTTACTAACTACTAAACAGATATTTATGAGGTTTAGCTCCAAGTCAAACAAGATCATATTAAACTACCTAGATGTTATATTAAACAGGCATGTTAAAGTCAACTGGTAATAGGAGAGCAAGGTCCAGCATGCTGATAACCACAGTTGAACTAATAACCTTATCACTTCACAACAAGAGATGAACTAGCCACTCAGAGAAGTATGTCACTCTGCAGCTTCCAGAGTACAGAAAAACATTTTCTAACCACTGGGTGGCACTCTCATTCCATTCTGGTTTAACCACTAAACAAAAGTGCTTAGCACAATTTATCATAATAACATAATAATGTCCACGAACTAGCAGGGGCTTTTAAAAACTTTTTATCTGCTAGAGATAAATTATTTTAAACCAAACACTTATGATTTGGTCCCTCAAAAGTCCAGTTACGTATATTTTATAAACACATGCTGGCGTTGAGTAGAAATAGTACAAAACCTGCAAACATATTAAGAAAAACTTAAAAACACTTTAAAGATCCTCTTTAAAGGGTTAGAGGAAGAATCCGCTACTTAAAAAAAAAAAGCTTTTTATACTCAGACCTATAGGTTATTATAAAAGTATAGCTTTGTGTTCCGGCCAATTGACCAGATGCAGTCTTAATCTTAATCTGTCAGTCTTAATATGTGCTTTCCTTTAGGTTTGATCATCAAGCAACACAGCAATTACAACAGGTCTTCTGTGATAACTCCCTTTAAGTTCCCTTGTTTTAGTTTTAAACTCTTTTTTTTCCGATACATAGCTATAAATAATTTTTTTATTGGGAATAACAGTCAGTAGCTCCAAAGGCTGTTTCCTGTTGAGCTGTTAGGAAAGTGCTGTGTAGGTAACAAGAAAAAAAACCTTGGCATTCAGAAAAGATAGGACGTCAAACACACTGACTGATCCTTTTGTTATTAAGAGCTTCGGTTAGTTTGGCTTTCATGATGGTTTTGGTTGAATATAGCGGCAGTTCCAGGGTGGAGAAACATGTGTGTGTTTCAGGATAATACCGATCAGGGGAGAGATCTTCTATGTTTTTCACTTTGATTTTCATCTTTATCATGTCCAGGTCGAGGATAGGCACTCGTTCAAACCCGGTGACGAACCCTGATGGAGGTAAAAGAGGATAATCTGTTAAAGAGCATTGTTTATTTCAGGACTGAATCTGCCTTAATAATGTAGTAATAACTTTTTTAGATTTTTGTTTTTAACTCGCGAAGTGATAGTAAGTTGTTGTCTTTATTTGGTCATTAAAGTTTTTCTAAACAATTTAATGCAATGTTGTGATTTAATTTTTATACTTTATTCTGATGTGATTCAGTTTTAACTCACCTTTCTACAGTAGTGGATTTGTCTAAATGTTTGCTACCTTCCTAAAAAAATGCCATGCAGTATATTTGTTAAGTAAAAACGTTTACTCCATATAGACAATCAGAGCTTTAAAAAGTTTCTTAATAGAAAAACAATAAAAAGGTGCTATAACATATTTGACCATTAGGTGACAGCATTATTCCACTTTAATTGAGTAAAAAACGTCAATTATTTCTTTTAAAGCTCTGTCTCAATAAATCGAACAGTATTAAAAGCTTTTTTTTTGTTTGTAAACATTTACATTTATTCATACAAGATGACTAACGTCTGGTAGTAATTTATTTTAATTTAGAAGGTTATGGTATACAGGTTTGGAAAACCTAAACAATACCAAAAATACAAAGGAATATTTAATATCTCATAAAACTATGGAGGCACCGTATAAAACCAATAAAATTACCATTTAACAAAACACCCTTGACCTTACATGCATGCATTCTTTTAAACCCATGAAGGTATGCAGGGCGGTATCTTTTACTAATTTGTCTGCCCTTAATCTTTGTTTTGTTGCAGGGCTACTTTTTGTGATAGATGAGTTCAAAACCATTGGGGAAGCTTTACAGGAGTTCTGTCCTGGCATTAATTCAACCTCTGCTATTAGTGAAGACATTTTCCTCACTTTAATTTAGTTTTCCCTTCGTTATTTATGTTCAAACTATATGTGAAAATACTACATGTCAATGTTTTCAGTAATAAAACAGCAGTAGCTAGTCCACCTCAATATAAGAGTGGACTGGCTACTGACAGATTTTTCTCAGATTTTACATTAAGCCTGTTTTCTGTTTTTTAGATTTCACAAAGGAGAATTTGTTTTCGTAATTCATTTTTTTCTAAATGTTGGCAGACAAGTCTAATATCATACTCACACAAAAATATTTTCTTCTGATTCTCCGTTAATTCGTCGAAAACCTCCCAAAACATCTGGATGATGGGCTGGTCGGCATCACACTCCGCCTCATAAACTGTGTTCTAAAATCAGAACAAAAAAATCTGGTTTCAGCTGTAATTTAAACAGCTCAAAATACAAACGAACACAGAACGCTACCTGTTTCAGCTTTTCCCAATCTTGGAAGTCTTTTCCAACAAGAATTTCTTGTAATTCTTTGGGGCTGAAAAGTCTCACCAAATCGCAGTCGCACACATGGAAGAAACCTCGCTTGAAATCATCAAACACGTTCTTCACGGATGCGTTGAAGACGTAGTTCACGAAGGCGTTCACAAACTCTCCTCTGAGAAGACAAAAATTTAAACCCATCAAGATTTTTTAAATATACTGTATGTCATGACAGAAACTGCAATGTAAAAACTGCTTAATTAAGGCGAGGTAACTCAAGTTAAAGGATTAGCAGGCCCAGGTGAAATCTTTCGCTGCTCTCAACCTGAAATGTTGGCAAGAACATTTGGCTTGGGAACACCTTTGGATAATTCAGATTAAACTGGAAATGGGTGTTTTCAGGGTTTCCATCCAGGAACTGCTTGTTCCTTGAACCGATCTCAGGTAAGTTGATGATGGATGGATGAATAAAAAAGACAAGGAAAAAAAAAAAGACAGACATTGCTAATTTAAGCTCCACCAAATAGTCAAAATTATGAGATAATTTCTTCTTTTTTAAATGGATAAAATAATCTAATATTAAATTATAAAAGAGTAAATTATTGGTACTGTGAATAATTGAATAAAATGCAAGAACCACTCAAAAAGCATAGAATTGATCTTTATGTTTAAATTATTCCTACTTTGTCTATTTTATTTGCATTGCATTGAAACTATGATTATGAACATTGTGGTTAAAATGATCAATGATTCTTCGAAGGTATTAGCATGAAAAAAGCTGATTTTAAGCTAAGACCTCTTAGAGTAGAAACTTAGTTAGGAGGGGATAAACTCATTTGTCTACTAAGAGAAGCGAATCCAGAAGTGATGACATGTGCAGTATATTAGATTTTATAAATAAATTGAATTGAATTTATGAGGCACTTCTTAATTTAATAGCAGGACAATAATCTGGAAAACAATTCTTAAAGGATCCTGTTAATGCCAAACACATAATCTTGTCTGTGTGTTATTTTTCAGTTAATGTTAATGTTTCATTTCCAGTTGCCTTATAGAAAAAACGGTAACCAACCATCGATCCAGTTATGAAAAAAAAAAAAACCTTATTGTTATAAGCCAAAATCTAATATAAAGGTGAGAGTCTATGTTACCTACAGTCATATATCGTAAGCTAAAAGAAATTGGGAAGAAAAACGTTCAAAAAATTAAGATATTTCTTACTTGTTTTCGCTGGTCACCTGCTTTTCCGGATCTTCGGGATCAAGAGCGATCTCAGCTCCTTCCCAGGGGATCTTTGAAAAGAAGAAATACTCTCGTCACAAAGCTAACAAGACTTACTTCATAGGAGAATGAACAGCCTTGATTCCCAGACTGGAGGAAGTTAATTTTTCTACATAAACTCATCGTAAATCATACTAATAAAAAACCCTCTTAGATGGAAAATGTTTTATCTACAATACCCACAGAAAAATACATGTCCTCTAGGTCTTCATCTGTGTACTCATCCAGGATGAATTGCAGACTCCTAAAAAAAAACAAAAAAAACACAAATTTGTTTTTTTACATTTTTCATAATTTTTATTTGAAATCTAGTTATATATTCTACTTACTTGCCAAACTCCGGTCTGAATTCTTTCAAATCATCCAGTGAGGGCTTCACTCCGAGCAGCTTTTTGAACAGCACCAGTGGGAAGGGGAAGTAAATGATCACCTTGTTGTACAAAGCCAGTCCACACAGAACCCCAAACAGATAGAAACGCCGGTCTGTCTCTGAAGCCTGATATTAGATAATTAAAAGGTATTAAACAAATGACCTAAACTTCAATTTCTTTCTGAACAAGCAAGACTTACTTTAGAGGAAAACCATGCAAGCGTTTTGGAGTCGTTCAACATAAACATCTTGGATTCAGCAGATATCAAGTCATGAAAGACTTCGTGAAAAAAGTCTTTTACGTAGACATTATCAATTTCATAGTTCTCATCGAAGAACACCTGCAAAACAAATGGGTACCAATAAGATTCTTTCTAAGACGGCTACAGAAGTAGGCAAACAACGGTTCAAGCATGTTTAATCAGTTTTCAGTTTACCACAAGTCTCTTCTTGAAGTCACGCTGATCAGCATCAGCTAGCTGTTTAAATGTGGCCTCTAACACAGATGCTCGGTTTAGGCGCAGACACAAGACTAAGGAGTCAGGGTAACTCCGTCCAAAGCCCAGAAACATTTCCATGAAAAACTCCTCCAAACTACTCAACACCAGCTCGTCCTGTAAAATCAGACCCAACAGAGTTACAGAATCTTAATGGATATTAAAGAATACAAAAAACATGTTTAAGGATTTATGCTGATGGCCTGTTTCTCTTCAAAGTCCCAGGCAAACCTGTTGCTGCATGATTATATTCCTATATGGCTTATTATTATTATTATCCCTAGTATTCTTTGAAAAAGCAGGTTATTTCAAACACAAACCGTTTTCTCAACATCGCGTTGAGAAAAAGCATTCAATCAGATCCAATCACTGACTTCAACAGATAGTCTTGTCTTTGATGTTGTTTTTGTGAGACAAGTTGACATCAGAATAGGAAAGTCCATTTGATCATAGTTTAAAGACAATTTAAAAAACCGCGTTACTGTATTCAAAGCCAATAATCAAACGGCAGTTACCTGGGTGAGATAAGTGTTCATGTCAAAAACCATTTTCTTAGCTTTCAGATCCATCACAATCGGGAAGTTGCACAGAACAAGTGGCTCAGTGCGCACATACTAAAAAGACATAAAGCATAACGTATCTTACAGTTTCCAGTTATTCCATGTGACCCAAAAATCCCAGATGTCTCGTAAAAATTTTATTTTAAATCTGACAAAAAAAACCAACAAAAAAAACATTCTTACACTGCGTTTTGCTTTTGAACGCCAGATTCTCACTTCTTCAAGAAAAAGATTTTGGTGGATCAACACATGAAAATCACTCTCTGGCAGCCTCCGAGACTCAGCAACCCTGCTGTTAACCTGCCAGGATGACATTAGTGTAAACCTGATTATGATTTATCAGCTAAAAAACCTAACATGCGGATTCTGCTTCGGATTATACTGACATTGTACATATACTGAAGGACCTGAAGCAGATTTCTGACACCCTCCCTGCGAGGAGCATCCTCATTACAGAAGATCACGCAGAGTGTTTGCCTCCACACGCTCACAAATCTCCTCATGCTGGGTTGCGACAGCGAGGACCACCACTCACCTGTAAAAAAAACGACAACATTAATGTTTACGCCACGACTACCAACAAATAAAGTTGTTTTTCAGATATGCTCTGTAAGAGTACCTAAAACCTCGAGGCCCTCCTTTGACAGGCTTATCACAGCAGCAGCGACAGCCTCAGCGAGCTTGCTGCTCGGGTGCTTTCTGTGTTTCTGGATGACATGAAGAAACTCATTGAGGAGCACATAGATCCTCAGACTCTCCACTCCAACTGGATTCTTATCAAGAAGAGGGAGCAAATGCAGAAGTGCAGCTTGAACCTGAGAGTTCATATGCCAAAAAAAAAAAAAGGAAAGAAAAAGAAATGGTGAGGAAAGCAAATGTCTGTAGTCTCAGGCTAATAAACACAGAAGAGGAATGATAAAAACATATATATATTGGATGGAAAACAAATGAATGGTAAGAAACCTCTTCCCAGACATGTTCCGTCTTGACCAGTTTCTTAAAATGCCTACGGGTCTGTTTCAGATTGAGGCCGTGGTACTTTGACGAGGTTTGGAAATGTTTATCCTTACTGGGAAGAAAAGAAAAAAATCCACATAAAAAATGGCCTTTGGTTTGATACTAGACTGGACTAGAAGGCCATCAATAAATGTACAGCATTTGATGATTAATACACCGTAAATGAGGCCCATTTAAACTAGAATATAAACATGAGTTATAGGAAAAATTTAATTAAATATTCTGACTTTTAAAGTTACAAAAACATCAACAGTAATATCTTTACCTTTGTTCAAGGAAGCTTTTATTGAGACAGGATGCAGATAAAAATGTCTTACGGATTTCCCTGAGGACAAGAAGAAGGAATGTTTTGGTAATTTCCATTTGGTAAAAGTATTAAGTCTAAATGGAGAAAAATATATTTAAAAACAAACATTAATATCATACTATGCTAATCAATCTTGGTATATACTTACTGTTCTACCTTTTTCCATTGCTTTATATCACATTTAGATATCCAGTTATCAACCAAACCTTCTAGACCCGGCTGAATAGCTTTGTTGACTCTGTTAGCATCTAAATTTCTGGTAACATCCTGTAAAAGGAAAACGGTGAGTACAGTTTTACATGATCCTCTGTCATGGTAGCATTTGTTTGGCATACACAGTCGATACCTCGTGTGAACAGCAGGTCGCAAAAGAACAGTTTTCTCCAGCAAAGATGGTTCCGATTTTGGGATTAATTTCATCTGAAAGGTAAAAATAAAAATTAATAAAATAACTTTATAAATCAGATCTTAAATAGCGTCTCGGTATGTTTTATCCAATAGATACCGTGATGTAGACGAACGTGTAGCGGCACAGATGGATTGGTCTCTTCTCTGTTTCCAAGCTGACCATGAGCCCCATAACCAAAGGAGTAAACCTTTCCACCATCCGTCAAAACTAAGGTGTGATAGCTGGGATGAAAGCACATTTTACATTTCAGTCAGTGAATTTTATTAAAAAACTATGGGACTATTCACCCACCCAGTGCTATTGAATATTAGGACTATAACAAAATGACAAAGGAAGTCTTCCTCCAAATTACAACATCATAATGCCCAGTGGCTCTATGATTTTGAAGAGTCATAATTACAATCTTTTTCAACATTATTTAAAAAAATTGTAAGTCTACATGAGCCTTCAAAGCACCTGTCAAAAAATAATGGTTTTGTCAAACGTTTGATTTTTCCAAATTATTCACTGAAACACCTGGCACTACAACAAACTGGTAGCCATGTTGGTAACGTTTTCTTTGGGAACAAATATTGTTTGGTTTTTCAGTAACATAGGTACAACTCCAATCTTGTTTTAAAGCTAAAAACCAAGACTGACTTCAAGAAATGCCTTCCCAAACATCGAACTGAACTAAAACAATTTGGACTATAGCTAAAACCACACTCTGTGTCAGGAAACAAGCTTATTTCACCCAACTCTATAAAGTTTCAAATTAGACCAGAAGTTTATTAATCGTTATAAAAACTGTAGTGTGGGTGCAACTTCCTAAGAGCAATTTAGGGAGATATTGGTGGATATATGCATATATTTTAGAAACTGAATATGTGAATAGATAATTTGGCTACATTTTGATGATTTCAAATTACTGAATCAAATCCTTTTTTTTGAATACTGAACAATCATTTCAATTAGTAAAAAATATTTTAAGGTTTAAATAATCTATAAAATCCCCAACTTAATGCAATTTATGTGTAGTGAACATCTTAATAACAGTTTATTCTTAAAATACCTTCTGATTCAAGACAAACCTCTTCTATTTGAAGTACTGATAACACAAAAAGGTGTCCAAGTTACCTTCCACATGCAATCTTGATAACCTTCACCCCCCAGAGTTCAGCAACAAGTCGAGGCCAGAGCGCATTTTGGAAAGAGTTGTGTCCAAGTTGTCCATACTGACCAGAGCCGAATGTGAATACTGCCCCCTGCTGTAAAATAAACAAACAAACAACACACTTTTAAGCATTTTTACTTCCCTTTTTTATGAAGAACTTAAAGACTTTAACTAATATATATATATAGACCCACATTTTTAAAGAATTACAGCATTTTGTTTGTACATCTTTTTTTTTATTTGTCACTTTAAGAGATATTTCCAACTTAATTAAAGGAGATCTTTCTTAGGGTACAAGCGCTATTTGTACTTTTCCTTAATTAAAACACATATATAAATACTTCCCTTTGTCTAAAATATAAGGCAGTAAAAGTGGTGCTGGATTACCATGGTCAAAATGGCAGTGTGGTCCTTTCCGCAGAAAATGTTGATTGTTTTCTTCTGATTCAAACTACGAACACAAGTAGCCATGTTCGTGTCTATCGAAAAGTAAAATTACATTTATCATATAAGTTATACATCGGAATCTGTTTTTTTTGTACACCATACAGTGATTACATCATTTCCAACAACACCTCTTGTGGTTCCCAGTCCGAGCTGTCCACAGTCGTTTCTTCCCCATCCGAACACGCTCCCGGACACGGATAGAGCGAAGCTCTGCTCTCCTCCTGCAGAGATCTGAACCACAGGGATGGACGACAGGGACCGGACCTGTTGAGGCGATCTGGCTCCTGAATTTCTCTTTCCCAGTCCCAGCTGACCTCTGGAATCCAGGCCCCATGTGTACACCTGACCCTCTGGGGGAACATCACCAGGAGTGAATCTTGAACTCAACCACATTGTCTGTTTTTTTTTATTTGTTGGACTGTAAATCCAGTGTTAAACTTGAAACAAGATTATTATTGAGCATAAATTAGTCCCTTTGTAAAGCTTCGTCGTAACTACTTAAATCAATATGATAAAGATAATACTAATATATAGAAAATATAAAGTTTGTGATGCAAAGTGGAGATACTTTAAAACCTTTTGTCAGGGCAACTGAATGCTGGCTCCCACAAGCAACCTGCACAACTGGTATGTTAGAGAAAGCCTCCAACATCCTGCAAGAAAAAAAAAAAGAAAACCACTCAAGTAAAGGTCTTAACAATCATATAAACTGTAGGAAGAGTTAAAGCTACTTTTATATCTGTGTAGTAGGATCTTTCCATGTTACCTGGGTGTGTATGGGGTTTGGCTCGTGTCCACACAGAAAACCGAGCCCCTCTCAGACAGAAGCATTACTACATCATCTTCACAGATTACCGCATCAATCTTCTCTCTACATTTCACAAGCTCTGAAAAATAAAGACATAATTCATATTTGTTGGCTTAACAGGAGTATTTTCTCACTGTAACCGTCAACCATTATTTGACTCAAACTGGGGAGTCGTAGCATCGTGCTGAGTAAAAAGTCGGCTGCTCGTTGTAACAGGATGACGATCCCGGACTTACATCAAAACAAACATTAAGCTTCAGAAGTATGACATTAACCCAACTGAACAATACTCAATGTCTGACAAGCTAAGAGTATCTTTGAGGCCACTAATTATCTTGGGATGGTACACCAAACCCAAAAGCCATAAAAAATATCTAGGATTTTAAATAAGATTTTAATCCCTCAAGCCTTTGTCTTACTATGTGTATGTTTGCGCAATTATATGTTCATAAAACATCAAGATTAACATGCTTTTTAGTTTGATGAATTTCATGTCCCTATTTTAAAATAAAGTAACTATTTACAGAAAAATAAAAACACTAAAGCCAACCTAGAAAGTATTTGTACAAATAAATGTTTGTTTCATAAATGTTTGATTCCTTCTGCAAGGAGTTTCCCTGTGCATGATGTGGGTTTTCTCCGGATTCTCTAGCTTCCTACACAGTCCAACAAACATGAATGTTAGGTTAATTGGATTCAATAAAATGTCCTTAGGTGTGAATGAGTGCAGTTGTGTGTGGTTGTTTGTCCCGTCTATCTCTGTATTGCCCTTCAAGGGACTGGCAACCTATCCAGGGTGTAACCCCGCCTATCACACAATACCTATTAGATGTAGATACCAACAGACCCTCACTACAGGGATAAGCAAGATGGAAAACGGATGGATGGATGAATAAGGTTGTCTGGTTAAAGGAGGGGACATGGGCACCCTAAAGCCACCACTTGGTGGAGCCAGTGATGCTAAATTTTGAGCCCAAATGAGTTTTGGTAGACAAATCACAACAAATACAACACGTTGTCCATTACACACAAAAACAAATATTACTTGTAAATTAAAAATGCATCTGAAACTAGACAAAAGATACTCACTCTGTTTTGCTCTCACTCTGGTTCCATCTCTGCTCTCATGAGTGCGCAAAATGAACGAGTTTCCGTTGCTTTTAAGGAAAGCCAGCAGGCTGCGACCTACAGACACGTCGGTGACCTTCTGGCCCACATCTGAATAATGGACTCCTCCATCTGAGCTGGAGTCTCCTGTCAGCCAGAAGCCTCGCTGGCTCTCCTCTCCCCAGGAAAACATCCTGACTGTGAGCCTTCTGCTCAGCTGTCAGCCAGAAGGGAAACCTAAACAGCTGAGAGAAACAAAACTTACACGCAGGGGGCGTGGCCAATCAGCTGACTGGATCACCATCCTGCAGCGGAAAATGAAACTAAACTCACACTTTGTCTTTAGATGTCCAATTATTATTGTTTTAGTATCTACGTTTACCATGAAACCGAAACCCTTACACTTTAGTGAGGTAGATATTTATAATGAAAATAGTTTCAGCAATAAAACAACCACTAATAAACATCCTTTTTTCTTGTTTCAAGATAATTTGTAAATGTTATTCCAGTTGATGTCCCTAGTAATTGCTTCTGTGCTCAACCCAGGTATTCAAGTTTCCACGTGCTCCGAGTTTGTCTTCTCTGGATCTCTCCCGAATTCATACCTACACGACTGGTAACCTCCTCAACGCCTGCCTCCATCCAAGCGCTGCACGTTCTGTCCGCTCCTGCCTTATCAACACCCTTCTCAAGAGCAAGTGCCTCAAGATTCTCAGGACTGGTCACTGTCCTCCACCATCCAACCCCCACCATCCACCATACTCACCTCTCCTTGGTGTTCCACCCATCTCACAAAAGTAAGATCAACCCCAGCATTATTCTCAGTTGCCTCTGCTCCAGACTCACCACATCTGTTCACTTATTTCAGAGTTCCAATTCCCACCCATTGTTTCTGTCCTTCCAGCTCTTGAGACACATTCTACCTGTTCATTTACTCCATTTATCTGATTTACTGTCTCCTGAGACTTTCCTGCTTAGTTGTTTAACGAGGCTAAAGCCAGGAATGACAATCTCCTCCATAGTAGAGGGGGTCCTATAGTCCAATCGACAGGGATAATTGTATGCTGCTGGATAGGGGAAAGCCAGAGAGATGGGTTTTACTTAAGTAGGAAGTTGCACTATTTTATATAAGTTGTTCAAAGATAATGATATTACTAATTCTCTCAGAGAAGAAGGATAACTAGATACACAATCTAAAGCTGCAAAATCGGGAAACAGTCCAGGGTAATGGTAATACAATATTCAGAAAGGGTTAGAAAAAGTTCACAATCCCTTAAAATAATTGAAGGTCCCAAAAATTTCCCTCACAGTACTAATAAAGGCAGTTGCACTGGTCAAATGACAAGCAGGAACAGGGAAGATGGTCCGAGATGATAGGAATATGGATGAAGGCAAACAGGGCAACCTAAAAAAAATAACTTTTAGAAGCTGCATACGACTTAAGATTTGGGCAGAGGTTCATCTTCTTGGATGATTACAAAGCTACAGCATGAGCTACCATAGTAAGGGTTAGATCAAAGTAATGGTCTGTGTTAAAATGGTCTAATCAAAAGTCAGATGTAAACCTAATTAAATATCTGTGGCCAGATATGATAGCAGGCTGCTTTTGAAAAATATTCTCTTTCTAACATTACTGAGCTTATCCTATTTTGCAAAAAAGAATATCAAGGAAATCAGATGTGCAAAGTTCAAAGAGACATTTCCCAAAAGCTTAATTGCTTTAATTGTTGCGTAATGTGTTCATGCAGCGTATTGATCTGTAGGGGATTGATGACAGATATATTTCACATTTTCCAATTTATGGGGGGAAGACAATTTGAAAACTATGTATTTTTACGCTTTCATTTGCTACTTTTTATCAGTTTATTGTATAAATATACAGCAAAATGCACAGCAGTCTGTCGTAGTAACTTCACAAAATGTCAAACTATGCCGGCTAGGAACTCCCTGTTGCAGAATAAAAATAAACAAGGATTTACTGCTGGCACCCATGAATCTGCAATCACAAAAGGAGGATGGATGAAATGCTGTATCATGTAATGTAGAAATTTAAAACTACTACTAATGTTAAGACAATGGTTATCAATGTTTGGTTATATATATATATTTTTTTACCTCTTTTGCAAAGCTCAATTTAACCAAGTTCACCTGCAATTATGCTGATCAACCACTGAGGGGAAGCAGAGTTCCCTGAACTGGTCAGACGCTCTTCCTTTAAGCAAAAAATGCTACCTGTTAAATTTTTTTATTAAAATGTATGTTTATGGAAAGGAATTTTTAGTTAAAAGAAAATTATTATGACAATTTTTTAATGGGGAACCTGAAGTATGAATGTGAAGATTTGATCTAAAGTATTTGTAGCAAATGTAGCCTAATGTCCAAATGCAAAACAGGGTCAGTATGAAAATACTGACACAAAATGTAACCTTTAAGAAATCAGTAAAACTTAATGCCAGACTGATCAACATCCGAGTTAGGAAAAGGGTTTGAGCTTAACTTATGAAAACAAACACAACAGAGAGGAATTGAAGAGAAGGTCATAATTAATCTTCTCTACTTTTTTCTGCTTTGCTGCTCTTAGGGCGAGGAAACAAATCAACATGAGAGGGATTTGGAGAAGTCACAAAGAGCAGCTGCTTGTGTAGGCTAAGTGCTTAAAAGTGTTTTTTTTTAGGTCTGAATACATCCTGAACTCTTTGACCTCTACAGCAGATCAGGCGAGTTGCACGAGTGACCTCGCCTGCTTGCCTCCGCAAAAAAAAGCTACAGACTATTTCTTCTTCCTCCTCGTTCCAAAATTCATTATTTACAGCTCTTCTCAAAGTGGAAAACAACTAACTTGATATGGTATAGAACAAGAAATTTGCTAAATTACATAAATATTCAAAATCTAAAATGGATACCACTATTTCATCTTTTTTGGTAAAAATGTTGACGTGACTTCAGGTTCACAAGGGAGAATATCCTTATAAAAAGTCAGAAAACGCACTAATTACTGTCGTACATGACATCGGTATGACCCCATACCCCAGAATTTTTTATGCATGTGGTTTGAAAACTGACTTATGACGTATTTGTTTCCCCTTGTATCCTTGTAACCCCAATTAATATTTAGGTTTTCCACAGAGAGCTATTTAATCTGTTTCCACTGCTAAAGTTCATTTATTCAACAGACTCGTACGACATAATTCCTGGGTCACCTGAAGTTGTAGATCACTAGAAAAAGCTATGGCCCGGTTAAGTGGTGTCACACAACATTGGTGACAATGGAACGGGAAACATAAAAACATGATTGCTTGCAAAAAGGAAGAGACATACTGGGTGTCATGTTTGCTGTTGTAGTATGACAAACTGGGTTTAACTCTGTCCGCCCAACAAGAGAGATGGTAAATGGTAAATGGCCGGTACTTGTATAGGTTTATCTGACCGCTGTAACAGGCACACTGTCACACACTGGTGATGGTAATCTACTGCAATGCTGCCACCGCTGCCCTGGGCTAGTCAGAAGTAAGGCAAAATGGCACCCCCTGACCGCAGGGCCGGAGTGGGAGATTTTTTCAGGCCAGGAGTCAGTCATGTAACCAGGCCATCCTGGGCTTGCCACGCATCCGTGTTCCCACACATACATGTTCAAACCCACAACTAAATGCATGGGCACAAGCAAATCTTATTTAGCACGTGCGCACACACACTTATAGCAAATTCCAAATAAAAGGCCACCTATTAGACCTACTGTAACTTCTGAGGTTGTAATATACAGCAACTTTACTGCTGGTAATGCAATAGTACTAAGATAATAAAGATTTTACACAATAATAAGTGTCTGAGTTATTTGACTGTAAGGACACATTTGTTGTTATTAGTGATTTTAACTTCCCAGTCTTTATCTTAGTTTCAAGGCTAAACTTATATAGGCTCCATATTTACACTGTAGACTGAATGTGTGCAGCCTCAAGTTCCTTTAGGGGTCTCCGTTTAAACTTTAAACAAAAAAATGTTGGTACAAATATATTATTAAAATTGAAAAAATATATATTTTTAACCTTAAAATAATATTTGTACCAACATTTTGTGTGTGCGTGTTTTTTGTTTTTTATAACTTACTTGTAATCTTTATTTTAATGGCAACAAGGGGGGACTGAATAAACAAATCTATTACTTTTCTGCATTTTCCGCGTCCTCCTCCAGCGCCTTTCTCTTTTTGTCTCTATGTTCCTTATACCCCGTCGGGAGACCCGAGTCGCTTCTCACTTCTGCCGTCAGCAGAATGTACACCTGCGTGGTTGATACGGACGTTTGGGGCGGGTCTTAATCGAAATAAACCAATCATCTTTCCCTCCTCCTTGTCCCAGCGCTGGTCTGTCTATCTGATATTCGCACTGCCCGCAGACTTTTGTTTTTGGCCAGCAGTCCAATATTAGGCCGGGGCTTCGGGAATACTCTCGGTTGTCCCTATGGCCAGTCCGGGCCTGCCTCACCACCACCAGTAGGCAAGGTGGGTGAAGTGTCTCGCCAAACCACACAACCTCTGAGACAAACGAAGCATGGCTTCCAACTGGCACCTCACCAGTTACAGGACGACCTCTCATCATTGCCCTAATTGCAATTTACGATGCAAAAGCTTTTATAAACAGATCATACAATTACATTCTAAACCGCAACGCACTTTGCCTTAACGGTCAGTGAAAACTAAGCAGGCGGTGGTGAAACAAACCCACAACATGATGCTGCTATCGCCTTTCTTGACAACTGGTACGGTGTTGTTTTGTTTGAAAGCCTAGTGTGATAGCCATGTGCGATATATCACTGGGTTTGTGTGCGCTTTAGTGTAGCAGATTAACTGAAGACTGTTTCTTTAGGGCAGGCGTTGGATAGATAACAAAAAATTTAAATCTTTTTTTTTTCTATCATAGCAGTTATTTGCTGGTAATCTCATCACTCTGGACAAAACCTTTAAATCAATAATGAAGGGTACATGATTCATTTTGGTTTAAATTGTAATTTGAATCTTTGCTCTTGATTTACCTCGGTGTAAAAAAATGCCTTTGATTAAGATATCTCATGATCTCTTTAGTAGCAGAATGTTTTGGTTTTTGTGGGAAAGTTTTTGAAAAGATTGTTTACTTTGTTTGATTTGATCATCAAAAATTAATCTTGTTGCTTTAAAGCTTTAGTATTAGGACAGCCATGTTGATGTTGTCAAATACTTGATGATGATGGTCAAGTTTCTGAAAAGTTTGATGGAATGTTCACCTTCAAGCTTGAAACAATGAGATTGGTTCAACATTTTTACAATTTATAAATAATTGAAAACGCTAACAACAATAAAAGCGAAAGATATAACCCTTTAAGGTTTAAAAGGGATAAAAAAAATGCTTTACTGAGCTATTTTAAAATCATTGACTTCTTAGAAAGAAAACATTACATCAAACATTAATTTAATAAATTGTTCAAGTTAACCTTAAAACACTAGACTTCTGAGATGGGGTCAAATAATATGTTTCTTTTTCGTTGCTTTAAGGGCCACAGTCTATGTTCTCTGTGTCTGTTTAAAGCAGAACATTAAGATCCCAGTTGTAATGTGACTTCTTAAAGTGGACAAAACTGCAGTTACACTGACCAGATTTCAGGCTTCAAAGGGCCTCGTCGGTACGAGGATGGAGTAGAGATTAAATACTAAACACACACACAAAGAGCAAAAAGAGGGATGAGAGATGCAGGCCTTGTCCGACAGCTGAGATATAGCACAAGGGCCCTGGGGAGTTTCAGGGGATTTCCACGGAGGGAATTGGACACATTGTCTGATTTACACTTTGGCTAAACTTACGATAAAAGTTCAGAAAAAAAAACCCATTAGTCTTTGTTTTTTGAGTTTGCAGGTTTTTTCTTTACACAAGAACAATATTGGTAGAAAATTTAGAACACCATAAATTAATCGGTGGAAGTAAGCGCAGTGAACGGTTGACTCTTCTAATAAACATTCCCCGTTCCACCGAGAACGGAGGAACATAAAGAACAGAAACTTCTGACCTGAGAAATTAAACTGTTGGTGATCAAGGACAGATGAGGAGAGAGAGAGAGAGAGAGAGAGAGAGAGAGAGAGAGAGAGAGAGAGAGAGAGAGAGAGAGAGAAAGAGGGGCTGAGAGAAAACACATTAATTTTTTATCTTTTTTTTTTCACTGAGCAGAGCCAAGGAATGCGATGAGGAATCTGGAGAGAGATAACGGAGAGAGGAAAGTGGATGGTACTGTACCGTACTGTGTGAGTTTGTGATTGTGCAACGCTTAGCGTCTGCTTGGGTCTGGTTTGTTGAATCTTGAGTCATTTTGTCTGTTTTTTCTGACATTTTGGTTCCAAACAGAAAAAAATAATGTGTAAAAAGCTTCTTTTAGAATATGCAGTGTTGTGAAAGATTATTTTTAGCTTTTTTTTTTTTTTTAATATTTCAGATCATCAATTATAAAAACTAATATTCAGACCAAGAACATCTAAGTAAATATAAAAAGCTCAATACGAAGTACATTTAAGGTAAAACAAAATCAAAAAAATATATATAAAGGACCTGCCAAACAAAAGACAAAAAAGTAGGCTAAAAGATCTTAAACAGCAATACAATTTTGCCCAGATCTGAAGGGACTCAAAAACAGTAACCAAACAAAGTTTGGTTACTGTTACTGTTCAAATCAATTATTAACTATTTGGGACTCCGACACAACAGAATAAGAGCCATTTTTCACAAGTGGAGAAAACATTGAAGGGTTGTGATCAGTCCCAGTTAAGGTGAACAATTGAACATCTAAAGCAATGCCTGGCTCAGTTATATAGGTTACAGTTTGTATTTACAACAAGAGAGTTCAACAACATGAAAGAAACTCTAAATGGCATCCACTGAATGTTTCTAATACCAGGCAAGAAAACATTTTGAAAGAGGAGTCCCTGCAGGTCTAGTGAATAACTAATAAAATGTAAAAACATGGTCAAACGTTTAAAATCACATGGCACTTTTTTAGTTATACTGACTGCTCAAAGCATTTTAAATTGGAGCCATATTTGGTCATATTACATATTGAACCTGCTGACTACTTCACACACCGTTGCCAATCCAAAATCATGCCAAAATTCGTTGCTGTGGTGCTTTCATGGTCTGGAACTACGTTGAACCATGATTTCTGCAATCTTACAGAAAATCCTGAACGTAAATCAGTGACATCAGTTCTCATGTTATCTAAACCTTTGCAAACTACAAAATTTAAAGAAAGAATATTATTTGGTATTACATTTGTTTAAAATAACAATTGTATTTTTTTAACATGTTTTAAATACCGTATAATATCAAAGGCATACTTAATGCATGTTGCCTTGTACTTTTATTTTTTTGTAGTTTTTCTTGATCCTATTTTATTGTTGTGTCCATTTTTTACTCCCAATGCTACCTCGAGGAGCAAAGCAGATTGAATTTGATTGGCAGCCAATCAGAAACATAATTTTAACTTTAAATATGTTATAAATTATATTTTATAATAATGATTTAAAAAAAGTATTTTCTAATGTTTAACAATATAGATCTTCAGCTAGTTTTCTGAAGCCCCTCAATGGTCCTGCCTCCCTCAGATTTAAAAACACTCACTTAAACAGCATAAAGCAAGAACAACACCAAGTCACTTTTTCTAAATGGTTAAAAGGGTTTTAGAGCTACCTAGTTAAAGTCTGGACTTAAATCATTTGTAAAATTTCAGAAAAATAAAACCATTTTGAGCATGATTTCTTCTACAGATATCAAAAAGTCTTATTACAAGTGATGACAAACTTTCATTGGTACTTGTAGGATTGCACAACCAGTCATTAAGCTCAGCGTAAACAGGGTAGGTAGGGTTGGATACTTTACCCCAATAAACTCAAATTGTAACCTAAACTCACTTTTTTATACTAATTAAACCCATATTTGTTGATGATCTGAAGCATTTAGGTGTAACAGAAAAGCAAAATCAACAAACCTCAACAGTATGGGTCAAAATAAGACATCTTTATGCATTATGTTTTTAAAACCTTTAAAAACAATGATTCAATATTCCTATGTCAACATATCGTTAACAATTGCTTTATGGTCTAAAAAGAGAAATAATTATTTTATGTATATTGTAGGCTTTAATTAAAAGCATTTAACCAAAAAACAACAAAGACAAAATTACAGACTGCAACATTTTACTACATAAAATCAGTCAAAAAAAAAAACAACATAAAAATTATGGAATCTTTTTATTATCTCACACTTCTAGATATAAAACATTTCATCAATATTTGCTTTTTTGTGTAACTCAAATCAGAGAAAAAAACATAACCACAGGTCCTGAATCCAACTGAAGATAAAAAAGTACTAATTTAAGTTACATGTTTACCTCCATGGAAAAAGCTCAGTTACCATGGAGAAGAACAATTATTTACATCTCAACCATAACGACTCGACAACAGAGCGAGTGCGACCCAGCAGACATATTTTACAACCTGAACAAGCAACCAAAGTTCTGTAATATTTACACAACACAGACAGTTAGAAAAAAAAATCCTGTTACTTTAAATGCGAATGGTCGCTTTATAAATACCTTACAGGCAATTTTTTTGTATGTTTTATCTGCAAACACTAGATAAGAAGTTATTAGTTGCATTTAAAAGCTAACTGTGACTATATATTCTAAAAGTAAAGATGTAATTATTTTTATTTTACGGGGATAGGACCTCTTCCCCTTCAAAATAGTTCCAGTGAAAGCTTTTGTTGTCCAGAAAGAGACAATAAATTAACCTTCCCCAACATTGCTGCTTCGTTCATGAACTCAGCTATGCCTCCCCACCCCTCACCCTTATAATTACACCCTGTGCAACTGCCAAAGTTGCCCATATCAAACTCTTCACTTTTCCTGAAGTAGTTCCACATTAGAGATAACAGCAACTGAAAGGTGCAAAGCTAGTGGAAAATGAACCTCATATTTAAAGAAATTATGTTTCATTCAGTCATGGGGAAAGTTTTTCCTAAAGGTTTAAAATTTGTAAGATGCTGTGAAAAAAAAAACTAATTTATCTAAGAATATTCAGAAACAAGCTTACCGTACATTAGATTTTGCTTTCGAGAAAAGACCAAAAATTAGTTATCTAATTTATGAAAAATCTATTTAGATGTAGTCTAGAGCTTGGCTTGGAAACAGACCCTAGATGTGACAACAATGTTTTGTTTAATAACTGTAAGGACACATTTTTTATGAATTTTATGACTTAATACAATTAAGGAGATATGAGAAGTTCAGCTTTCTAAGTTTGGATGGATGACAAAATCAAATTGGTTAAAGTATTTAAATACTTTAGGTTTAGAGTTAGTGCCTTTTGGTGTAATTGTAGCTTTTTAGAGGAAAGACTTTCTCCATCCATATGAAGCTTTTTTTTGACACAATGTATCCAGTTTAGGGTTAGTCATTTTTAGATTTCATACTTTACCAGTACGTTACAGTTTATTTAGCTTTGTAATTATATTTTTCGTAGAATTTAGCTAAATGTTTAAGAAAATGCTGCAAGTCAATGAAAAATTTTATACATTTTCTTATAAGATCTTACACCTTACTTCTGTTAAAACTTGTCCACATCCAAGTTTAGGCCAGTCTTTTGATGCGTGATCAAACCAAAGTATTATTTAAGCTATGTATTTATCAAAGTATACAACCCTGTCTCCATACTGTAGACTATAAGTAGCCTATGGGAAATTACTTTGTCTGTTACAAAACAGGTACAACTACAAAAGTACAGAATAATGAAGGTGTAAAATTACAATCAGTGCCATTGAAGACTTTTTTAAGTAGTCAGAATGATGCTGTAGAATAAAAATAGCCAAAGGAAAAATAAAGTCAATTTAGATGTTTCTTGGCCAGAATGGAACAACTCTAGCACCATTTGTGGTTTAGTTTCTGCTGTATTCGGAATTATTGTAGTGGAGTATTGCAGCACAGGGAGACAGTTTAACCATACAAACTCCATTATTTGTCTTAGTTTTCCTCTACACAGATGTCTGAGTATACCGGACCTTACTTGAAAAATCAGTTGCTCTATAATGACCAACATGAGCTAAGCTTGCCTTTCTTTTTTTACAACATCATAGTAACATTAGCTCTTAATGAACAGTGATACAAATCATTTTCCATACTTTAAACCTGGGACCTGCAAATTTATATTCACATCTACAATGAAAAAACAAAACCTGTGTGAAAAAATAAAAAAATAAAATAAAATATAATAATAATAATAATAATAATAAAGCAGGATGAAGTGGTTCTTAACTGATACGGTACGATAAAAATAATTTTGAGCCAAAATATTAGCAAATCTAAAAGGTCCTGAAAGGAACATGTGGCTCCAGAACCGCAGGTTGCAGACTCCTGCTTTAAATCATAAATTGAGGTTCTGTCACTATGGGATAATTAATGATGAACAAACAATTTTTAGTTTATTTCCTAAGACCAGTGTTTTGATTAAAACTTAACTAACACATTCAGTTTTTAAGGTCATCACATTTATTGCCTCTGGACTAGCAAAGACTTTGTGTGAAGGAAGAACCAGTTCTATGCTGATAAAGTCCATGCTTAGGTTTGTAGAAACAAATGTAGCTGGGGCTAAAGTGAGCACCAGTTAGGCACTGTTTTTGGTCTTATCTTTTCTGTGAACAGATCTATTTTTTTTAAGGAATGTGAACATCTTGATTTACCTTTAAAAATAAAGGCAGTTAAATTCTACGGAGTAAATTTTTAAAAGACTGTTAGAAACAATTGTACAACCGTAAAAGAATCAAGCAAATGTTTTGTGCTGGCAGAAATAAATTGTGGGTGGTTTAAGAATTTTGCACAGTATTGAACGTGTCCTAGTTAAGACACAGTTTAAGAAAAAATCACTGGATTCTTCTATCTACATGGTAATAATAAAGAAAAGCCTGGACTGATGCCTACAGACGGTTTTGTTGAGATTCTGAAGCTTTAAGACATTTTTTTTAAACTTAAAATTATAAATCTTTAGCCTGACTCTATGGAAAAGTCAGAACATGTTTTCACCAACATCAGGAGAAAGCTGCATGTTTAAAACTGTAATTCAGATGGAAAGCTGGAGCTTGGTGAGGTTCCTCTGGTGCATGTTGTGATGCCGCACCAACTCATCGCTCCGGGCGAACTTCTTCTGACAGTTCGGCCACCGACAGTTAAAGGGCTTCTCACCTGAGACGGGAGGATGGAGTTGGTGACAAAACAAAGGTTGGAGTTAATACACCTCTCATAAAGTTCTGTAAGATATATTTAGACATTGAATGGATGAAGAAGAAATGGAAAAATAAAAGTTTTACGCACTTGTTTTACCTGTATGAGTCCGTGTGTGTGTCTTAAGGTGGTCAGACCGAGAGAACTTTCTCTGACACGTCTCGCATTCGAATGGTCTAACTCCTAAACACATGTACAATGAGCATGCGCACACATTCGGACACACCAACAGGTCAAAAAACGTTCACAAAAGTTCAACAACACACACGCACCCACACGCACATACACAGAGAGAGAGAGAGAGAGAGACAGAAAAAAAAAGTAGTAGAGCAGAGGCTTGCAGGGAAGCTATTCCGAAGTTTGGCCAGCATTTAGCAATTTCACTTGATGAAATTCATTACTTTTGAAGACAAAAAATTCAATCTGGCTGTTCATAAGACTTGTGTCATGCAAATAGCAGAATAGAGCTACAAGAGATTGTGCAAAGGGAACAGCAACAACAACAAAACAAAAGCAAAGGAAAGCTTAGAAATAACATGAACAGGGAAAGACTGCCTGACTCAATATATAATATGACTCATGTTCAAACCTGTATGCCTCCTCTGGTGTCTTTTCAGCTGGTCAGAGCGGGAAAAGCTGCGGCCGCAGTCGGTGAAGTCACAACGGTAGGGTTTCTCCCCTGTCAAAAAATAAATAAATACATTGAAAGAAAAGACTTATAATTTACCGCTAGACATGTTGTTTTAAATACAACTGACTGATCACATCTACTTCTTAATTGACGTCCAATTTATTTCTCCACCTGTGTAATCTAACAAAAACTGAATCCTTGGAGTCTGATTTGAGTAAATGCAAAAGAGAAAATAACTCCCACTGCTTTACTGCGTTCACCCTCATCTGACTGTGTGTTGCAATAGACAAGTAGTCATTTTCTTTTCCTTACTTATGATGTACAACAAACATTTACCTTCGTTAAATGGCATTCTTTCTTGTCTTCCCCATTTTAAAGAAAAAATGGCATTTGAGTCAAGTTATTTTCGAAGATCATTCATTACGTTTAGATTTTTGTTAGTTTATAATTATTTGTTTACTCTTTAATATTCAATTTGTATTTTATTTATTTGCCGAATTTAATATCCTATGTTATTATTGAATATATATATCAATATGTATTGGAAATCATCGCTGTACGAC
This sequence comes from Orestias chungarensis, assembly GCA_032876305.1. NCBI lineage: Eukaryota > Metazoa > Chordata > Actinopteri > Cyprinodontiformes > Cyprinodontidae > Orestias > Orestias chungarensis. Next base: position 1,046,582 of record JAVLVB010000212.1, on the reverse strand, counting down.
GCTTATTACTGTGCAGCAATGGTTTCCAAGCCTTTGGTTTACCACCTTGCTAGTAGGGCAATAAATATTGAATCTAATTTTAAACAGACAATACAAAAATGGTAATTTTTATCTTTATTTTTATTTTTATTTTTTTTACCTGTTCACCAATAAATGAAGCATGCAATGTTTTAATAAAACAAACAGCAAGGTCAGATTTATGTTGGAAAAAAACTGTAAATCATTACAGAATAAATAAATAAAAAGATTGTCACAGATTAAATTAAAAAATGTTTTAATATCTGCCTATATCTCATTTGTGTAATTTGAAAAGTTTTTTTCTTTCTTTTAAAATAATTTTACTAAAATAAAACAAGACATCCTCATTGTATTAAGTGTTGTAAATGTTTGTGATCCACTTTTCAGTAAAATTAAAATAGAGAAAATATTAAATGAAATTATAGCTGTGTTCGAGGCAACTTTTTCTATTTTAAGATGATCACAACTCTTAACTAAATAACCCATCCCCCCAAAAAACAAAAAACAAACAAACACCCCACCCATAAATAATAGCAATTAGATCTGTCAAATACTTCCTAGTCAAATTGGCGTCATATAGGGTTGGGGGATTCGTTACACTTTGAACATTCCCACCTTATCATTTCATAATAAATTAAATTCAACACAGAGTAAAAATGTTGCAAAATTTGGATCAGATCAGATGGAAAGCAAATTTAATGCAAAACTATTTCTTAGTATCGGCAGAGAGGATGGATAAAAGTTGTGAAAAAGTTGTTTTGTAATCCCATATTTATTTCAGCTATACTTATGTTTTGGTTGTATTTACCTGTGTGCTTGCGGCCGTGCATCTGCAGATGTGACAGTTTAAAGTAGCGCTTGTTGCATCCTGGGTAGGCGCACATGAACGGACGCTTTTCACTGGTTTCTGATCGAACTATGGCCGGAGCAATGCTGGGAACACGCCTCACATCCTGCAAGATTAACATTGTTTAAGGTTGAAATGAACCAAAACTCTGAAGTCATCAAGAACTAGAGGAGCAATAAGTCTTTAAAATGACAGTCAATTAAAGACAGCCAAGTAAATTAGAGGCACATGATGTGGTTGGGGAACGTTACATTGATATTCTCATATATTCATGAGATGGGAATTAGCAGTAAAATGACCCCAGGATGACTGCGTCCCAAAGGGAGCAGTTAGTCACGCCTTTTAGGCAGACCCCCTCTCAGAGCACCCCACTTCTCATTTCAGGCGTCACTGGAGGAGAATAACACAATTTAACATCCTCAATCCTGACTCGTACACACACAACATGACCCTCCTTAATCTCTCTATTCTCAAAATGTCTTTAGTCCTTCAACACTTTCCATTTCTCCGCCTCTCCCTCTGTACTGCCTTTGTCTGCTTCTGCTTTTGACCATCTGCTTTTCATTTCCTCAGCATTTAGTATAATGACCAGGAAGAGCGAATGGCTGCCGCAGCTAGCACAGTTAGCGTCCAGAACGCTATTTGTCTGGATTTGAAATAGTTGAAATGCATTGTGTTTTTAACTGAGTGAAAATCTGCGACATGACGCTCTGCTGAGGGCTGCACAAAAAAAAAGGAAAAAAAAGAAAGAAAAGAATCTTACCTTTCAGAACCATAAAGGCAAAAATTTTCATTCTAAGGATGAATTTAATATAGAATGATTTGTTTTACTAACTATTCAAACATTTTAGTAACTGGTTTAACTGTATTTTGAGCTGCTTTTTTACATCCACTATCATAGTGCCTTGAAAAAAGCCCCCAAATTAGCTTTGGTTATATTAAATTTGTATGTCACTTATTACTATTAGATGAAAATATAGTCAAAATAATATTTATAGATTATTTACCTGTTTAATTGTATGTCCTAGTGGCTCAAATCAATTAAAGGCCAGACTTTGACTAGGCCACAATAAACTTTTATTTGGACCCAGATTTTCCTGAGGTCAAGGTCAAGACAAGTTTTATAGCATAGAACTGAATTCAGTATTTTCAAGTGATTAAAGCAAATGATCCACTTTAAGCTGCATCCAGACCATCAAACTACCATTGTGTTTTACTGATAATTTGATGTCAGTTTTTAATTGGTTGGTTTTTAATCAGATGCACAGCTCCACTTTTTAGTGACCAATTTGATGAGTGGCCGATGCACTCTTGGAGTAATTTTAGCAGACTCGCTGCTTCTGGGTCTCACAGTGGTTTGTTAACTTACCAAAGACTTAGAAATGGATTTGTAACAACCTTTTCAGACCGATAGACATCTATGACTTTGTTTCCTCCTTTTCTTAATCTCCTCTTAAATTGGAGATGGTGTTGCTATAAGAAAATCCTTAGCTTACTTTATGTTTATGTTCTATGTAAGTGATTTTCTTTTCCTACAGGTCTGGACCGGTTGTGGTTGGTAAAGCTATAATTGACCAATAGTTTCTCCATTGGATTGTATGTATGCTTTCATTGTATGTAAGCTTATCTTTTTTGTATTAATCTTGAAAGAACTTGACTTAATTTCTTTCTACAGCAGTAAATTTCTTTTTGCACATTTTCCAAAATAGATGAATAAAAATTCACAAACTACAATAAACAAAGAAAATGACCTCAGCTATATTATTACTGGCAGTGACTATGAATTTTGATAATCCCTGCAATAAACGTTAAACCCCAACGTTACTTAGCTTCAACTCAATCTGTTACCTCACCTTTTAGCAGCTTCTAAATTATACTTTAAGGGGTAAAGGAGTGAAATGTTGTTTATACTATTTGTCCTGAGGTGGACCTTAAAGAATGAAGAAGGAACAGGATGACAAATGAAACAGGCCCCTGAAAGAAAGATCTCGGTTTTGGAGTAAAAGCAGGTCTGGAGAATCTCCTGCTCCCTGTCCTTTAAGCTTCTGACAGACGATAATTAAAATTTAATGATTTATTAACGTGCGAATCCTTCGTATGGAAACTGTATCATTACGCAGTTCTAACTCTATGCATGTGTTTCTCCACTGCTAATAGATTTATGTTAAAAAAAGAATCCTCCTGGCCTTAAAAGCTGTGTGCATGTGCGTTACATGTTTGTGTGCTTGCCCTGGTACATATCAGTATCTCCTCCTTACAAAGCCTGCTCATTGCATTAGCCTCCTTATGTCCACGCATTAAAAAACTATATATTTTACTGTCCCAGTTGTGTTTTTTTTACAGAGTTTTCAACATGCCCAGGAAGCATGTGTGACACTAAACATGAACAGAAAACAAGTTAAATAAAACTCCGCACAGGCAGAGCTGACCACATGATGACCTGTTGACAATAAATAAATTGCAGCAGTCCCACCTGAATGCCCCTGAAGAGTCCATGTGAGTGTATACGGTACTGTGTGCTGCAGCTGTACACCATAGGGGTGCTGGAGTCGCTGTCGTAGCCTGGTGCATGGCTGAAAATACACAAAGAAAACAGATGTCATCAGTTCACATAAAAAGTCTGTGAGCATTTGTACAACATATTACTTTAAAGACTCAAAAACTATTCAGTCGGAAAAAAAAAATCTGTTTTTGTTGATACTTTAACATCCTTGCAATATAAAAGACTCCTTATAAAGGCATGTATACGGACAAGCGTAAATTTTTTCAATGTAAAGCAGGTCTGACAATCAAGAATGTAATTTAGTGCAAATTTAAGCTACATTGGCGGACTGGTAGAGCATGACGCACTGTTTCACTGAGTCCATTCATTGTGTGCAGGTATGATAAGTTTGGGGAGGCAACATTATTCAAAATCCTGTCGCATACAGCCTTTAATGGAAATCGCAGACCAGAACTCACTCTTGATATAAAGTGTTTTCATGTTTGGGGTAATATTTCACAGATGTTTTGGTGAGACCCCATTAATGTTTTATTTTTTTTTAGGAAAACATTTGGACCTAGAAGTCATTAAATCTTTCCAAAATATGGTCAGATAAGTTTTACCACATTATATTTTCCTACAAAAATCTAAACACAAACGGATCCATAACAATTGCATAATCGTGCTGAAAGTAGACATAGGATGATGCTCAGGTAGAACAAGTCCTATTAGAGGTAAAGTGACAAACAAAGCCAAACAAAGATGACGATCTCTTGCAAACATTGACAACAAGCAGGATGACAAGGGGACTAAAATAAAAGTCTCCAGATTGCCGAGTCTAAATTACCACTGTTGTAAAGGTACATTCATGTTTGGGGAGCAAGTCACATTTTCATAATCTAATTGAAATACATATAAAACATGATAAAAGGTTATAATGCTTAGGAAAAATTGACTTTAACGAATTCACAGCAGGGATGCAAATGTCTATAAACAAGATTATGGATTCTTCTGCATTTTTACATTATTCATAAGTGTTATAGTTTCACGTTTGAAATGAAGATAAAACTAAATGTCTGCAATCTATAGCGGTACCTATGAAGGATATAAAAAAAAACATTCATATGGTAAAGTATTATTATTTAAATAGTTCACTGTAAGTGGGTTGTAGACTAATTGTTAAACTTATATTTTGTATGTTATTTGATTAGGCTTTAAGCAATGAAACATCAACTAATAGCCAGGAATTCCATTTCTCAGTTTTTGGTATGTATAAATTAGGACACCGATTGAGTAGCTTCTCATCCACCCACATAAAACATCCCTGCACGTATAAAGAATTATACATATTATACATTTTTACCAGTGTCCTGGAAAATATTGATTGATGTTTTATGCTAATCTTTGCTGTACGATTCCATAAAAAACAATAACAAACTATTAAATCAACTGATGGCATAAGACTAGAATCAGATTAAGGAAAGCAAGCCACAGGGCGCACTAGTCTCTTTTCAAACATATTAAAGAACTAGAATTGAACCGACAGCTCTCAGAATAACCGCCTTTTGTTTTAAAATAAAAAAGTATGTATTTTTAAAATAATTTATGTTGTCTTATCCTAAAATTTTCTGTACATCCATGAACTAATGAAATCTCGTTCGTATCACTCATATGGAAACTGGTGTTGTACTTTCACACTGAAGGCGCAGAACAAAGCCCGCTCTGTTCGACGCAGCTGCCTGTGTCGCTTCTCGTATCTTCTTCTGATAATACACAGATAAATAGAAAGCTGCCAATGAAATGTGTTATGTTTCAGAGTGTCCAACTGAAGAAGGAGGATGGGAGAGCAGTGCCGCTGCAGTGGGAATACACGCCATACAACCGGGCTCTCATGAGGTCCTTTTTGTCTGCCTCGATTTTTCCCAGGGAGAGGAGGAAGACACCCCAGCAGTTTAGATTAAACTGCGTGGTCCATGCTTTATGTATGACTAACATGGTCAGCATTTCACTTCAATCAAATCCAGGCAATTTAGTAATGCTAAGTTCATTGAAAAAGATTTACGGTGAGGCACTTGAATGGGTCTGAGAAGTATGTTCTCACTAATGAAAGCATGAAATACAGAAGAAGTTCAAACATGACTTTTGAGAAACCGGTGTTCACTGTTACTACAATTATTAACACCCCTAATCATTTCTACAAAACAAACCTTCAATACGAAATCTAATTTAATCAGTAATTTTAGTTGAAACATTTTCCCATGGAGGCTGGATTCTTTTGAACACTCTTCAGTTTACAAAAGACAAGAGAACGAGTCTTTAAGCAGGAGTCTGATCTTCAAAAGTCAGGAAATGGCTACTTGAAGAAAGCCAATCCCCCAATGTTGAGCCCGAGCAATTATTTCAAAGCTCAGAGCGCATGGTGATGTGAGAAACAAGGTTGAGGACCTTTTTTTTTCTTGCCACCATGCATAATAAGAAAATGGGACAAAAAAAATATTAAAGCTACCAGATATTGGCATCAGGCACTCACTGCTGCCCTGTACCAGGAACCTGGAAATGGCTTTTTATTGGGTTTTCTGGTAGGTTATGGGGAAATCAACACAGAAATAGTAAACAGAATACAGTAGTCAACACTCATGAGGACCTGTGAAGTTTGTTAAGAAAATTGTCTAATATAAAAACTTTTTCTCTTCCGGCTTCAACCTTGTGATAAAAGCCTAAGTACTATCCTACCAGAAAAACTGGGTAGTTCTAAGTATTAATAATATAGATGCCAATAACGGAGGTTCCAGTCTTGAGTTTCACACGTATAATCACACTTTGGGTTTATAAGATATTTAAAGCCTGGAAATAGACCAGAATGTTACTCCATGGAAAGTTCAACTCCCCTGTGCTTCCTCTTCCTCACGTCTTTCTTTTTGGCCTGCCTCTTCTTATCTTCCCTGACCGTCTCCTCCTCTTGTTGCCCTCCATCCTCTTCCTCCTCATCCTCCCTCAAGCCTCCCTTCCCCTCTCCCGTTGCCTGCTGCCCATCACTGCCTGACCAGACAACTGGATCTGCATTATCCGATATATCCAAAGCATCACTAATGAAAATCTCTGAATGGCTTTTTTTTTCTTCTACATAAATGCGTATTTAGTCCTGTAAAAATGGATTAAAAACCTCTTAAATACAACAGCATGTATTGGTTAACTGTGATAATTGCCTGTTGGCTCAGAGTAGAAAGGCATTTGTGAGGCGGTATAGACTTTGACCAGCTCCGCAGGTCATGCTGACATGCAGTTCATGGAGAAAGCTTTCAAGTTCGTCTAAACATTGGATGGTAACACTTGAGCGATTTCAAATGTGTTTCCTAAACTATTTTTGAAAGGGGAAAAAAAAAAATTATGTTTTTGAAACAAGTTCCCTAATTCATAAAACATTCCCAGTGAGCAAAAGACACGAAGTTTAACGTGAGCAATCTTTTATATTCAGGTAAAATTAGATACCATTAAATGAAATCAGTTTCACATGCAGTAATGAATTTAAAGTAAAAGACCAACATGATTAAGAATTTAATGGCAACCACTAGTGCCTCAATAAAATTATCAACTCTTCATATATCTGGGTCAGATAAAAGCATTTTGTACTATCCAAAGAAAATTAAGGGCATAGCCTTAATGTATTTACAATAATGTAAACTTAAAGTAAAAATCATTTGCAATCACCTTTAATTTAAGCTTAACACTATGACCTTCCGCAAGAAGCATTTCTTAAGATTTAAAAAGTTTAATTTCCTTTCTTCTCAGAGTCTTTGACTTTTTTTCTTCTATGGATGAAACAGTTATTTTGGTCCAAAGTATTTTTCATCTCCATCCTTTAAACCCTTTACTTTCAAATTCTTTCCCTTAAAAAACCGACACCAAATGAAAATGTTAATTACCTCCCTTTTTTGTGTGAAATCACAAATTCTCTGTAATTAACAGGAATTTTTATTAAGTTGAGTCTAATTTTACTAGTCGCACATTCGCCTTACTACAGTACAGATATATACAATTGAGTTTTTTATTTGACAGAAGCTCCGTCACAAAATAAAGCAGGCTAAAGAACCTAAAAACTACAAAAAATGTAAATAGAAAAATTATAAACCTTTGCCCAATCACCTTTACTTTTCAAGTAAAGGTGAGAAACAATAAGTGTCTATAAATGTGGAAAAGTAAAGGTGAGAAACAATAAGTGTCTATAAATGTGGAGATTTTAATAAAACCAATTCTAAGTTGGGACTCTAATAGACCACAGTAAGAGTCATTACCCACATTTGGAGAAAATATGGAACAGTGGTGAACCATCCCAGGAGTGTTTGACCTGTTTACCAATAAAACATAAAAGGACCCCCCCCTAAAAAAAAAAACTCCCAAACTAACAAGGTAAAAGGTGAAACATTTGATAAGTTTTATCTTATGTATCAGGCATAAAACTAACACAAATTGAGAAACAAAATATAAAACTAATAAGTTTATGGTCTGCAGTTGCTTTGCTGCATTAGGACCAAGATGCCATCAACGAAAGTTTGATGATTTCTGCTCTACGTTTTACAAATCTTTAATGTGCAGCCAGAGGTATGAGAACACTTATGTTACGCAGACGGATAACGATTCAAATCACACCAGGAAGTACACCTCAAAATGGCACAAAACATTTATTCGAATATTATTTTATCAACTTAGTCAAAGTCCAGACTTAAATCGGACAAATTTTAGATGCCACAACTTTAAACAGGTCACTCATGACTGAAAACCTTCCAATTCAGCTGGATTGAAACAAAGAGACTGTCAAATTTTCTCTAAAGCAATAATGGATACTACTGGCAGATCAGATCATTCCTGCATAATTTTGTTCATATGAACGGTAAAATTGGTCAAGTAAAAATAAGTAACACAAAGCGATTAAGTTAATTGGTTTAGTCTTGACTTCGTATCGTGAGTGAGTGTTGGTGGGTGGAAAATCTGTTGGTCATCGAGTGTCAAATAAACCGAGATCTACAGAAAACCATCAAGTGCCCAATTTAGAAAAAAAAGAAGATAAACAAACCGAAGATAAAGTTATGTTGTTCTCTTCATTTTTCTGATTTTTCTGCATGCCGTCAGTCGATAGCCCCGCGCCTCCACCAGCTCCTTCTAGTAAATGACCAATCAGAGAGCGGTATCTATTACAAGAGTACCAAGTAGCCTGATTGGCTAACAGTGTCAGATTTTTCTCTCATTGGTAAGAAAACCTAAAGTGGACATTGAGGAAGCAGAAATGCTTTCATGTCATGTTTTACATGAAATTAATTATACCGATTAATGTTGTGAGACACTTTACAATTTTATAAACAGATGCTAATTGGTCTGGATCCTAACTCACACCAGAGGAATAAGAGCTTGGTGATCTCGGCCCATAAAAAACAATCAGGATTTTTTAAAACTTTTTTCATAGGGAAAAAAACATCTGCTTTTTGTTTTAAATATTAATTGCGTATTAGTTTAAAATGTTCATTCAATCAGATGAATGTTACTTTGGTTATTCAAGCTGATAAGGAGTATCTTAATCTTCCTTTTTATTATCTTTTATTATTTTCTGTTTCCCCCTGAGAGATCACCACCTCATCGTGGTTTTTGTGTGTCAGTTACCTGAAAAACTAAAACAGCTTTACATCTGGTGAGAAACCCAAGGCCAGGACAAACAGACTCAAAAAACAGCTTCTTTGCCAAAGCAGTCACCACACTGAACTCCACTGGACTCAAACTGTGCGCTGCCCTCATCTCTCTCATATCTCCCCTATTTTAGCTTCCACTCATTTCATTCACACCCTTTCAAATTCAGAATAGATTTAAAAATTCTTCTTTTGACATATAAAGTCCTCACAAATCAATCTCCATCATACATTAGAGATCTGATTACTCCTTACGTCCATAACATAGCACTTGGCTCTCAGACTGCAGGTTTACTATTGGTTCCTGGAATCTCTAAAAGTAGAATGGGAGGCAGATCTTTTATGTTTTAGCTCCTCTCCCGTGGAACCAGATTCCAGCTCTAGTCCGTGAGCCTATACTAGTGCTTGACGACATGGAGCACTTGCGCTGTCCTGTGACAACAGTGCAGAGAGTCATTTCAACCATATCAAAGACCATTTCTGACAAATTTGCCAAATTGGGCAAAACTTGTCTGACACAGAAAAAGTTGCATGAGTATGCAGGTGAATGTGTTTTTTTTGTCGGCAATTCAATAAAACCACAATAATGATGACCATAGAAAACATCTCATCGTTGCTGTGAAGGCAAAAACGCTTTGGCTCAAAAAAAGGGGAAAAATGCTGGCGCCCATGTTTTTGTTGTTCCAGCATGAGAGCTTCTGACTTTGTGAAAAGGAAAGCCAAGTGAGGCATAGTAGGAAAAATAAAAATGTAATTGGAGCGATTTCTTTTTATATCTCGACTTCTTTAGCTCTTGGTTTACTCCTTTTTGGGTTATTTTAAATAAAAGCTGTGGTCAATTTCCTACCTCTTAATGGTGGATGCCAGTGTATTGACAGGGTTCCACGCCACACACTCCAACTGAGAGGTAATTTGATATAAATTGTCACCACTGTGGAGGAAAGACAAAATGTAAAAAAAAAAAGAAAAAAGAAAAGCTCATGAGCTTCTATTTACCAGGAGCCTAAAGTTGTTTGCTGTTATTATCTTTTTTGAAATACATAA
>JAVLVB010000212.1:988232-1036416 GCA_032876305.1 Orestias chungarensis | reverse complement strand
CACACACACACACACACACACACACACACACACACACACACACACACACACACACACACACACACACACACACACACACACACACACACACACACACACCTATTTCCAAACTGTGGATTTATAGCCTTTAGTCCCTCGTTTGCAGCACCTGCAGGTTCAAAGAAGGTTGAATGGAGGCAAAGTGGTGCCTGATACCTAGCCAATTACAAAGCCATTATTTTACAGTACAGCACACAGGCATGCAGACAGGAGCTGCTCAGTAATTCTGCTGAAATATTGCAATAACTTACTGAGAGTGGAAGAGTTAATGTGATAATTGAAAGGGCGTTTTAAGTTATTATCAGTCTATGTATGTTGTCTGCATCTCATGGATAAAAAACCTGTCTGCATCTGTCCTGCAACTATACTGATCAATTACTAAAGTTTATTTTAAAGTTTTCATTTCATTTTACTTTCCTGGATATAAAGATGTTTTAACCCTCAAGAAAAATCCCAGTTGCTTTAAGAAGGAGAAATATATGTAACATATATTTAATTCCTTTAAAAAGATAGTAAACATGAAAGAAAGAAAGAAAGAAAGAAAGAAAGAAAGAAAGAAAGAAAGAAAGAAAGAAAGAAAGAAAGAAGGAAAGGAAGAAAGAATGTATCTGAATGATTCCCCTTTAAATTTAGTAATAAAAATAGAGTGAAGCTCAAAAAAGTTCACAGTTTTCTGTGAGAAGGCTTTTTCAAGAAGGATTTGCATCAATTTTACTACAATTCTGGAATATTGCAATCATGATTTAACTTCTGGATTTTGACTCACTCAACAAAGAGTCAACAAGTAAATTAAAGTTTAAATGGGAAATTAAATATCTCCGTGATTTGCTGTCAGAATCTCCATGAACGCTGTTTTGCAGAGTATCTTTCAGTCGCAATGACTGCCAGGAAATGAGTAGATCAAAACCTTGTCCCTTCACTATTTTGTCTTAACCCTAACCCTAATACTAACAACTACATGAGACGTGTAAGCAAATGACAAAAGCAAAAAAAATTAAAGTCATGACTGGAGTTGTTCACGGTTTGTTTGTAGGTTCTTACTTGTTTTGATATATATGTTGGGAGTAATTCAATAACAAAACCAAACCACTGCTCTAACCCACGAGCCACGCTGTCATCACCTTTGACCTGTGACATGTGTCAAATCTTGCTGGTAAAATCCAAAGGTCATAAATTGTGACTGAAAAAGCTTGTTCTTTGGAAAGGTTTCCATCCCACTCTTGACACACTTGGGGGAATAAAAAAGGTTTATTGTTTGAACTAAATATGACATTTGTTGTTTGGACAAATATCCAAATATCCTAAATAAATATGAGGACTCATCAGAGCAGTATTTTTGCACTAAACCTGTCTCAGAACCCATAATTCCCTTCAAAAGTTCAAAAAGCTCCTTCAAAAGTTATTTTGAAGGGGCTTTTTCGCAGCAGGTTTACTCACAACCACCTGCTGCCACTGCTGAGGTAGCTGTGTAGTGGTAGTAAGGCCAATCTGGAGCTTTCTGGGTTGTCTCGGCCTCTTGTGATGAAGATCTTGATTATGAACATGTGATTTGCATTACCACTTATTTACGTACGAATTTATTTTGTGACTACAAAAGCATTTGTGTAATAGACAACAATCAAATGTTGTCTATTAATTAATAGAACCTCCTGCTCAATTCAAGCCTTCTTATTCTGTTCCTTACTTTGATAAAAGCCAGACACTCTCTCTTTTTCTTTCTCTCGGCTCGGATTAATAAACTCTCCGCATGTTTTCACTTCATGTTGTTCCAAGCTCATGGCCCAGAGAGTAAATACAGGCCTGATGGTACCAGGCTGCAAGATTAGATGACTGACTTCGCTCAAATGAGCCTTCCCAGCCGTGTGCGTGTAGTGTAGATATTGGTTATGTTTATAACAAAGACGAAACTCAGACTTTCTCCCTTAAAACACACCCAGAAGCCTCAGCATCCATCTCTGTAAAGGCTTTTTTTTTTTTTCACTTTTACCCCTTCCTCCATTTACAAAAAAACTAAACAAAAACAAACATGAGATCAGTGGCATGTAAAGAATTTGTCATTTAGAGACAAAACAACCGTTTGGGGAGCATGCGATGAGGAGGTTTACCTCCTTAAAATGTACTGCTGACTGATTTCAAAGGATTATTACCTCAGCAACATTTTTTATAACATCTTTGACCTTCATGGACTGAAAGTTCAAAAATCTGTCTGAGGATGTTACAGCAAAAGTTACCGCAGTGGACAAATTGGGGGAAAAAAACGAAAGAATCCACAGTCAAACTTTTCATGCTTGCACAGATATCCCAACTAATTAGATACAGTATGTATATTTCACAGGATCATTTGGGTCTGTTTTAAAATTAAGTGAAAGGATTTAAGCTTAGATTGCGTTTGGGTTAGAAAAGAAGTCTCTGAATGGATAGAAATTTTTGTTTTACCAAAGTATGACTTTCTTCTCTTTTCATTGACATACAAAAAATGGTCTATAAAACCTGCTTAGTTAAAGTTAAAGATAAAAGCTTAACCCGAATGCAAAAGCGCTATTCTATTGGAGCAAAAGGTAGCGCAGTGCTCCAGCTGATTTTCTCTATTGGCGGTGTAGTCGGGCGTCACAAACCGCTCTAAGAAACATTATCATTGTTCTTTTGTGATTAAAGGTTGGAGCAAAAACACCAGCGTCTGTATGTCCGGTTAAACTGCCATCCTTAATTCCCAAAATATTTAATCATTTTAGTGAATGACCAATAGATCAAGGTTCAAAAGGTTATTGATTTGTCGTTGTTTTTTTTAGAGTTTTACTATTGATAGATTCCCTTATCCTTAAATTTTTTACTGTTCAGTTTACTTGAGTGCTACTAGCGTAGTGAGTTTGTCTATTTGAGTGTTATAACTGGAAGGTTGAAGTATTTTTCGTACTACAGTATACCCATATACTGGAGAGAAGTACCTTGCTTCCTAAAATGCCAGTACTTTTTTTTCCCCATTACTTATCATTATTTTAATACCTTGTTCTTATTAACTGGGTATTTATTACACAATAACTGATACTAGAAATATTTTGGCTATTATCTAATTATAATCAGATGGTACTGACTTGTTTATTTTGATGAAAGCCAGAGCTTTAATTGGAAAAAATGAGAATAGACATATTATTATTATTATTATTATTGTAGAGAAATTTCAGAGAAAAAAAGAAAAAAAACGTTTTTAATCAAATCCACATTATTCAAATTAGGGGACTTATTGAACCACCTTTATCAACTTCAAGCCGTATGGAGTTAATGCAAATGTGAAATACAAACCACTGACACTTTAGCAACATCATTTTACATTTTATCTAAATTTAGACAAAGGAAAAGCGAAGCAGCGCTGTAAGGGTTGTTATTGCATTGTCTGAAGCACAGACCAATGTCATATAAAAGTGTGCACTGGAAACAGTCTCAATATGCTGATTTGTTAAAATGTGCTGGTTTTTAGATTTATTTTTTTGTTCTTTACAACTAATAGTCTTCAAGCTGTAAACTGTAAAGAACCAACAGTATTTTTATATGGTCTCTGTTGATTTCTGCTGTAAGAAAATGTGATTTTTTTTTTTTATATAGGAGGTTGATCAGAGTCTCCTCTGTTTGATGAGGAGTCATTACAAATACAGTGGAACATAAAGTCCTCAGAAATACAAACAGTCCACATGACACATTTATCCCACTAATGATTCACCTTTACTAAATTGGAAAAGTGAACCACCAAGAGCGAGCAGTAATATGACATTGATAAGTACATCAGGGACGCGCTGTCACTCAAATTCTGCATAAAATAAAGTTGAACAGAATACACATGTAATAAACAGCATCTGTGTGTTTGCGATTGGAGGAAATATTTCTTTGAAATACATTGACTCATTTCAAGAACAAATGACTTCTGAAAACTCCACAGTCGTTAACGTGAACTGTATTTAGCTGTATATAGCTAAGTGCTCGTAAATCAATTCATCAAGCTTCTTTAAGGTACATTTTTTATGTACCCGTGTTACAGGTTTACTATGTTTTATTTAGTCTTGATGCTTTCTTCTAAGAGGTTTCTGTTGTTACAATATATATAGACACAAATTTGTAGAAGCTCACAAATAAACTTACTTCAAATAAACTATTTCATTTGTCCCATCCATTATTATTATTATAATTTTTTTTTTACTAAGCTGCAAAGTAATTTTTAGGTACATCACTGAAGTACTGTACATGGATATTAAATGAATTGCTAACGGGTGGGAAATGTAGTAAGACTGTGACAGTATGGCAACAGTTATCCAGAGTTTCCTCATGTTTCTGTTTTTCTCAGAGGGCAAAATATTTCATTTATTTGTATTACTCTAAAGGAAGTTCCAAAGAATATGTTAGTGATAATTGCTTATCCTTTTTCTATTGCCTCAGCAAGAAAATAAAACAAAAAAGAAATCTGTGGAAAAAAATATACTTTCCCCGTTTCAGTGTTCGAAAGTCAAATACATCGTTTGAATACACAAATTCAACATTTTGTGCCCTGAAATGTTCAGGTATTTGGACAAAAAAGAACAAAAGTTCAAAAACTCAACGTTGATTCATGATTTATTAAGAAGAACACTGATGACTGTGGTTTCTCTCTGCAAACCAAAATAGGACTAAAATATTTCGAAAACAGAGGGTTTTGAATAATGCCCACTTTTGCATGCTGGGGTAGCAGGCTGAGGGTGGCAGACGCCAACAGACTCAATAAACTAATCCCTAAAGCCAATGATGTTGTGGAAGTAGACCTTGACTCGCTGATGGCAGTGTCTGAGAGGAGGATGCTGTCTAAGCTGCAGGCCATCATGGATAATGGTTCCCATCCACTTTAGGACACAGTGATGAGACACAGGAGTACATTCAGTTCAAGACTCATTCAACCCAAATGCACTACAGAACGACACAGGAGATCATTCCTACCAGTGGCCATCAAACTCTATAAGTCCTCCCTCACAATACAATAATTATGTCTGGTGTAACCTGCATGTGCAATAATTTTATAATAATTATAATTTTTAACTGCTGAATACAGTAGGTTCTGTACAATTATTATTACAGCTACAGCCACTGATTCTTTATATGTGTACATATTGCATTTTTTCTTTTGTTGAAAACTATTAGAGTGTTTATTATTTAACATAAATGGTTTCTACTGTAATAACTGCAATTTCCCTCTGGGATTAATAAAGTATTTCTGATTCTGATTCTGATTATGTTGTATTTTAAATCAGTCTGAGGCCAGTATAAACTTTTCCTTTAATCTCACAAAACACAGGGATTCAGGCTGTTGTGATTTTGGCATTAAACTAAAAAGTTATCCACACAAAAACTGAAGGACATCTGTCAAAGGAAAATTACTTGAGATAGTGAGGACTGACCAAACTATGGAGATAAAATATTCCCAAACACAATCAGTGACATCGCAATGGTTCTTCCTAATTTAACTTTTCACAAATTGTGTCAATTTTTGTATCATGTGGATTTAGCAACTAAATGGGAACCGAAAGGAAACTAATTAGAGGATTAAAAAAATAAATAAAAAGGAAGCCACAATTGCACTCAGACCTGTACAGAAGGTGAACATCCTGTTTAAAACCACATCCTGCTACCTGTCACTGAGTTACTGTTCGACCAAAACAATCAACAATGGATTCATTCAAAGCCATTTCCAGCATTACCATTTGTTTGTTCATACTAAAAATATCTCTTGGAAAGACTGTTTGCGGTGCGGGAGAGCTGCAGCCGCTACGCGTTCGCGTGTTACCTGTTGTAGGGGTTCCTAAGCAGCAGAGCCTGGCTGCTTGTGCAGCTATCCGAAGGCGTGTGACAGCCGTAAACGGGAGGAGGTACGGGATACTGCTGCTCAACTGGGATACAAACACACACAAACAGAAAGTCACAACCATAGATTACGACACATTAAAAGTTGCAGCTTGACAAATATCCTTCTAAATATTTTCCACGCTCGGTAGTTGTTTGAACAAAATGAAGGAATGGATCTCAAAGTCGGGGTTTTGTACCTAAAAAGTTAGGTCATATTGTTGGTCTCTTCAAAATAGAGCAATTAGGTAGATAGTTTCCAATCTTAAGCAGGTTTAAAATGATAATCAAAACAAAAACTGGAAATTCACTCAAATAAACAATGTTTAATGCAAGATTTTGCAAAGTTTGTCCAGTCCACTTATTTAGAGTCATGTGAGAAAGATGATATAACGTTTGGAAACCAGTGGGTGAGTTCCAGCAGCTGTTGAAACCCATTTTGAAAAACATTAAATCCAGTCATGTCTGTAAAGAATCTGGGTCGCTCTTTTTGTGTGTTTTACATAGTCTCCATTGTTCTTTTCATTTTCTTTCTGTCTTTTTTTTTTTTTTGTGTGTTGTAGACCCAAAGTGAAACAACTAAACGTGTGTGTTGGGATGAGGGGTTCAAAATGATGTACTCCACTGTGTCAGGATGGGGTACGTTGCATTTACTGTCACAGAACAGTCTTCTTTAATTTCTCACGAAGGTTCAATGCTCTACATGTGGTTTTAAAGGCCTGCTAAATAAACAATAATGATTTAGTGAATTAAACAAAAAATAGTTCCAAGTTTCATTTATTTTTTAATTTATCCTAAAAAGGTTAAATAAAAGATAAATGTTGTACTCAAAGCATGGAGGGTACCTGCATTGTTTTACTTTCCAGATTTCACAAGTAATCCCATGTGGTTAAAATCCTATGTTTTAAAACCAGGTATTTCCATAACTTGTTTGTTGGTTTCCATTTTTGTTTTGTTGGTACCTTATTTTGTTGTTTTCTGCTTGGAATTACCCAGAAGTATTATAGAAACTGTGAATTTCTTCAAAGTAATTAATAACGTTGCATGTTCACAGCATTTAAAGGTGACATATTTAAAAATCCTGTTCAAACTAACAGCAACAATGCATTTGGTATTTAAAAAAACAAAAATAGTTTCAACACAAGACTTCAAATTTCTATGTATTCTGATGTGATACAAATTATTATTAAAAATCTTAATAGAACATTGGGAAAGACCAAAAAAAAAGAAAAGCTATTTTAGACAGAAGGAGTTGTTTCAACACATTTTATCACTAAAACCTCTTAATAATGAGATAAGCATAGTGTTAAAGTTATTGAAATGTTAAACTGAATACACAAAATAGAAGTATAGACTACCCCTGTATCTAATTTACCAGACCTTTCATCACCTGTAATTGAATATATTCTAACATTCTTACACACTTTTGTTTTCCTTTCAACATTTATTTTCAGGCTGGGCATTTCTTTTTGAAACTGCAACTATTTATTTATTTTTTGGATGATTTGTGATGGACAAAATCAAAACCTCTCTGAAAACTGATGTAACCCCCATAGCATTTCAAAGTTTGGCTTTCCTTTTGGAAACTCGATGAAATAACAGAATGGTGGCTCTAGAATAAATTATTGTTTTTTCTGTAGCCACTTAGTAAGAGTGTTTTATTATTCCAAGTTCCTCTTTTTTGTTTCTTTAGGGATATCTCAATGGAAAGAATTTGTTAGAAGTCTTAAACTCCTACATGTTTACCAACAACACGCAGTCCAAGTTGTTGTCGGTACCTCACTGAGGGATTAATGAGATTGTGGGTGGATGAAAAAATAGATGAGAGGAGGAGTGGAGGGAGTTTATGAGTCAGGATGTGGCTGATTTATACCTCCGACATGCGAGGTCACAGTGGAGACGTCACAAAATTGACCAGACACTCAATGGGTGAGGACAGAAAAGCATCAAATTACACGGCCCTGCACTCACACGGAGACTCGATGTACAC
The DNA here is from genome assembly GCA_032876305.1 of Orestias chungarensis. NCBI lineage: Eukaryota > Metazoa > Chordata > Actinopteri > Cyprinodontiformes > Cyprinodontidae > Orestias > Orestias chungarensis. The sequence goes on along the minus strand of JAVLVB010000212.1, from coordinate 1,028,531 downwards.
AAAAACCACCTGATCTAGTTAAAACAGACTCTAATGCTTTTTAAAAACAAAATCAAATTGATCTCAACTGAAAGTGAAGTTGTCTTTCACATTTAGCTCTTCCTTTATTTTATATTAACGTTGCAACATTTCTTTTGTAAAATCTGGACCAAGTAAATCTGATGGCTGAGCATTTTTAATTTAATTTAATTTATTTGATTAATGAATTTACTTTTAATTTAAAAATTCAAACCTAAAACACAACATTCATTGTAATTCTCATGCATAAGATCTACTATTTTTCAATTTACTATATAACTACTATCTAAATATCCAAAAATCACTTTCTCATCCTGAGAAATAATAAGGTGTGTAAAAATGAACCCATAGAACATCATTTCATGTTTCTGGTAAAAAGCAAAAAACAACAACTTTAAACTGCAAAGGATGCTTTGTTCTAAACAAACATATCATTCATAAGAATTATTTAAACCTGTGCTTTGGCCGTAAGAATAAACAAATTTAATTTTAGGTGTTTAGGTATCTAGTTAAAAGTTTAAATTGTGGTTTAAAACACATAAATACAAAATAAAAATAAAAATCATAAATAAGAGAAGCAGATGGTTTTATGTCCAATTGTAATAGCTTACAAGATACTTAAATATGCTAGATAAGATGTATTTCGAACAAACTAATGTTAATGTATGGTAGGATTTTTGTTCTTCTAGCTTTAAGTCTTCAACTCACAGGGCATAATTGTATTTAATCATATTTCTTTATATGAGTATATGCTTGAAAGCTTGTTTTCAGAAGTCAAAAATATATTCTTTATTAATAGACAGATTAATTTCTGGTGCATACTTATGAAACTATAAAACCATGGGAATTTAGTGTTTGACTGAACATGAGAAAAAAAATGAAACTTTCAGATGGAGGCCTTGCTGTTTTCTAGAGAGTGAAACATTGTGACCCTTATGTAATCAGACATGCACATACCCATTGTGTTTGGCTGGGTTAGAGTGTCTTCGTGCTTGAAGGAGTGGCCGGGGAACTGCGAGCTGTGGTGCGTGGGAGTGTGCCCGTAATTACCGGCCCCGTCGAACGCCACCGTGCTGTAACCTACAGCAGAGAAGAAGCAGTGGACACACATGTCAACGCACCATTTTCTTAACCGATGGAAAAGCTAACAAAGTGAAGCGAAGATGTGAGTTTAGCGTGTTTTCAGACATGTTACAGGTGGTATTTTTCGATTTCTTTATGCAACTGTGCTGACAATACACAGAATTCGATACATCTTATAATATTTAACTTTCATGTACATCAATCAAGTTGAGTTTTATATAAAAAAATGAGTTCAGCGCATCTAAATAAACCGGTTCCTGGTGTTAAGAACAACGGTGCCTGACACTCCGGGCCGGCCCTGACTCACGACCCCGGCTGACCCCTAAATGGCGCTGCCAACTCGTATAAATCAGACACACAGATACAAACACACTATCTCTCACATGCATGTTTCATTAATTAAAAGATCCAGCACTTTCACTGACTTTCATTATTTAAGTCAGTGGGTGAGCAGAGCAAGACAAGAAAAAAAAATCCTCATTAAACTTTTCCATTTATCATCCACTCACCCCTGACTTTTTTCTGCATGAGTGTGAATGTAACCGCGATTTGTGTGCATGTATTCCGATACTGTTTGTTGCCTCCTTGATGTGCAGCAATGAGGTGGCAAATGATGAAGTCAATTTGTATTCAACTGGAAAACCTAAAGTCTGGAAAACCCCACGGAATGCCCCTTAAAAAAAAAAATCAACAGTAAATTAGACCTTAAATGATGCTTTCACACCCTATGCACAGGCTTTTTCTGTCACTTTTCCCAAATTCTAGACACTTTTAATCCTCAAGTTAAAAGTTAAACAACAGCAAAATCGCTTCCAAAACAGAATTGGCAAGTTTTAGCTCAGAAGATCACGTTCTTAAAGAACATTTAAAGATGGAAAGTAGAAGTGGATGTGATGGATTCCCGTTGTGACCCTTCAACGATACGAGCTCTACTGTGTGACCCGGGTCCTGCTGTTGGTTGCTTTGTTTGCATGTCCTCGGCTTGTCACAGCAGGGTGCAGATAAAACAGGTTAGGGGGTCGGCCCAGCTCTTTGATAATAATGTTATTCCTGAATTATCTGCTCGGAAAGCATGTTATTACTAATTAATCTGCTGGCTAATCACTAACAAATTAATTGTCCTGGCTTTGCTTTGAGGGAAGTAGGGATTAGGTGGGAACAGCTGGAGAAATAAATTCTTGCATTAATTAATTAATCAAACCACTGTTGGAAAACATGCAAGATTTAACAGTTTTTTGTTCTAATTAAACCTAAAGAGTAGTTTGCTGTTATCTACAATAAAGTGTGTGCATCCAGAGGGACGTGGTAGGATGAGGGGAATTCTTACATATTCTTTATCCTAGTAACGCTGTAGCTGCTTGAGATAAATGTGGATATACTGTGAGACGTGAAAAATGATGAAATAGAAACGACAAAGCAGAGTGTCAACACACTAAATAGTCTCTATAATTAATAAGAAATTACGCAAACTAATCCTGGTTTTTGTATTTTTACTCTTTGTTTAACAAGCATTGGTTCACTTTTACAAATGTTAATTAAAGTTAATTAGGCATAAAGTGAAAGCTTGGACTGCACATTTAACATTTTCCATCTGTGAGTAAGTCCAAAAAATGTATGTGAGCATTGTTTTATTTACTGACTTTCTGTCCTGTTTTTCTAATATTAAATTCATCCTTGTGACTTACGTAAACAAGCAGAATTATGGATTGCAAGAAATATTTTTTGGTTACATAACTTTTTTTTTTCCCGCAAAAGCAGTCAAGTCTAGAAATAAACTTTTTTATTGTACAAGTTGATGCATGTGAATGAATGTTAATGTTTTAATGAATAAACTAATTTAACTAAATTCATTATTTTTTTGTCAATAGATTTTTAACAAAAGGTGTAATTTATAAATAAAGCGCAGAAAATTGTATTTATTTAAAAAAACTTTCCAGTGTCATTTAAAAATGTGAAATTATGTGTTTGTAAAAGTTTTTGTAAGCAGTGTGAGTTTGAATGCTGGTCAAAAAAGGGTATATTTTAGAGCCAAAATGTGAACTAAGAATTAAGAGGGTGTGATTCAGGGTTAGTAAAATGTCACATCATAAAATATTTATGAACATCTGAAACTTAGCATTTAAGCAGCTATTAACTCCGTTAAACTTGTTCCAACTCTGGTAACAAATTGCTGTCCTGGGAAAATAAAAGATGAAATCTAGAGATGTCTAAAATCCTTAGTGAAGAGGAAAATTGTGCCGTGATGTTTGAAGACTGCTCGACCTAATTAGTTGTATTTTAACAATTAATATTGCAACATTTTATTTTTTTTACATTTTATTTTTTTTACACAGTTATAAGGACCTAATATAGGTTTTTTTTTTTAAATTAAGCTGTATAATCCAGAAAATAATCATTTAATTAGATTTGTACAACCAGCAGTGGATCAATGTCAAATCATTGTAATTTTCATTGTTATTGTTTTCATGAAAGTCTCACAGGAAATTCTTTACAGGTCTAAACTGAAAGGCAACCCTCATTAGGGTCAAACATTACCGGCAAGAAGTGGGGTTACTCGGTAGATGATGCTTTAATTTTCAATGTTTCCATGGAGTTTTCCAGGATTTTCTCAACACTATTTAGAGGATTTGTTTACTTTTTGGGAAACAAACCTATATGTGCATAGAACAAGTGAACTTAGAAGTTATGGTTCTAGTCGTAAAAGAAAAGAAAGCATCTTAGGTGATCGAAATCTCTCCTTCATTGCCAAAAAGAAATGTATATGAGTCTAAATGTGGAAAATGGCCTTTTGTTTTATCTGAATGTGTAAAGGCCACAAACAGTGAACCTTCATCGAGGGGGTTTAAGTTAGTCTAAAGTTAGGGATGATGGGTGTCCTACAGCCCTACTTTACCTGTCTGGTTGCGGGCCGCTGGCTGGTTGTCCATGCAGTTGCTCAGGTACGACGGGTTGCTGAACATCCTGCTGGGGGGCTGGTGGTGATGGGGGGCTGCCACAGGTGTAGGCTGGCTGGGTGTCCCTGGACCAGGAGGAGGGGGGGCCCCGAACGCTGTCCCGTACCTGCAGGCCCCTGTGCCCGTGAACTGACCAGAGAAATGCAAGGTGAAAGCACTGAGGCCGCAGTGGGGGTCTGTGTCGTGATGGTGGGGGTCCCCTGTGGCTCCCCAGCTGGGCTCCTGTTTAATAAAGGAGTGGGGCCCCAGAGAGGAGTGTGGAGCAGCCAGGGAGGGGTAGGGGGAGGCAGTGGTGTGGAAGTCCAAGACGGGAGCCCACTGAGGGGCCGTGCTAACTGGTAGCGCTGTGCACCCAGGGCTGGGACCCGGCGGGAGCGAGGGCAGCAGGCAGTTCAGGTCACGCACATCTGAACTCATCATGATCCAGGGGCGAAAGCTTGAAAACGTGGAGGCAATTTTTAAATTCAGTCCTGTCTCCTTTCACGCGACACCTCACACGATTCTTCTGAGACCAGAAACCTTCTCTCCAAGCTCTGAGTCCTTCACACAGCGACTCTGGAAGCGCCTCAAGTCCGACTAAAGTTCATGGTAGCTTCCTCCAGCAGGAGATACAGCGATCAGCTCAGGTCTCTAGTTTCCATCCAGAGCTGTCAGTTTAATGGCTATGAGGGTCCATCCAAGAAGGAGTAGGGTCTCGGCTCAGAGGTTTCCCTGTGAATGAAGGGAGAGGAGAGGAGGAGCAGTGGAGGAGTAGAGGAGGATCTGAGTGTGAGGAGGGGGAAGGAGGAGTCAGGAGGTGATGTGGGAAAGCTCTGACACACCTTCACAGATACATGGACAGAAAGACCAGATTAAAAGATAAAATGGAGCGGATATTAGCGATTTCAAATGATATTTCAATAATTACACCCTCCAATATCAGATAAATTAAGTTGTAGGTTTTTCACTAAAACCATCAAACTACATTTCTAAACTAATATCCAAAGTTATAATTATAGCATCCATCCATCATCTACCGTGCCATTATTATTTGTATTTAGGAACATAAAGATGTTGCAATAAATAAACTTTCTAGAATAAAACGGAGGCCTCCAAGTCAGTTTTAACAAATGATACAATCAAAATGAAAATATATTTCAGCAAAAAAAAAAAATAATTAAACACAAATTTCAAAATTTGTTCCTGAATATTTTCCTGGTAAAAAAAAAAAAAGTAGGGAAAAAAGGGTGTAACAGTTTAATTAACCCGCCGTCAGAATAATCGTTGGGTTCCGGATGAGCGACCCAATAAATCTCCTGCTCTCACTTTAAGGGCCTCTAACACACTTTGTATGTTTATTTTATTTGAAATACTCTTACATTTACGTTTTGTTTTTAATCTATGAATATTGACATTAAATAAGGTTGAAAATTATTAAGTAATAATACAATAAAGATTTTTTTTTTTAAAAGGAAACTATGTGATCTAAATATTTGTGTTGCTTTTCAACCGCTTGTTTAAATTACAGTTGCATTTAAAAAGATTTAGGTGTTTATATCATAACATCCAGTATGTTAGATATCTTCCTGGGGTGTTTCCAGAATCATGTTTCTCTTAGTATCTCTGCAGCCGTTTAGGCCAACATTGAAGAACCCAGATAAAAGTCCGGCCGTGTGGCAGTAAAGTGGATCAGGTGGAGGCTGGATAATGGTTCCCTTCATGCAAATATCATACAGCGGTTTTCTCAGCTAGCGGCCCTGAATGAAAACATCTGGACACACACACACTAAACGGACTGCTTTCTTTATTATATATATTTTTATATATATATATATATATATATATATATATATATATATATATATATATATATATATATATATATATATATATATATATATATATATATATATGAAAAAGAAAAAAAGGCATAGCCCAATGTTTTTTTTTCTCTTAACTTTATTGACGTAGTGACAGACTGAGGATGCACCGTGAAACTAAAGACAAGCAGAGGGTTTTGTGACCTGAAGCGATAATTTAGGATGACCTGAGTGAGGAGGAGGAGGAAGAGGAAGGAAATATGAAAGACAAAGCCTCTTCTCTCTGTAAAAATTCTCTGTAAACTCTCTATTTTAAAATGTTGTAATGCGTCTTTGATTGCTGTGATTTTTTTTTTTTTGTAGCCCTAGAAACAAGAGATGGCTGATTCTTGCTGAAATTATAAATGATGACTCATGCTGCAAATTACATTTTTACAATTGTCCTAAAATCTGATAATTCCGAAAAATATCCCTGTGTAAGGGTGATATGAAAATCGTTTTAATTATGTAATAAATGTGCAGCTTCATTTTTGTCTCCTTAAAAAACTTTAACCCTTTTAATTTGTTACATCCTCACTGCATTCTGTCGGGATTTTGTGTGAGTGGCCAACACAATGTGGATTATTGTAGAGATACGAATGTGATTTATAATTTTCTGAATTTATATAAGTACCAGAAATTAACAAAGTATTTACATTTTTGGACCTTTACAAAACTGCTTAACTTAAGCCAGACTCAAAGAAGAGTTTATGTGAACATACTTTTTTTTTGCCATACATTTTAGGTCTTGACTTTGACATCAAATACTTTTCAATCCAAATAATTGTAGCTCTTGCTTTGACAGCTGATCGTCTGTGTGAATTTGAATTGTGTGCGGCCTTCAACAGGCTTTCATTCATGATTACCCAAAAGCCCGATCTATATCACTCTGACTAGCTTCTGAAGTTGTATCCCCATTGGATGATGCAGCCATAACCATGTTGTAGGGTGGGGGATTTAATATAGAGTTATTTTATTTTAGCACTATTTGCTTATTGAACAGGTATGTTAAAAAACCAAGAACAAAATGTAGAACTAACTAAAAAAAGATTTACTTGTCAATTTTAAATTATCTGTTCAAACATTTACATCCAATAATATACCAAACTTGCACTTGCAATTATAGAAACATCTAGTAATAAATTCAACATTAATTGAATTCAACTACTCGACAGAGAGAAATAAAATACTTGTTTCTTCAACACTCTCAAAAACAAACTTTTATCAGTTTTTTCATACATGTCACATTTGTGATTTGACAGTTTTAAGAACTTTAAAAGGACATTGTATGTTATACAAAGTTACTCCAGAGTTTGACCTGCCATAGTTTTGTGTTGCTTGCTGCAAATCTGCTGCCAGATAAAAAAATATTTAAGATACCAACAGGTGGTGTAAAATATTTTAATCTTTAAGGGGAACTTATGAAAATTCTGTGGAGGATTTTCCCTTTTGGAAATGGACAAACCGCAGCTCTATTAGAACGTAATCTTGACCTCTGACCTCCACCACCTGGCTGGCGGTGGTGCTACACTACATAACGGCCACATCCTGGCCGTTATGACGCTCCCATTTTTAAATTTAATTTGCATGAAAAGTTGGCAGAACTGAATTAATTTCGGACCCGGGGGCTTATAGCTGAGACTTCATATGCAGCTTTTTAACATTCAGTTTTATTTTGTGGACTCAGCAGGAGATTGTAAAGTCTGCAGCTTTCTGTATTCTGGCCTGTTTCTACCGTCTTCCTGTTATAAAGTAGCCTTGTCCTTGAACGACGCCTCTGCTGCTGATTGAGGTTATCTGATGCTTCCACTGTTGCCAGCTCTCCGCTTATCATGGCAGCGAACAAAGACGCACACAGACTCTGTTAGACTTACCTTTTAGCAACGTTCATTGTGCAGAAAAAAAAAAATTAAAGTTCCCATTTCTGACATTCAAAAAAGAAGCAAAACTAGGTGAAAACGATTTGAATGTTTCAGTTGCAAACAGCTGGACCTATTTATTCGTCTGCGTTATTTAGACAGCTTGTTAGTCAAACAAGATGTTGAAATCTAATACATCTTGATTTGAATCAGATTTCTCAGCCTGAACTGCGCACATACAAACTCTTTAAATTATCATGTTTAAAGCGGGTATTCCCCCCTCTTAAAGGAAGTGTCCACTCAGCTCCCTTCTTCCCATCACACTCTTCCTCTGGAACCAATTACAGCACTGATACGTCTCAATTTGTTCAACAATCAGTAGAAATGTGTTCGAAATATGTGTTCATAACTACTTTTTTTAATATTACTAGGCATTTTCAGCTATGTGCTGCATGTTTTTGTGAGTGCTTGTAAAGAAAGCTTTCTCTTGAATTAAAATAAGGCAGAGAGATGGTGACTACACCATCTGGAAATCTAGTCTAGCACGCTACAAGCAGAGCCGCTGACCCACAATTCAACTCTTCAACTTTGCAAGGAGCACAGGCACAGGGAGGTTAGCAATAGGAAAGGAGGAGGCAGGCATGAGGCCTGTAGTGTTAAAAGTGCTTGTCATGAGGAGGATCGCTGCATCAGACCGCTTTGTTCGACTGTCAAGAAAAGTCAGAGAAATAAGTAGGACACAACTATCAACTCAGATATGCAGAAGGACACTGAGTGGAGAGGTCAGACATTGCAGTTTTCCTTCGACGTGGAGCAAATCTTCCTTTAAATAAGCAGTCAGTTCACATGCGAGCACATTTTCGCACCTCTTATCTACTTTAAAACTCTGCCAGTCAAAAAAACCTGACAGAACAGCAATGTTTTTCCAAGTTTTTCTAAGTTTTTTTTTTATTAGGGGGCAAAATATTAACAATTCAAATAAAACTTAAAATAGACCACTCGATTGTTATTTTTAAATCCTAGTGTATGTTGACCTTTAAGTTGCTGCACATTGTAACTTGTATTAGCAGGCAATGTGTATTAGCATGCGACTGTCATATTTTTTATGTACAAATGTTGAAAGGACTCAAAAGCAGGATGGATAAAGGTGTTCGCATTTTAAAACTCTAATTCATTAAGGAAAAAAAATAACCTAAAGCTAAAACTAGAAAACTGAAAGACAAAAAAAAGCTAAATAAGAGCCAAAAGCTAGACAAAACATAAACCCAGCAAACAAGAATGACAGGGAAGATTATGCTTGACTGGTGAGTTAATAATTTAAATTTTGAGAGAAACTGGACTGAGAAGCTTAAGGAAAACAAACAGAAATCTCAGACAGGAGGCCTCAAGAGGTACAACCATTCAACCTTCAGCTGCATCATTCCTCCAACACAGTAAGTCAGATACGTGGGTTGTTACAACGCAGAACCCTAAGACATCCAGAGGAGACAATCCAGCTTTTGTTTTAGGTGTCTGGGAGTAGCAGGGATGTATCTAAGTCTTTCAGGATAGTAGCTCTCAAGGACAGGAAATCATTTAGAAAATAGAAAAGTGAGGAAATCGTAAACAGAAAAGGAAAACAACAACATATACATTTCTGTAGAGACAAACAAAATGGAGACAAAGAAACAGAATTAAATAAGAGAAAATTAAAGAAGGTTTAAAATAAAATATCCATCCTTTATCTTATCGGATTACATAGTCTGTGGTAAGACAGGTTTATTGGTTCACAGCTAACAAATCGCGTTCTCACGCTGTGCGACCTGATGCTGGGAGAAAACCTGATTGCTCACACTCTACCAGTGCTTTGACAATGTCAAATTCTTATGATCAGCATCTGGCCATGAGTTGTTCATCACTTCTCTTTAGTTTCTGTAAGCTACTGATACACCAAATTGTCATGCAAATGAAAACTGGCGACAAAAGGACCAAAAATGTCTCAGTGTATAGGAAGCTTTACTAAACTCAAACAATGGTGCACAATCGTGGATTCTGTAACCTTTGTCCCCCTGATCTGCATATGGAAGTCAATAACTTTGTTAAAAGTTGATGTGGAAAAATAGTAACTTTTAAGAGTTTTTGTTAATCAGTTTTTCTTTTTATTATAATAGGAAATTGTTAACCAAATCATGCAAATAACATTGAATGATACCTTTATGTGCATTTTGCAACACAACAAATTACACTATGTGTTTTATTTATACCAAATCTCTTGACTCGTACTCCTTGAGTTTCAGTTTTTTTTGTTTATTATTTCAAGGCACTTTTCGACAAAAATAATTGATTGCAATCATTCATTTATGTTAAACAAATAACTTAAAAAAAATCAATCTAAGGAAACCCAGCAGATTGCATTAAAGTGACAAACACTACTAACAGAGGACAGTACAGTACTTTATACCTACAATCAGCTTCAATAAGATTGTCTGCTGAACTCAAAGATGCATTTGAGTCTGCAGTCGTGTGTTATCCAGATAAATGTACTCTGATCCATCATGATAAGTCCTCTGATCTCTGATAATGCTCAAGCTGAGAAACAATCCAGCAGCACCAGCAGGGACAGCACGGTGTCAAGCTGAATTCGGTTTGCAACTGCTCTCTGTTCTTATTCGGCGCCCTATTCAAAAAAATAAAAGAGCAAACTTGCCTCTTATCCCAGAGGAGCACTCTGGCATTTGACCAGCTGACCGATCTGCTTCTGAAGATTGATGGCCTCAGCAGCCAATGGAAAACATTCCTGCTCAACAATCAACAAATTATCTTCAAATGAAAACTGGACAAGCGTACCCCCAGTGCTCTCTCTGGAAACACAGAGATACCTGTGACCCGGGATGGATTTTGTTTTTCCACACGCAGCGGACTGTTGCAAAGGGCAAGCTGCTTTAAATGAAAGGCTTTGCCGCCTGACATCCCCACCATTTCTTTTTGCATATTTAACTCGAGGAAGAAACAATAAAATGATCCAACTTGTAATTTTTTTCAATGTTAAAAATGCTTTCTTAAGGGAATAAGACTGGGGGTGTTTATGTTAACCAGGTGTATGCCATAGCTTTGACTAAAGAATGCACATAAAACCCTCTTTTGTCTCCTTGAAACTAATGTTTCCACTCCACATCCTCCCGTCTGAACTTTCTTCTGATATAAAGTAGCATGTCTAAGTTTTGCTGTTACTTCTATCCAATAGCTTTCCAGCTGATATCAATATTTTGCATCGTTTCTGTCAGTTTTATCTCACTTTTATCCCGATGCCAAAAAAGCACCATAATTGTAAAATCTAAAATAAATCCACAGCTTCACGAAGCTGCTCAATTCATCCAGAATGTACAACAGCAAAGCTTGCTAGATGACTAACCAGACAGACACGCCAACAACTATAAAAATACAGAAACGAGGGAATATAACTGAAAAATGTACTAGATTGGGGCGTTGAAATCGAGGCAGGACTATAAAGTGAAAAGAGCTACTGGTGTTACAAAGCTAAATCTGACGGTTGGATGCTTTGCATGTGAAAGTTGGCTTAGAGTGTGCTCTGAAATACTCCCCGGGTTTGATATCTCTCAGATTAGGGGCCAGGGAAAGGTTGTGAACTGGTCACATTCAGGTTAGGATGACAGATGCATCACTGTCTTTGCAAGAGATATGAATCAGGCTGGAAAAAGTCAAAGACTTTGTTATTCTTGCTTTCACAGGCGGCGGTAATGAACATTTGAGAGTCTATAAAGTGCAGCAGCTGTGACCTTCAACCAAGTTACGTTTCTTTTTGATTAATTCTTATCTCAGATTTAACTGTGTTGCTAAGAACATGCTCTGTGCAAACTCAGGTGGTACAGAAGCCAACCTGGCTGGACTGCAGAGGATGTCATTTAAATTGTGGTACATAAAAAACAAAAACAAAAAAGTCAACTAAATGGAAAGGAGGTCCTGTAGGTTGTTTTTAGACAGTAGGTATAGGTCAAACTGGTACTAGGGATTACTCATTTACAGTTATAACCCAAAAAATATTTGAGACCTTTATTAAAAAAAAACGATTTTAATAGCTCAAAAAACAAATCTTTCCTGTGGGCAGGAAATATATTCTGTAGCGGTCTGTTATACAACTAAACTGACGAAGCCTCTGACTGAAGAGACTCTGTTTTCCGATAAATGTTTAATTGAGGCAAAAATTCAGAATAAACCACAACAACTTTTTTGAAGTTTCTCAGTAAACTTTCCACGTCACACAATAATAAATCCATCCTTATTAGATAGTTCATTAGCAATGCTGTGTGCTCTGATAATACATTTATATTTTTGTATTTTATCAACTATATAATTAAAAAAGGGGCAGTTCTGCTTCTTTACTCTCCTCATTGTGTTTTTGGAAACAGTAAATATTAACAAAAATTCAGCTTTGTCTTTTTTCAGTTTGCTAACTGTCGGTCAACAAGTATAGGAGCGGCACAGCAACGGAAAAAATATGTTTTTTACTAACATTTCAAAGTTATTTTATCAAATTTATAAACATCTTTTTTAACAGTAACAAAATGACAAAATTACATAACAAACAGTACAAATTAATAAACGCCCCCCCCCCCCCAAAAATAACCATATACTATTAAAAATATTCCATCAAATTATTTTGGGAAACCACTTGATTGAAAGTACTTTATTTTTAAACATTTATCAGACAATTGATGTATGATTTAAATATTTGTGGTTCTTGTTTAACTGATTAGTATCTCCAGATTCAGTTTCAGGCCTTGCGTAGCCTTTATCATATGTTTACAGTAACTGCCCTTCATAAACTACATATAAATAATTCAATGAATCTCTTGTTACTAAATGTAGTTGCACACTCCAGATTTAACCCAGGAAAAACAACCTAAATTTGGAAATAAATGAAGGCTTTACAGAGACCCAATAGAAATGAAGTAAGGGAAATAAATTAATACAATAGAGGTTTTTAAAATTTGAAGGGAAAATAAATACAACAATAACTGTTTTTTTTTTTTTACAACTATCTCCCCCCAGTGGAATTTAAAACCATTATCTTTTGTTATAAAGAACGTTCAATACATAGTACACACCCAACTGTTATCTTATACATACAGATGTACGGGATGTCTGTGGCACAGTGGGTAGAGTAGTTGTCTTGCAGTCAGGCAGATTGCTGGTTCAATGCCACCTGCCCCCTGTCACATGGCAATGTGACCTTGGGCAAGCCACTTAACCACAAGTTGCCTACTGATGCATCCATTGGTGGTAAATGTGGGTATAGTGTAAAGCACTTTGAGTGGTCAGTTTGATTAGACAAATACTATATAAGTGTCCATTTTCCATTACAGTGTTTAGTTATAACAGTGTGTTGGTCCATTTTTTTGAATAATTAAAATAAAATTTAAAAAAAGACTGGTTGTGATATGGACTCGACTCGAACCCTGAGTCATTTGGTACCAGCATGTTAGCACCACGATCTTGAAGTCCAGTTAGTTGCGAGGTTGGGCAAAGATCACTTGTTTGTCTGGCATATCCACAACAGCTTAATTAAACTGAGATGTCTGGAACTTGGAAAAAAAAAAGTCGACTGTGATCCACAAACCTTTCGTGAACCATTTCTTGCTTTTGGTCTTTTGGAAACTGTGTCTAAAGCATCACATCGTCTCCATTGGCCGGCCTTTTTCCCCATACCACATCAAAATCCCATATATTTCCCAAATGAGCAGCACACGTGTACCTCATCATACATTTAATGCAAAAGGACAAGAAATTAATCAGACCACATAATCCTTTTGTACTGTAAACATTCTGATGCCTTCATCAGACATCTCTCAGCTGCATCACCATGTGTTGGATGAGACCAGACGTTGCTTCCCACATGCAACAGCGAGGCTGGACTGTCCCGTTTTAACAGAAACAGACCATTGCAGTCATGGACCACACCACAAAAGCTGCAGTTTTGTAGCTGTTGTGACCAGGCTTTGGCCCTTCTCGGGTTTACTTGGAGTGTTACCCATTGTCACTGTGTCCTGCAAATCAACTTGTTGGACAAAGTGTTGTCTTGCTGCCTTTATGAATCAAACTTGCTTAAAGATGGTATGAAGAAGAGAAAGTCACTTCACCTGTCACCTCGGTAGTTAAGTTTATAAAAAACACATCTGTATTTGTTACGGACTTCAGATATCCTGGGATTAGCCATTTAATTAGATATCTCTCCAACAGTCTGCTAAGATAACGACTTCTCAAAACAACACCTCACTTAAAAAAAAGACATTTATTTCTATTGTTTACTTGTAACGCAGTCTTTATTTTCTTTTGGGGGGGGGGGGGGGGGTAGTGTAGAGGCTAAGAGGATGTGTTTCACTGAGGGAAGTGTAAAAGATTTAACTGACAGGGAGGTATAGAAACACACTCACACATTAGTTGGTTTCCCAAAAGCCTTAGCAGGTAAGTTATGTTCAGTAAGTTATGTTCAAGTAAGTTCAGGCTGTTTCAGACGATACCTCATAGATGCTATCTATGTCCCCGAATGTACAGTTGACGGGAACAACACCAAATCAGCCTGTATATATATTTTAAGCTTTAAATATCACAGCAACAAATCAACTCTTTGCGCTTCAGATCCAGCCAAGTCCACACCAACAAAATCTGAGGCTGCAGACATGAGTAAATTCACATATACTGAGAACAGGTCCAAACATCTGACCTCCCTGAGATGCTTTGATTTAGCTCGCCATATAACTTTAAACTGTCTGATTGTGAAACAGCCTGGAAAGAACATGTTATTTATCAATGTCTTGTAAAATATTATGGTAACTACGCAGCCTTGAGTTTTTGTGCCATCTATATAATGAAGATCAAGATAGTGAAATTGGAGGATTTACTCAGGTATTATCTAGAGTTTCTACAGATCAAAGAAAGTTCACTGGGACAATTTTCTTCTGAATTAAAACAAAGTTCTTTTAAACAAGCTGACTGATAAGTATAATCTATTGGTGAAACACAGACTATACATTGAAAAAATAAATACACGCGATACTGAACTATTTTTTGCCTTCCATCAAAACTTGTGTTGGCTATTTCCTCTAGCTGATCTTGCAACCCGTGGTTTTTTTAATAAATCAAACCACATGAAAAGTAACATAGACACAAGTTATATATCTTTTATGAAAAAATACATAGAAATTTGACAAAACAGCAAGATCTAAGGACGAATTAATCTTGCTGGAACACCATTAAAAGCAAAACAATTTTAGGCTATTTTAAAGATTTACTCAAAATGTTAGATTTGTCCCCCAAAAACAATAAAACTGGAATTTCTGAAGCAGAAGAAACATTTTGAGTATTGTCTGTAATCCAGCAATTCATCTCTCTTACCATAGTTTGTTGCTCTGTAATGCGTTTTTCAATTCAAGTCAGATTATTTATATAGCACCGATATGTAACACTTGTTTCGACGCATTATCAAGAAAAATCCTTTTATTCAATCACAGTTGATCCTAGTTGATTAGTGTGTAACATTCTGTTAATTATTGAGATAAATCCAACTTCAATTTGGACATTCCAACTTTCGCTTTTATTTCCAGTTAAACTTTCTTTCTGCTAAGTTAATTTTTGCTTATGCTCATTTATTTGGATCGCATCGCATCATATTTACATTTTACATTTTTGCATTTAGGGGACGCTCTTATCCAAAGCGACTTACAAAAAAAATGGTTAAACATTGAACTATGACACAATTTACTAATTATACGTTACTTATAGTATCCTGGAAGAGAATTTAACATTAAGGATATGTCATTCACCTGAAACATTTAATTAAACCATAGATTACATAATACCAAATACTGAGTGCCATATGACACCAGGAAGTAATAAGTACATTTAGAGCTTTCAGCGTAAGAGATATTCTCGGAAGAGTTGGGTCTTCAACTATGTCTTGAAATGAAAGCCATTGGAGTTCAGTGAACAGTGTGACATGTTCTCCCTTTTGTTGGTTGAAAACGAAGCGGGTTGCAGCATTCTAGATCATCTGTAGCGGTATCACTGTTTATCGGAAATCCCAAAACACACATAATGTAGCTGGTTGAAAATCTGACAAGTGTTCTTACCTTCAACTCCGCTTAGTCAGTGCTTAAACTTTTGAGAAAGACAACATTCATGACTCTAGAAGTTGAAACCATTTTCTATTTGTCAATAAAGCAGTACAACACAAATGCACAAGGCAGTTTGGAGGATAGTACAGTTCCCTTGTTATGAAGACATACAGTAGATGACAGGCTTTGACATCTTAAGAAACATAAAAGGGAATGAGTTTATCCAAAAGGCTTGTTTAGCTTGAAAAATTATATTGTGAACGTCAACTAGGAGCTGTATGATTCTGCAACCTGAGTAGATCCCAGTCATCAGTCTTTCTGGGGCTACTGGACCAATGTTTGCAAACGACCGAAAACACACACAGGTGACGAAGCTAACTCTTTGCACTGTATTTCATTTACAGGTATCATTGGAAAATTGATTGTAGACTATTGCGTGCCACACTATTTTAAGGTTTTCGTCTATAACTAAAATATAAATCATGTGTCGTGTTCATCAACGCTTATCAATTCTGCACCACTTTAGGTTGGTATATTACGGAAAATCCAAATGTAATATACATCGGTTTATGACTAACTGTTATTGCTCTTCATTTCAGTTGTAACGTGTGAGTGTGGAGGTGTTGCGCCTTCGGTTTAACAGTGAGGCCTCCTGCAGCAGACTGACCGCGTAGCGTTCCTCGTCGTGATGGAGTACCAGGCACATTCCTGCCCTTTAATAACAAATGGGCTGACATGGACTGATGATGGTGTGGTATGGGTTCAGTCACCAGGCTTAATGATAGAATATTTTTAGAGAGGTCTGAAAGTATATCATGCTGTGAAACAAAGATTTGAGGAAGCCTCATAAACTTTGTTATTAGTGAATACGGATGGAAGCAGTCAGTCATGAAGCTCAGTGGAAGATCCATGCTTGCCCACTTGCTCCCCTGATGTTTCTATCTTCAGCTCTGCTTCCATCACAACTCCCCAGCAGATCTCAAGTCTTATGTTTGCGGTTGTACATGTTGTTCTTGGAGAACAGCCCGACTTCACTTCCGACATCAAGAACCCCCCCCCCCGAGAAAACAAACATGGCTCCTCTTTATCGGGGACAAGACTGAAGGAGCAGCGGGCCGAAGCTGTGCTGATCAGAATCTAATGACCTCTGACCTCATTTTTCCCAACATTTGACAGGTCATTACAACTGCACTGAACGTAATTAATTAACAACCAACAGATTAAAATCAGCTCTACTTTTATACTCCTGCTACATAATTATTGGATAAAACAACTTTTTCATAATTTCTTTAGTTAGTTGATGGATTAAAAATACAGTTAAAGTTTATGAAACATGCAAAGCAGTCATCTAAAAACAAAAACGATTTAGCAGAGACAGAAAAACGTGAGCGCAGACAACAGTCGCAACAGGAAGCGAGTAAATCAAAGCTCTGACCCGTGTGTATCAGTAAATCAGCCGCTGGAGTTGTTTCTAAAATTACGTCTCATCAAAATCCAAATGTTGGTCTTGAAAAATATAAATAGAAAAACAAACTTTGCCTTTAAAGAACCAAAGTCTAACCTAGAGGACAGAGAGGAATATTTGCAAAATAGATTTCTTAGACATGAATGCTGCACGGAGTGGTTTACTAAAAAGTCGTTTAGCTAAGTATCCAATAGTTTAGTTTTTTTGGGACACCTTGTTGTTTGAATAAATAAGTATTTTTTTTTTTTTACATATCCTTTAGGCTTCCCTTCACTAAATATGCAGTGTTGTGGTGAGTAATATGTAACCGTAACAACCCACAGTGTGAGCCTGAGTTTGATTTATTTGAACAGAACAATGAAAAAAAAGTCTGTTGTCTTTCAAGGGAAGTTGGCTTCACATCCACAACAGTCACTTTAATCCCCTTGTTCAGTCAGGCCCCAAGAAAATACATTTGCCACACTTTGCGAAATTATTCAGGAGGTTAGATTAAGTCTGCAGAAAAAAGAACACCTCAAAGGTTTATTAGTAGAAAAAACAAGTATACTGTTGGACATTAGGAGGACTTCTTCAATGCACTTGTATTCTTCTCTACTTTTGGATACTTTGTTGCTCATCTCTACTGCAAAACAGCTTCAAGGTCTTTAAACGATTATAGTTTTATTTTATTAAGTGAACCAAAATGAAACTTAAAAATACATAAATATATATATATAATACACTTCCATGAGAACACATTCTTTTTTTAAGCTTATGACATTACTTATAGATATTTGTCTTGCAATTTCATGTCTTATCAGTTTTTTTTATTATTCTTTGAAACTATGATGGAACATAGGAGATTATAATAACCAATGAGCAGTAATTAAAATATTTAACAGTGTACCTTTCAACGATTTTGTTTATCAGCTTGATTTGTACTCTCGGAAAAACTCAATAGTTCAGTTTTTATCTTTGGGGTTATTTGTTTCTTGAGTCACAGTAGTGTAGTATGCAGTGAACCAAATAGTTAACATTTAAAGGTACTGCTGTTTGTAAATTGATCATTTCTGACCATAAACTGCTAATGGTTCCAGTCCATGACTGTGAAGCCGAGCTCTGACACTGAATTCACCCAGGTCTCACTTGAATGGTGTTTTTTTTATAGAGAACAGTTTAGGAGCTCCGTCTGGATTAAGTAAGAACAAATAATCCCACTGAATGGCCCATTAACCACTATGATACAGCTTTGTTGTTTTTGTTTGGATAGATAGGTCCACGGCCTTTGTAGGGTTTCTGTGCACTGGTCAGGACAGCGATTGACTGTTTAACCAGATTGGGTCTACCCCAAGTGGACACGTCTGGTTAACCTAGTGGTATGCCACGGATGCTGGGGCTAATGAGATAAAGAGTAAAACAAAAGATAAACCAACAAAACCAAAACAGAAGTTTAACCATCCCAATGGAGAGTAATAAGCTTATTATTAGCTTTTTTAAAGACAAACGTGATAAACAAGAGGAATGAGAACTGAGCTGTCAAATAACTAGTTGAAATTAATGGTTGAGAGTTAGAGCTCTATGTTAATGAGGAATTATTTAACATCTTTGAACTTGTTAAAACCACCAAATTACTAGGATCTAATGTAAAGGACCAAAGCAAATTAGGTCACTACCGGAAGGTTGCAAGATAGGAGAGGTTGTTTATAAATAAAAACATTTTAAAAAAAGGGACAACAGATGTATTCAGCACCCTTTACCTGATATCCCTATAAAGAAAACAAACAAACAAAAAAAAAACAACACAGAAATAATCCTAGTTGTGAATGAATTTCAGCATAGATCCAACTGGTCTTCCTGGGATGTAGAAAACATTATTGAACAGACAACAACATGAAGAGAAGAGCGGTCAAGGAGAAAGTTGAAAATAACAACAATGGCAAATAAACAAAATAAAACTTTGAAGTAACAAAGAAGCATATTGTAGCGATGGAGAGGCTGCAGAGATGTCTGGCTTAAGTTTATTATAGACTTGCAAAAAGAAAGCAGTAGTCTAAAGAGAGCAAAATGTACCTGAAGTTTGTAGAACAAAGATAAAGTAACATTATGGGATTTTGCACATCTTAAGAAAACAAAGACCACAACGTGTAGTGTAGTGTAGTGGTCCTAGAGTCCTTTAACCAGGACAAAACCCAAACTACAATTAGAATCTGTGGTAGATCCATATTGCAAAGATAAATGAGCAAAATATTATAGGGACCATGCAAAATGTTGATTTTGAATTATATCTAAATGAGATCTACCTGTAAATTTTATACCAGAATGCTAAAGTCACCCTAATGCAAAATATATTGGTGTGGTAGTATATATCCAGTTTACACCACCTTGTTACTGAAGCTCCACGGCATTAATGCATTCAGAGAATACATCTATACTGAATATACTTGATTAAATCTCACAAATATTTCTCACTTTACACATTACTTGACACCATCTGTATCAGCATTATTAAACACTGCAGTTGTGCATGAGTAAAAGCAATGGATTAACATCACAACAAAAAAATTCATTTAGGATTATACCCGAATGAAGCCTGACAGGTCTCTGCAGGCTGTGATTTAAAGTAAAGCATAAAGCAGATGTATGTAACTCAGATCTGAATCATCGCGACAAGAAACAATCTCTCATAAATAAACTGAAACTGGGATTAAAAGAGAAAGGAAACATATGTATAACCAGAGAGACAAACAGACACAGGTCGTGCCTTTGGCAGTTTTATGTGATCTCCCATCGACTCACGAATGGGTATCCTGTTGAGCAAAGGATTTACAGTGCAACAGACATAGTACATAGTACGTACGCTTATGCATCTCCCAGATCCACAATTAGGGTCTATACTCTTATAAATAACGGAGTTGCTTAGTGTGGTGAAGACGAGCCTGAACAATCGCACTCACATTCCCTCAGATACATAGGCATCAGTGACAGATCTGGTCCGCGGGAGGAACGTGTACCTATAAGAAGTTAAGGCCTCACAAGGAAACCAGAAACGTATGTTTGCCACCAGGGTGGTCCTTTAAAGAGCATAATTGAGTTAGAGGTGCAGGATTTAGAGTAACATAGACCTGAACAGCATATCAGTAAATTTCGTTTATCTTTACCTCTTACTTTATCTCTGTGTGCTGAATTTAGCCTCATGTTTTGTGAGCTTTTGTAGTTTTTAGAAAACTCTGTTAGACCTTAACAACTTTTCTTTTTGTAGTAAATACTATTGGTTTAAAAAAACAAACAGAAATATCAAGTAGCAAGTAGAGCAACTTTAAAATAAAATATAGAGAGAAGATGAATGGCTCAAGACTCGTGGAGTAACGCTCAGCTTTTCTCCTTCCCCAGTGGCCCCCGTACAGACTCCTGCATGTGGAAGATAACTAATAATTTGTAGAGTCCGATAACTGTTCGAAAGAGAGAGTTGGCCACACCATGAGGTCCAGACTTATTTAAGAGACTATAAATGATGCGCGGGGCGACCTTTCAACTCTGCTAACCCCTGACAGCAGGGCAGCGTTACAGATTATCTCCTCTCCCCTGCTTGCGGACTGAAAGCCGAGAGGGGCCGTGTGCGCAGTTGATTCACAGCGGAGGACGCACTCTTGGGGAGACCGGGAGAGCAGTCAGTCATGTGAGGTGAGGCCTGTTGTTTATCAGCATCGTGAGGTTACGCTGCAACAAAAATGTGCAGATACGAAGCACCGAAGTACGAACAGTATATCAAGGCTAAAGATAAATATTGCATTTAAGGACAAAACTGAGGTTTTAGTTACAATGAGTGTTGCTTTTCCCTTTTGACTGATCTTTAATTACTGAACATAGAAAATGAAATGATTCATCTCTCTTTTATTTAATGCAGAAATGGCCCCTTGCTAAAATGTTTGTCCATGCACAGTGAACTACTTTATGAATTACTCCATCAGCCTGTGGCTTTTATAGATGTTAATGATATACTGTAAATGTCTTTAGCATATTTGCATTATTGGCTTTGATATTTGTCATCTTCCTCTTTTATATTCCATAGATTATATACAAGGGATTGTTTCAGGCAGGTCTGCTAGCCAATCAGAAACAGTGTGAGCGACTGTTTCTAGCGAGGATTGGCACAGGGGACGCTGTAAGTTGTATCCTATATCCTCTGCAGGTCACATCTGTTAGATGAGCACAATCCTTTCAAGGCTATTGTTTACACTCTGTAACTTGTGCATTTTCTGTTTGCAGATATTTTCCTTCCACTCAACTTTGTGTCATTATGCTGATAAAAAAAACGGCACCCTGTGAACAGCCAGATGACCAGGAATGAACGTTTCTAGCCTATCGTCCTTGCGAAGGGTTTCAACAACTAATCGCTTTCTGTAAAAATTGAATACTTAGACAACCTTTGTTAGTTTCATGTAATGTTTCATTAGCTGTAAGTAATCATCAATAAATTAAAAGAGATAAAAACTTGAAATATATTGCAATTCTGTCGTGATTTTTAGGTTGTTTGGAGCTTAAAGCTTTGATCATTTGTTGCTTTTGTTGGGCTTTAGTTATTGTTATTTTATTATGTTGGATTAGCTGTCTACTTATCTCATAAGATCAGTCTGTTTATAGTTAATTTAGTTTGACAGTGTTTTATGTTTTTTCCCTGTGTTTAGTTCTTTATTACCCTTGTTTTATGTTCTGCCTGTTCCCTTCTGTTAGTGTTGACTCCTCTGCTTCTCCTGTGTCATTTCGCTCTCTCTCTCACTCTCTCTCCCTCAGCCTGCCTGTCGGCCCTGGCTGCCATTTTCTTCGATTTCGGTTCCTGTTTTTATGTCGCAACTTATCAGTGTTGTTACAATAACGTTCTCATCTTTATCACCTTTGTCTTGCTACATCCGGGTCCACCAACAAACACGTAACTATTACAAATACATCTATATTATGACATTTCAGACACTGCTACTCCACATTGAAAGGACTCAGTTGAGGTTGTTTTGGCATCATCTCAGCAGGATGCCTACGTCTGACAACATTCAAGGCATCTCCCACTTGTGGTGGAAGTAAAAAAGACTCAGAAATTGGCTGGTGTGAAAAGTTTTCAGGCTGATGGTGGAATGAACATAGAAAAAGGGAAAACAATGCAAAACAAATAGAGGAAAAAAAAATAAAACTTGCCACTGCCGTACTGCTGTAGCATCTGCTAATGAAAGACATCCTACTAACTACATTGTAGCCTCCGTCTCCTTTTCTTCGAGTCGGATAGCTTTCCGGATGAATCCTGACCATGAAACAATCCCCTGTTACCAACCCTCAAAATCCACCGCCTGCACAACATGTTGATAGTGCCTCACAATATCTAGACCCCGTCTCTCCACTCCATAGGGCTTCAAACCATTGCTGAAGACACAAGGAAGGAAAACTGCAAACAAAGGAGATTGTTGGGACTGCAGGTACGCAGGTTCTTGCAGGACACCCTGGTCTGCCATGCCGTCATTGAAGGACTGGAGCCTTACACAGCAGCTAAGCAGAGCAGCCACGACTGAAATATCCCGTCTGGCCTGAGAACAAACCAAGATCCCCCAGACTGAGAAGAATGATCTCAGGGTCAGGGGTGTCTTGGTTCCCCTCTTGGACCTGTCACCCCCTTGACCAGATCTCACATAAGAGCAAGACAATGGATGTTATGATTAAGTGTTGATGATGAGAACTTTTTGTAACTTTATGTTAAATGGTTTTCTGTAAAATGATGAAATATTTCCTCACACAGCCATTTAAACAAGCATTGAAAAAATACATGAAAGGTAATCTATAATAAGACACTATGGATCTTCTTCATGATTAATAATTTATCTCTGAGTTACAACCAAACCTAATCTCTCAGAAATGTCAAAACACTATATAAATCACTCACTATCACCAGAAAATGCTACTTTACAGTGTAGTGTCACTTAAGACCACCATAACCCATTTGCTATATAATCATCTGGTTGTTCAAATATTTTACAGGACAAAGGAGCAGCTGCACCGCTTCACTCTAAGACTGCAGAGTACACTCAGAGTGCCAGGGTTGCACTCAGCCTCGGTCTCAACACACATCTTCTGCACCGTTTAATAGGACTTCCCAGTTCGATTTACTGTGATGGCTTTTGAGGCGGAGAGGTATAATATGACAAAAGCACGGCCCCGTAACCGTAAGAGTTCACCCGTGTTTTGAGGTGGTAAGACCCATTTAGCCGGAGGATTGGCAAATATATTGCTTTCCTCCTACCTCACGTACAGGATTTCAATAAAATGAAGCTATAAATCAGGGTTAGGTTCAAACTTATGTGTTTTGTTGAAACTGTATTTAAGTGACCTCTACATTTGTTTTAGACAGGAATGCGTCCCCTTTTCTGAACAATAGGGTTTTTTTTCGTATAAAAGATAACTATGCTTCCACAAAGAAGTGATGTAAACCTACAAAGAGTGAATAATCGGTTAAATGTTTTGACTCATTGTTCAACAAACTACGGTAACAGCGCCCTCTGAGGGACACTGAATTTGTGATGGCAATAAAGAAGAATAGAAAAGATGGTCTGCAATAAAATAAAAAACATTTGCCAAGTCCAAGTTTTGTAGTCCAGGGCTTTACCTAAATAAGAGAGTTTAGATTCTCCAAAGTGAGGGTCAGCAAAGTAGTTACTGATAGTATCTTAGGTGCAACATGCACTACAGTGAGCCTGCAGAAACACAGAGGTTTACCAGCTGGATATATATATATATATATATATATATATATATATATATATATATATATATATATATATATATATCTCAGATGATGCAGACTTCATAAATACAAGTTTTTCAATGTAAAATTATTTTTATAAATTATAGTTACATATTTAGAAATCTATTCTTGGACTAAACCATGAAAAATAATGTAAATAATTTCAATGCATAACTTACCAGACAACATAAACTGATGTTTTGATGTCAAATCCATTGAAACACTTGTAAAATTTGTATGCCAATTAATTTGCATACAAAATTTCCTTCTCCTTTTGCTTTAATATTATCTTAATAGAAACAGACAGCTTCTTCTTAGACAAAACAATAAATTCTCAATATTGTCTCAAAATTGACCATTTCTTTGTTTGGATTGTTAAGCTTTTTAGTTTCTTTTCAAGGAGTAGAGGAAATAAAGTCATGCTGAATGGACACATGATCCAGCTAAAATGTTTTGTTTTTTTCCCCACCTCTGGGAGGTTTATTTTAAATAAAACTCTACAACCAAGCTGGTACTGTGGGATGCATTGATGGAATGTGAATGTCAGCGGTCTCTTTATTTACACTTCATATAAAACCACGGGCAGTAATTAACAGCAGGTATCCTCCCTATCCAGAAGGTAATTGACTGGTTCAAAGCGCCTTCATCACCAAAGAGTGTGTATGCCTGCGCCATAAAACGAGCCAAGAAACCGAAACTAAGGGCAAAGGCGCCTGTGAGTGTATTAAAATGAAGACCTTTATTTTCCACGCCTCCCCCATCCTCCACCCCTTCATCCCATCCTCCCTAAAAGGATAAGGGTCAGCAGCAATGGGCTCTAATGTCAAAACGCTCCAGGTTTCTTTATGAGGTCATTAACATTCAAGAATATTCATTATATGTGGTAAGATGGATCAAGAACAGATTTTTGTGCCACCATTAAAATGTCCATTGCTAAATTCAGAGATTTTTATTTTATTTTAAGCTTACAAAGAGAAAATTAGTCTTTTCTTGATCAAGTCAACAGAAACAGGTTCGCACACTGACGATCTTGATGTTTCACACTTCAACTGAAAAACAAACAAATCTGCAAGAGAGTACAATGTAAAAAAAACTGCAAAAATAAATTAGGTGCAATAAACATGTTACACAAATGTGCACACCGGTTATTTAAAACTTAAATTGAACGCACCATTCAGTCCACCAGTCACCAAGTAGACTCAATAAAAGTAATCTAATCAATCTAATCATTTACGTTTCTGCATTCTTTAGCTAAAACCATAAGTTGCAGATATTGTGTGTTATGTTAATGCAGCAGTCAAAAGAAGGTAGCAAAGAATCTTCCACAGCACAAGAAGAGAGTTGTCAATAATTGCAGCACATATGAACGAAAGGTGGACGTTTGTCCTAAACGTCAAAACAGAGAGGCTGTAAATAGGCTAATAGTTATTTTACCCTCAACATTTTCTCTATGAAATTATTCAGATCCTGCTAACAGGGCATAACGTTCTTCTCCACATTGTCTTAAACATCTTTCTCCTCACATTTCTATTATCTAGTACTAATGTAGTACTAATGTAATAAAGTATCTTGTATTCCAGAAAAAGAAACACTCTCCATTAAAGGGAACAGGACAGTTTCTACTTAGAAATTATGTTTTTAATCATGTAAATTAAATTAAGAACAATTCACCCCACTGGTACGAGAAATATTTCAGAAACATGGTATAATACATTCATAAAGACCTTACAGCTTCAAAGTACTTTCATAAGGCACATTGGGCAAATAACAAGTGAAATGAAAGAGACTCTAACCAAAGACTTATAAAATATAACTTTTTTTAAAATATTGTCCACCCCAATAATTTTCCAGTTTATTTTTCAGGAAAACCTTCCGATTAAGTGAGACAAAAATATATAATTTGAAGTTGTTGCATTTTTTGTCCAATATGAAAAAGTGTACGCTTTTGGGAATTAAATTTGCAATTTAACTACTTCAGCACATTCATCAGGAAACCATGCTGCAGTTTCAACTTTTTGAAAACTAAGTGTTTTTTATTTTAATTATCTCCTTTTAGTTAGTAAAAACACTGATTTTTTGTTTTGTTTTATTGTATTTGTTCTTTTACTTGATTGTCATGTTTAAGTTTGTTTTTAATGGATTACTTTTTTGTGTCAGTTTTTTAAGTAGTCTTTAAAAGGTACTTTAATGAAAGAAATCAATATCCACTTTGTCTAAACCTTGATCAAGCAGGGTTTGAGCGCCCATACAACCATATTTTTGTTTCCCCAGCTTGAAAAGTGAAAAAGTGGCATAAGATCATCAATGGGGTGTAAATTATTTAGTAACAAGAAACCATTTTTTTCAAGTTATTTAGGATAAAGAACAACCACACAAAAGTCAAGCCAGCTGTCTATGGTGAACCGCTTCCTGCTCTTTATGTTTTGCAATGGGAGCATAAACTTAACGAGATGCTATTTGGTCTGTATGTTCGCTAATTGATTTCTGTCAATTAGGGTTAGTGTATTCAGTGCTAATTGTTAACTCAATGGTTAAGCCTCCTAATTAGCTCTAATAGGTGTTACTAGTTGACGACATCTAATTTCTCTTTTAACAACAACAAATGCACTGATTTAGACCAAGGGTGCCTTCCAATTTAATGCTCCTCTGAGACCATGAGGCTGAAGTTAATTACCATATTAATTACTGTGTTAATTGTTTGGTTTTTTCCTAACAGCGCTCTTGTTTTGCAATAATGTGGCTGGACTGCTTGCTGTGAAATAATTCAGCTTTATTTAGTGAAACGTCCAAAAAAACACATTTTTAAAAATCTTGTAAAAAGGCAGTTATGACTCAAAACACACTGCTAAGAAAAACACAATATAATAAAGCTTGCTCTTAAATACAGAGTTTACAAAGTTCTTGAGATCCAGTTCATAAAAGCCCATTAGATCCAGATACAAACAGTAGTTTAGGCATATAATTACATAAATAATGCTTTCACGTGAACAGGAACGTGAACATCCCAGTACATTTGTACATTTTTGACATAAAAATTATTTCGTAAAATTTAAGATCAAAAGAGTTTAATCTTGTATGTTTTTA
The DNA here is from genome assembly GCA_032876305.1 of Orestias chungarensis. Classification (NCBI taxonomy): domain Eukaryota; kingdom Metazoa; phylum Chordata; class Actinopteri; order Cyprinodontiformes; family Cyprinodontidae; genus Orestias; species Orestias chungarensis. The sequence goes on along the minus strand of JAVLVB010000212.1, from coordinate 1,001,359 downwards.
CACCAAAACCTTGGTAGCACCCCAGCTTTTTTTTTGTATGTTTTTTTTTTTAACTAGAAAATATCTGAAACGTTTAAACTTAAGGCGCTATAACTAAACATGCCTGTTGAAACCATTTGCTCGTACATCAGAGAAGAACATGTTTTAGTTTTGTTCGGGTGTCAGTACATCATTTCTTGGACATTCGCAGACTCTCACCGCTGAGAAACTGTTCGATCTTATAGATCTGGTCTCTGAAGGAAGACTGCTCGGTGTCCCTGTCCTGAGAACAGGTGGCTTCCCAGTCCGACTCAGAACCAGTAACTGAACTTGTGCTTGGAGCTGCACTTAATCTGGTTTGAAAGGAAATTAAAGCCCCTTACATTAGACACACAAATCCCTTATTGAAAAATTAACAACAATTATATGTAGGGTAAATTGAATCTATTGTGTATTTTTTACTCATTATTCTTGTAATAGTGATCAAATCTGTATGAAACATACTTACTCTCGGTTGGTCTGCCATGAAAGTTTGCTGGTTATATTAGAGGAGGGGGTGACTGGAAAACAACTAATTGATGAAGAAGGTTTGTTGTTCTGTTTAAATAAGACAAAAAAGGACAAAACTTTGACATATTCGTGTATCATCATGTGTATAAAAAGACAGTAGTTAGAAGTTGATTTATTCTCAGAGGATATACAACATTAAATAAAAAAATATACATGATTCGAATATAAAAGCTGTAACAATTGACCTGTTAACTAACTCAGAGAGTAACCAGGCTCAGACTGAACTCTGGCTGATGCTCCCTGCGTTTCGAATCTGCCTGTACAAAGAAGCGCCTCGGTTATCGCTGTCATTAAACTATTTTCTTCCACCGTTTTTTATTCCTGTTGACTGCCAGCACCTGGATTTGATCAAATCCAGAATGACGAAGCAGAGTTGGTGACAATAGAGAATGAGGGTGAAGAAAAAAAAAGACAGGAAAAGAGCGATAAGGCTGAAAGTGAGTGAGAGACAAATGATTAAGTGAGAGAGGAAGAGGGAAAGTGCAACAGATAAAGATGGAGTAAGCGAGAAGGAAAAGGTACCCGAGGATCATTAGCTGGGTTTTCTGCCACAGGTCATTCGTTCTGTCTGTCTGGCTGTAGGAGAACATCTGGGAGGTTATTTAGGTCCTTTCACTCAACACCTGACTCAACAGGATTAAAATGTAACCTTTTCAGAGCACCACAGCTGGTTTGGGCATATATATCAAAATCGCTCCTAAATTTAAACATTTTAAAAAGAAGCTATTTTTAGGTTTAAGGCATTTTACAAATTTCTAATTCCTCTGAGGCCAAACATGCTTTCAGGTAAAACGGCAAACATTCCTTTCCTGGTCAACATCTGACTAACGTCATTCATAAGGATATGTACATCTACAGCTAAAAATGAAACACTGCAGTGATGATTTATGATTAGACACATTTATTATGTCACAACCGAACGTAATATATATGGTCATGTTGTTTTAATTTACAAAAACAAATTGTATTACATGTCTGTGGAAATCTAAGTTCATCCCATAAGTCAGTGGATCCTGGAATCACAATTAGCTGTTCTGACTTTTTCTGAAGGACTTTATCAGTCTCTCTCAGTGTTGTTTCGGTTAAATGACATTAGCATAAACCAAAATATGCTCCACTATCCTAATCGTGCCACCAAAGCTTTTTTGTCGGTTTGGCCTAAGATTCCTCCTTGGCATTGTCAAAACATATTCAATATTTAGACATGTTTAAATTGTTGAGTACATGTTTGCCAATGCAATTGTTTCTGCAGCATTAATTTGTAATTTATCTTAATATATTCCATTCTGCATTTTAAATGTTGAGGTGTTTTATATCGTTTTCACCTCTTGCTTTCATCATTGATTTGTCCTTCATAAAAACCTACCAATTCTGATTCTGCAACTCTGCTGGTGTCGTCCTTTACCTCCCCGCTCTCCTTCTGTTGAGCGGTCAAATAGGAAGTAGCGCCACAAGCACTAGTAGCACTGAATAGATCTGATGCTCTTGCTACAAGTAAGGGGACTTAAAATAATCAGAGAAGAGTTAGAAAGCGTTATTAAAGCAAAGGGTAAGATATGTGCGGCAGGAATACAAAGTACATTACTGTGATAATTCAGTTCAATCCAAATGTTATAAAAATACTTTTTTATTTCTCCTAAAGAGAATTAAACATAATGTCTAATTATCTTTAAAGAGTCATCATGGTTGGTGATGCTGTGAGCAGGAAGGATGTCCAGTAGCAGTCTTGCAACAGACTTGAAGAAGCCTTTGACTGAAGACCGTTGCTGAGCGACCATCAGGACATGCTAACATCATCGTTTCCAGCGGGTGGAGCCTATTCTACGGGTGCTTGTCGTAGAGACAATCAGTTGCTGGCAAGCACTGCTAATTCACCTCATTTGCTTTCGCTTCACCACTTTAAATCTCTCTCTGACTGCGCGGTCATACAACAAGACATGGAGATGTTGAAGTTGGGGATTTGATCCTTCCACATTACGATAGAAGGAAGAGATCCTTCTTATCTTATTGAACTTATTTTCTTTTTTTTCTCGAAGATTCTGGGATTTAGAATTGTAGTTCAGGTATTATTTGATTTTTTGAGATGCTAATCAGCTCCTCCCAGTTGTAAAAGCAAAAATAACACAAACATCAAAAAAATCTGATTTAACATGATGCTAACACAAGCTGCACCTTTATAAAACGGAATATCTGATTAAAATAATTAGATATGGCTTTATGCCTTTAGTCTTTGATTAAATAATTGTCAATCATTAATCATTTTCATTTAATTTAATTGGACTTGAATTCCTATTTAGACAATATATTGTCTCATTTTACTATTGAGACAATGCAAAGGATGAAAGATTTCCCCCACCTTTGTCATGCCTGCTTTTGTTGAACATGAGTCTTGTACATTGGAGATATCCTGTAGTATCTCCTCCAGACACAGACTGAGAAAAAAAGGTGAAACATTTACACTTACTAAAATTAAGACAATCAACCTTTTGCTTCCCTGAGAAAAAAAAAAAGCTTTCTTCCTTTTATTTTTGTTTAAGTGCACTTTGCTGGTGCAAACAGGTTAGGATGAAAAATTATACAATTTTCTCCTTTTGTTCATTTCTGTATAAAAAGCAAAAGAGTTGAACATTCTCAAATTATCCCGTGTGTCTTTCTTCCTTACAGTAGCTCAGACTTTCTTGCACTTCTAATCTGTTCCTGATCAATAGTCCTCCAGGGTTTCTGAATGACCTTTATTTATGAACATTTTGAATAATTCAGACAAGAAACGGACTCTAAATTGAAGGGATGATTCAATTTTAAGTCCATTTCTAACAGATGAGCAAAGTTGTGTTCAATAATCTCCATCATCTCAGCTTGTTTTATTTAGTATTTTTTAGGTACATTAATTCCTTTTAACATACTTAATAAGAATAAACGTTCTGAAATCTTTATTAGTCATTATTTTTAACTGATTGTTAGTTAAAGGCAAACAATTAAAGGCTTTGGAAATGTAGAAATTTGTTGTTGAAGATGATAATAGTTTTAGTTTTTAAGATCTTATACCTGGTTTAGCTGTTGCAGGATGGAACCCCCCGACTTTGGTCTGGAGCTGAAGGTTTTCATCTGAGTTGTCCGCCAATCAAACAAAGACCTGCAGCTCTTTTTGCTCACATGGGCCTGATCAGAGGAAGCCTCTGGTCTCTTCTCTTTCGAAGGCTCCTTGTGAAGTTGCAAATTGTCGATCTCTGGTGATCCATTGTTCTTGTAACTCGGAAGGACCAAGAGCTTTAAAACGCCCTGGTTTGGGGTTATTTCTGTGTCTCCTGACTCCGTAAGTGTGTTGATTTTTGTGTGCTCCTGATTGTTTTCCGCTGAAACATCTGGTAGAAGTATAACCTCCACTGAGGCATCTTTTAAACTGGATGTTGATGAAAGTATATGTTCAGTTTCCCTTCTATTTTCATTTGGCTGACTTGTTCCCCTCTGTTTTACACCCTTCTCATCATTAGCCACAGCAGAAGACAACTGCACATTGTTTTTTTCTGATAGCTCCTGCTGTGGCTCTCTTTTTAATTCGGATTCTTTAGTGGTGAAAGGTGCACAAGTGTTTACTTTTTGGATCATATTAGCGTTAACGTTTGAAGGGTTGCATATTCCCCTTTCAGTTTGGTTTGTCTGGAACTCATGGACATAGTTGCTTTGGTTAAATTCACCAGCAAACAGTGGAAGATTGGTCTGGGAGGTGCATTCAGCAGGAAAAGCACCCAATGCTTTCCCGAATGACTCCTTATCTCCTGGAACCTGACAGAGTGGGATCAACTGATTGTTCATCGCCTCAGTCTCAGAACATGAAGTCTGAACCGTTCCAGTAAAGTTACATAACACATCTTCAGCGGTGATGCTGGTGCTGTGTTCATCTGAGGTGAGTTTTTCCTCTTTTGTGTTAACGGTGAATTTATTATTTAAATGTCCTTCTTTCTCTGTGGCTTTCTGAGAAACACTTTCTGTGAAGCTGAGGGGTTCACAGACAGTTGATGGCGGTTCAGCATCCGTAAAGTCATTGACCTGCATGGCAAGGCTTGCCTCGGTCATATCAGCAGTCGCTGAGGCCGGTATCTGCGTGTCTGGAGTTCCTGACGCATGCTCTGCTGTCTGTCCTCTCTCTTTCACTCCATCTGTTACTTCTCCCTCTCCTCTATCTCCTGTGTCTGTTTCTGGGCTACTGATTTTCTCGGCTGCCTTTGCTGACCCCTCATCTGCAGTTTGAACCTGAATAATATGTTTATATGTTTCCACTACTTCTGTGGATCCATTAGGGGAACCACACCCAGTGTTTGATGAACTTGGACAGCTGGATTTGGTCAGGCAACTCTCCGTAAGTCCAATTAACTCCCTCGTATCAGAGGTTTCTGTTGCCTTTTCATGGTTATCTGGGATGCTGCTTGCAAGATGTGAGATAATTTCAATCATTTCTTGCTGAGGATCCAAATTGTCTTGATCTAGTAAAAAAAGAATACATAGATGTTAATAAAAGATGTTTCTTTTAACTGCTGGTATCGTTGCACTAAAAAAATATTGTTTCTGTATATAACAAAATATGTAGGAGGTATTTTTGGCCTAAGATAAATAAATTTGAAGTTCTCAATTTGGAAGCAATAAATATTCTTATCTCTTGTTTATATTCAGAAGGCTGACCTTCACTTGCTCCAGCAGTAGCAAGCTTTGAAGCTGCTCCTTCGTCCTTCAGACAATACGGGATTTTGGGTTGAGAGGAAACAGCGTGCTGTAGGCTGTCGAGGTCAGGCGGCTGAGAGCTGCAGTTTGGATTCTTCTGACTTTCTTCAGCTCTGATGCCGTACGAGACTAAGAAGAGCCGCTCAACAAGAGGACTCTGACCGTTGTCTTTCATCTCCGAAAAGAAAGATTAGTACACTTACACATAATGAACAGTTAAAACCTTAAAGCTAAAAGTATTTACCAGCTGTTTTGTTAACAATTAATGCAAAACTGATGTAAAATATTCATTTTTTTATTATTCTTTTTATAATATGATCAACATTTAAAAGGGATTTTAGAGATGTTGAAGGGCCTAGATGTACCATGGTGGTCACATTTATTGCAATTAATTGGGGTAACTCACATAATGTGGCCCTCAAAAGTATTGGTTTCAGCTTTCATAAGAATTTAAACTGTGATAAGTAATTTCACAATGTTTTCCACAAAATTATCCTACACAATGTAAGACAAAAGTGCAATAAATAAACAGAAGCAGTAAATTAATTATACATTTAATATCTCAAACCAGTGTTTAAATGAATTGTCTTTCTTTGTAGGACTCTGTCAACATTTTATACCATAATTTGTCTATATTTGCCATCTGCGCCCTAAAAGTCCTGAGCTCAGGTAAACTAACATATTTACAGTTATATTTGTTTCTAATTTACGTTTTGTGAGGTTCACGAGCTATGGACCGCAGCTGGAGGCCGAGTTGTCCTTTTAAAGAGCCATCACACAAAGATGTAGCAGAAAAATCACCCACAAGTGGTTAAATAATTAATATGATGTATAGGGTAAACGTCTTGTGAAGATCCCCAAATTCCTAAATACATTTTGCTTTCTGGCTGGCACACCTTTTCCTTCAACTCAACTACCTATAAATATGATATAACTCTTTTAAAAAAATTCTAATGATGGACAATACATTGTGGATCCTCAGTATCTATAGGGCACAATCATCAAAATTATGAGAAATAAAGGCTTAAAACTATTGTACTGTGTGTAATAAATCATTGAAATGGAAAAACTTTGCTTCGTGAAATGACCGACATGAAAATATAAAACACTAAGTTAAATTTAATGGAACTTTTTTTCATATTTATTAAGAAAAAAACTTTATTACAGGCAGTTTGAAAGTTAGATGGACTTGCAAACGTAACATTTTTTGTAAACGTATGCCAAGCTGTTTTTATCCAGGAAGTTCCTCATTACCTTCGGAGATAAATTATCAATAAACATTGTCACTGTAGTTTGAATTGGAGCTTATAAATGTACGTTATTATTTTACATTGATCTTTCACTTTCCTAAACTATTGACCTTCATTTTTGGAAGAAAACTTTTGGTTGTAACAGCTTTTAAATTGTACATATTCATCAAAATCAGGTCAAAGTTGGGGAAACATGTAAAGACACTGTAAGGATAAAAGAGAAGAGTTTTTTTAATACCTCCCTTATCTCAGTCTGCTGTGCTTGTGAGCTGGCCTGCAAGGTAAGCTGTAAGCATTTCTGCTGGAGCTCCTCGTTAGCTTCTTTCGTGGCTTGCAGGTCTAAGTGTGCACTCTTTATTTGATTCTGTAATGTTTCCTGCTGTTTGATCACGAAAACAAAGATTAAAAAGATTTTGCTTTGGAAAAAAAACAAAAAACGTCTGTCTTCACATCACTTTCACTAAAGAACAGATTGTGTTTTACCTCTTTGTCCCAGCTCGTCTTGGAAGCAGCGTAGCTTTCCGTCAGTTCGGCCACTTTGTCTTCCATTGCCTTTCGATTCTCTCTCATCACTTCATGTTCTTGTTTAAGGGCCTGCCGTAAAATTAATTGCCCATAGGATTTTAATGCAATACTAAATTTTTATGAGTTTATTTAACATGGAACAGAAGGTTTCGAACAGGGCCAAAAGAGAGGCGAAGAAAAAGAAAAGGGCCTTCTTGCTTATACAAATCAGGTTTCTTGTGTCATTTTAATAATCATTTTAATAAATTAATGAGTGAGAGAATAAAAATGAAGGCAGACAGGGTGGACAGATTAAAGAAAACAGAACAATAAACTGCAAAGCCATAAATGGAGAAAAACATACTATCATTCAGCTGCGGGGAGGGGATTTTATTCACAAATGTACACATTGTGAAATACAGCACCATATTCACCAAATTTATGACATGGAACAGTGGTTTAAACGGATCCTGAAGAATGTTTTCCTTGCAGCACGTCAAAGGTGCTGCAAGGCTTGTTTGAAAAAAAACGGTTTGTTTCACTACAACCAACAAAAAAAAGGTACCAACATAGTTTTAAAACGCAATGCAAAGGAAAAAAGGAGTATATTCTTGTCTGTGCCAAAGAGTTTTAGATACATTTTTATTGGTCAAATAATCTTAAAACAAGGAGATAAATCCTAAATTAAATTCTTGCTTTTTCACATGAAAGGTTAAATTACAAGTTTAGTTCTGCGATTGTGTATTAATTATTAATAATAATTATAATGATATTACAATCTCTATTTCTGAGGATATGTTACCAGAGAGCAAAGTAAAGGTAAGGAGTGGATCAACCTGTGACAGTCAAACTGTCAGCCAGATTAGTGAGTAAAACTCACTTATAGATATCATCCCAATTCATATTTTAATAATGTGACAACCCTAAAAAAAATATTCACTCAGACTGATTTTAAAACAATATGACTTGTTAATTATGGAAATTAATATAATTTAATGCAGGTTCAACCCCACCACGTTTTACAACAGTATTTATTTTATTACAGTATTTTTAACCACTTGTATTGACCCTTGGGATCTAAGACTGCCGGTCAATAAAAATATTATATATATACGAAAGCAATTGGTAAAATAATGAAAAAGCCCAACCTGGAACGTCACCGTTTGGTTCTCAAGCTCCTGTTCGATTCTCCTCACAGTCTGTGTCTGGCTCAACATCAGCTGCATGTTGTGCTGCAGAGACCTCATCAACTTCTGAACACAGAGGCGCACAACATTACGAGCAACATATCGCAAAGACCTAAATAAGAAAATCTTCGGAACACATAAGATAGTCATGTCTTCATTGTTGCAGATTTGTTTGCATGACCCTAACAAATGTAATGTTTTGTCACTTAAAATGTATTGTGTCTAAAAAAAAATCTTTTGTTTTATTCTTATGAAGATTTTAGCACCTAACCAAAGATCTTGTTTGACGGAAAATAAGTTATGACATTTTCCAATCGGTATTACGTTGAGTGCAACATCCGCCTTCGAGTGTCAAGGGGTGAATTTTACTTTTCTTAAGCCTTTTTCATATGGGAAAAGTCAAGTCTGAAAGGTCAGTAAAAGAAATTTCCTTGCCAGTGGTGACAACAAGAATGCATTTAGTTCCTTATACTATGAAAACCAATCATTTTTCTTCTCCTAAGTAGGCCACTTTGGTAGTTTTTATTATCTGTTTTTTGTGCAGTATTGTGCTAGCGAGAAGCTTTACAGCACAAGCTCTCTTTTCACTCTAATTAATTTAAATATGTCATTGTTTTAAGGACCCCTTATAAGCAACTGGGAACTTTTCCATCAGAGATAATACCTCATCCATACCCATGTCTGACCATGAGTCGTTTCTCTCAACTACTTCGTTACAAATGCTTACATTTGCTTTGGTTGTGTTAACCCACAAAGTCTTGCATTCCCAGGCTGCGGTCTGCGTTTGTTTTTTCAAGAGGGCGGAGACACTTGTTTATACAAATCATGCAAGAGTTCATTTGCATATTCACACCTCCAAGAACAAGATCAGTTGTCCTATTTGAGAGGCCTCTGAGCTCAGAGCAGAGACAGTATATTTGGGGACATTTACATAAAACTTCTTTCTGTATTGCACAAAAAAAAAAAAAGGATTAGTCAAAGTCCTGCCATCGACTGGACATGCTTCTGTATATTATTGTGTATATTCCTCAACAGTTCCCCGTCTCCCTTCTTGAACGCTCTTTTTTTCTTTTTTTTTGGCACCTCCTTCGGGTCATCGGTGATCCAGGGGTTTGTTATTAGAGAAGCTTGTAACGGTGCTGGTGGCGATGCTGTTGTTTACACAGAAGTTTACATAGTCCGTCAAACACTCAGTCACTGCTCATGGATGAGTAATCCAGTGCGTAGCCACAAGACAACCGTGCAGGGCTTGTTCAGTTTCCCATGACCACACAGGTACGAAAAACCAAATCAGATTTTCCCAAAGGTGGGCATAAGTTAGAGATATAGGAATCTTTCACATTTGCATGAAACAAACCCAACATTAGTCACCAGATATTGCCACCAATGAATTAGGGTGTAGTGCCTGTAGCCTAGAAACAACTATCTGGTGAAATCAAATGCAAAAAAAACAAAACACCTTTGTTAAACTTTGTGGTATTCCTGAATACAACTTAAAATGTAGCGGTTAATGATAAAAATTAAAATGTTCCATTAACAAATAAAATTGCACAATGTACCACAAGAATTGGCTGATCTATACTATCCTGTAACAATTTTGATTCTCTGCATTTTTTCCATGTCAATTTTTACATTTTCCATTATTTAAACAGAAAACAATGTCATACTATTCCTTACCAGCTTTTCTGCTCGTTCAGCAATATTCTCCTCTCTGAGTTTCTTGTTTACTTCAATTTCCTGTAAAAAAATAAATAAAAATAAATTCTTAAGATCAAAACACAGTTTTGGGACTTATCCCAGCTTTATTGATTACTATATTACCATGTGGAGTTTTTGTTGCAGCTCTTGTAAATGACGTTCCCTCCCTAAAGGACTCTGGGTCTTTTCATCTCTGACTGGTTTAATATTTCTCTTTATGAGCTTGTTACCGACTTCCTCCAACTCCTAAAACGGGACCAGATCAAATGCAATATTATTTGGAGTTACTGTTTCCAAAATCATTTTCTCCCCCAGCTGAAATAACTTTTTCTGAAGAAATAAACAGATTAAGCATTATATTATCTACTGTGTTTGAGCAAAGGATAAAACTATAAGAATTACAATTTTCCAATGTTTCACTTGGATTGGAAATCACTAGATTAATTTGAATTGAGTTTAAACCAAATTGTGGCCTTTGTTGTAAAATGATGATGCATATTTTTTATTTATTTACTTAGATAAACACTTTTATAAACAGTTGGGTTCTAAAATTAAAAGTAGCATTAAACATACATTTAAATATTTCCTTTCTTGTCACCATACCTTCTTGAGTGCAACAATGATTCCTTCTTGTTTTTGATTTGCAGAAGTCAGCTTGCTGTTTATCTTTATTGCCTCATCGACTATAGGAAAAACAAAGATGATCATTACACATGACACGTGCATGACATAAGCAGCCATCCTAACTAAACTGAAGTAGAAAAAGAGACAAAATAATACAGACACAGAGTTAAAGTGCCTGATCTTTTCCCAAACTCTAAAAGGCGTGTAATGTGTTTAATGGAGCCAGATACAGAAGGATGTATATCAGAGGACACAGTTGACAAAAAACGGACAACCACAAATATATACCACACAAACAAAGCAGGATTGCTAAATGGCCAGAATCTGAATCCTATCTGGTTTCAGCAAAGATCCTGCAGTCGTCAGCGTGTGATAACTGTGATAAACATTGCTGGGAATTTGTCCCAGGATGTCAAAATACTCCATAAGAAGTATTTAAACAAACTTTACAATGACCTCTGCTTATAAGCAAAATTGTAAAATAATAATATTGATTAAGTAGAAAGGATTGAGTCATAAAAACCTGTATGGAAATCGTTGTGCTGTTGGAAAACTAAACTCTACCTTCTGGTCAACATGTACTTTGAACATCTCTGTGCATTGTTTTCAACACTACATCAAACATCAGAAAAAGGTAACTGAACTACAGTCATAGTTGTAGCCATAATTTTGTACAGATTGTTTTAAAATTATTTACCATGATTTTAGAACCTAATTTGTTAGGGGTGTAACATCACGGGACGGATACTGAGTTCACAAGAATTTACTGTAAGTTTCCAAAAAGATTTCTGTTGCAAAAGGGATTTTTTTGTGTTTTCATCAATTTTATTACAAACTCAACAACAGACGCTAAGACAACGGTTCAGTATAAAATTTACCATTTCCTTGTTGCTATTGATAGCATTCACTATAACAGTGATGTCGTTCTCACCAGTGGTTTCTTCTTGTCTACCCGTCTAAAAAAATGTTTAGTCCTTATTATGTCTGTTATATCACTCTTTTGCCATTTATTATTCCTACTTGAAACGCCAAAAGTATGCCAAACAAATGACTTAAGAGTATTTGAAGTATTTTCTATTAAAGCTTTATCAGGTGAAGCGATGCGGACTCCAACTTTCCCGCAGTGGTGACCTAAACAAGAAATACTGTGACTTTTTGAATATCGTAAAATCTTGATTGATGACATTTTGTTACACCCCAACAATTTATTCATACTTTTTATGATACACATCTCTAGTCTACTAATCATAATAAAATTGCCACCCACTGCATTATTATTAGAAAAATAAAACATGTTTAGTTTCATTTTTAATGTCCAGGATGTTCTCCCTCTAACATTTCAATAAATAATGTTACGTTTCTATGTATATCCAGTCATCTATTACCATTCTGCTCCAGTTTGTCATGAGCTTGCTTGACCGTGGCACACTGTTTGGAAAGGGCACTGAATCTTTTCTCCACCTCTGCCAGCTGGTTCAGATGGCTTTCCTTTGTCCGACTTTGCAAGGCTAGCTTTTGCTCCTGTGGAGATAAAAAGACGAGTCCCATCCAAGGTATTTTAACAGCTTGTAAGTGGGTAGTTTTTAAGCTTTGGAGGACATTCATTACCTCGATATGGCCAAAAATGACAAGGAGTTTGAGACCCCCGCCCAGTTGTAACTTGTTCACAGTCAATGCAATGGTTTGAGCTTTTTGGAAAGTTGTGTAAATGAACGGCCATTGTTAACATTTTTCCAAAGTGCCAACAATCAAAAGGTCAAATCTTTTGTATATTTTTTTTTTTTGATGTCTAATCCAAACTTTTAGAATCTGTTAATACCTCAAAACACCGTAGGGGAGACTTGTTAAAAGGTTTTGTGTGGCACAGTCACATATAATGATCTTTTAACTTTTTAAATAGCTTTGCTAGACGCTCTGTTAACACCTTATGACCTGAGTCTGTAAAACATGTTTTTTATTTTGTTTTTTTTAATTGTCCTCTATTCTGTCAAAAACAGATACAAAGACTAGGGGTGGTGAAATATGTAACATGATCCCCATTTAATGGAGCTATAGGCTGAGTGTTCCAGAGAAAGAATCAACTCTGCTCATGCCTCAGAGCACTTTATTGCTACTCAAACCGCCACTATAGTTTGATCGCCTGTATCAAGCAGAGTTTATTTTTTCTACTCCTTTCTCATTTTACCTCCCTTCACTTTCATCCCTCTCTCCAACTCTCCAATCAAGCGGCCCTCCTGAACTCCCTCTGATTCTGCTGCCAAGAAGGTTAAACTGTGCGAGTACAGGTTATAAAATATTTTAATAGAGATATTTTCTCTGCTGTGGTGGCAGTTCAAAGAGTCACACACTCCCTGTCTGTTATTTGTGATGAGCTCTTCCCTCTCAACCAGTCCGTCCTTAGCACCAGTCCCTCATCTTCCTTGCTTAATCTACCCTCTCCCAATGATCACTTCTCAACAGTTTGTATAAATTGAGGATCCCTCCTTACCAGCTCACTTGACTTCTTCTCCAAGTTGTATTTCAGCAACTGTGTAAAGAAAAAAACTGTGAATTAAGTGACAAATTACAATAACTTTCATTTGGATGTTTAACTGATAAA
>JAVLVB010000212.1:959987-988132 GCA_032876305.1 Orestias chungarensis | reverse complement strand
ATATATATATATATATATATATATATATATATATATATATATATATATATATATATATATATATATATATATATATATAAACTATTCTAATGTATTTAAATGTATCATCTGTAAGATCAAATAGACAAAAATACAAACCATTGAATGTGTGTGACTCTTTAACAAGGTGCATAAACAAATCTAGGTATCTCTACAAAGCCCTGTACACTTTCAAGAGTTTATTAAATTCATTACCTACCATAAATATAAAAATTCAACAAAACAACTAGACAAAATTGCATACAATGTTTACATATTTAAACCCTCTTGATCTGCAGTCATTATTAATCTCTGCCCTCAAAAACATTATTGTCTAATTAAACTATTAAATGCATTTAAATTGATAGTTTAACTATAAAAATAATCTAAGGTACTTAAAAATATAGATTTTATACTATATATTATATATATTATGTACTATTTGAGTGAATTGAATCTGTTTCAATTGTATTTTGTTCTTTATTGTAATTAAGGTAAAAATCCATTCTGATATTTTACAGTAAACTGAAAAATTCTCATGTGATAAAGCTACGTTATAATTATAAAGTACCTCAATTCCTGATTGTTACTCATGTGAAAATGTTTTAAATGAAAGAAATTAATCTCACCGAAGCGCAATAATGAACTTTATTTGAACCACACACCACCTACATCGTCTTGAAGATGGAATATCAAAAAACAGTCTCTATTGTCTCTGTAACAAAGCTGGGTTGTTAAAGCGCAGCCGGCCATGCGGATGGCCCTATTTCACCTCTATGTTGTCAAGCCTGTAGTCAAACTGCCCTCAAGTCAGACCTTTGTCCTCGACTTAGATCAAAATAAAACATTCATCTACTTGTCCTGATGAGTGGCTAAATATGAATACATTTTATTTAGCTATAAATAAAACGAATGGGGGGGAAAGGCATTCACTTTTTAAAAGGAAAACAGGAAAAAAAAAAAGACCGAATGTTGAACTTCTCAATACCTGTAATGACTTCAGCTCTTCTTTTAAATTGTTAATCTCCTTGTCCTTTAACTCTGCACTGACCTGGTATTTCCCCTGAAATGTGATACTATTATTGTTAGTGTCAAAAACAGCAATAAATACCAAAGCACGACAGGAAAGAATCCCCTCTGAGGGCCAAGACTGTGAGGCTGAAGCAAGTGAATTTACAACTCAACTTTAGCATTAACTGAATGAAATTCACTTTTCTCCTAAATTGTTTCAAAAGAAGAAAAAAAAAAGCTTGTCATACCTTCTCCTCCTTGGTGTGTTGTAATTTGGCTTGAAACTACAAGAAGGAAGATAAATCATGTAGAGGATTTTCAAATTGTTACTGCGATTAAAAACTGTTGTTCTGACTTATAAATAAAACACACCCTCTTCTTCACAGTGCCGAGTGATTCAGTATGCTGTTTTGTCACGGTTTCTATTTGATGTTGAAGGGATTCCTGTTGCACAAATGTAGAACTGAAAACCAACATCGCAGAGAGAAAGCTTATTAATGTAAGCCGTGTACCTTCTCCCAGTCCAGCTCCTGTTTCTCCAGTGCAAGCTTACTGATCTCATCCTCAAACCGCCGCTCTGCATCCTACAAAGATCAAAAACAAGGATTTGACTAAAAACGGAACTTAGAATAAGGAAACTTTATTTCTGAGCTTACAATACAGAAAAATCTCTAAGCTCTCTTTTACTCATGAGGCCTGGTCCACCCTGGTTTTAAGAGTTGGATTATTTTTTTCATATGTTGCCCCTTTCCTGCTTCATGGGTACTTTTGGATGCCCCCCCCGCCAGACCAGTGGTCTTCCAAAATCATCTTCCATGATCATCATCATCTTCTTGTACTTCCTGCAAGCCAGCAGCAGTTCTGCATTTAGTTCTCCAGCCCTCAACGTTCATCCCTGGAAACCGCTCACTCTCCATCCTCATGCTAATAGGTTCCCCAGGACCTCGTTCTGCCCTGGATGATTTATCGTTATCGCACATTTGATATTTTTGTTTAAAATAACAAACAATTGTTTACTGATTTCATTCTTCTGAGCTTCGCTGCATGCTGTTCCCATAACTGTTTCCACTGCATCACTGAAGGCAGGATATTAATAGGAGATCTCTGTCTCATACAGTTTATGTAAACACCTACTAAATTAGATCACTGGTTAGTAAATTTAAATGGGATTAAGGCTCGGTGGCAGCAGTCCAAGCGGACAACTTCTGAAATACATCTTGTTTTCTCTCCCGCTCTCTGTGTTAAAAAGAACAACTCCTTGGTTGTGGGCCACAAATGCAAACTGCTCAAAGTTTCTTTGGTTCAATCCTCCATATCTTTTTGTAGAAGTTCCCTGTGAGAGAGGAGCATTAAAAGGGAGGTTTTATTTGTGGAACGCCATCCCTATCCTCCCTCTTCCTTAGAAGAAGACAGGTAAAAGTCAATGGCTCTCTCTGTATATGCGGTACTTTTTATTAGCTTGTGGGGGCCGGTTGGCAATGTGAATTTATTTTATAAGTTCCTATTAAAATGTGCTACCAGTGTGGACTGCACAAACAAACAACAATAGGATCAGAGCTGCATAAGAGAGTGCAAAAACAACATGAACGGTTTTATTAATCTTTGGAATCCTCGTGGGTCAAAATGTGTCAATTGTATATTTTTGATTTCCCGAACAACATAATTTAAATTGCATTTATTGTTTCTGTTCGGCTTTTGTTCAAAGAAGAACATCTCAAAGAGTACCTCGCACAAATCATCATCAATGCATCAATGTCCATAGACATCATTATCTGCTTAATGAATCCTTTTTGTTATCTAATTGCCGTTATGAACTGTTGGTTTTTAGTGGGCAATAAAACAGGAAAAGCTCAAATGTATATTTCTACGCGAGCATAAAAATGCGACAGTAATTACAAATTATTCCTACACTTAGATTATAGCATTGTCTTTAATTTTAGTCCAAATTTTGTAAAAAAAAATACATTCAAAGATTTGTTTTTGTCACAGACTAGCACCACGGCAACCAATTCCACAATTATTGTTTTCACATTCGGAGCAGTGAGAGCGCATGGTGAGTTGCACACAAAAAAACCTCCCTGGAATTTGACCTACTCAGGAATGTCCGTCAGTGTTGACACCCTCCCGATTCTTAACCCCTCCACCCTTAACAGCAGCACTGAAAAAAAAGCGTTACTCTGCCCGAGGACGATGAGACGCATTCATGTTTTTGTCCGACTTAACAGGACAATAACAATAAAATCCAAATGGCAACAAATGACCAACATCCTATTCTTGCCCCTTTAAGCTTTAAGTACTCTCATGTTGAAAAGCGCTTGCTAAAGTGGGGGTCGCATTATTTATGTTTCATACAAGCAAAATTACTCTGAACTTAGTTGTCAAGGGCTAAATGAATTGTGTGACCCCAATCCTGCTTTTAAATGTATAAAACCCAGCTGGGCTCTTCTTAGATGGCCGCAAACTCTTGCTTTACGAATGATATGAAACCAGTTAAAACAAAATCTTGTTAAAATCTCGCGACTATGCTCAGGAAACAGGATACCATAGGTGCTGGGTCTTCTATTAGACTTGTTGCAGATTTTTATGCTGTGAAAAAGTAGACGACCATAGGCCTAAAGAGTCTACAAAGGCTAAACTACCCTTCGGATATGGAGCTCTTCAAGGACCTCCTGTAGATGAGTTTTAAACGCCAGCAGCTGTAGTAGGACGGGTGCTCCACCCTCTGTTTGACCGGGAGAGCTGGGTAGAAAGGGCTTCTGCTCCAATGCAGGGTGTTCAACCTTCATTAGAAAAAAAATACATTTTATGGTCAGGAATACTCACTAAAAATAAAAATGGTACACAGAAAAATATATATTTTTTAAAGCTTTTCAGTCTCAATTTAAAGTACTGTACGAAAGATTAAATGATCAAAGGATGAGATTTTTCTTATTTCCTATCTCAACTTTATTTATTACTTAAAGAGATAACGCTCAGGTAATGTTTATTAGATGTTGACATAAACAACTTTTTTTTTATTAATTTTTAATTTATAACACAAGACTTACATAAAATGATTTGCTGTACAATGACTAATATGTTGAACAGATTAATGTTAGTTATTTTTGGTTTATTTGTGTTACAGCTGATGAAAGCGTTTTCTTGACTACATATTGTGGGAAAAACTGTTGACTTCCCTGTCCGGCAGACGGTCACTGACCTCGCCAACTAAGGCGGACTGCACCAGGAAAAGTTACTGATAAGGACCGTAGCATCCAAGCATTCAAATCAAAATTGAAATGAAGGAAAAACTACAAGGCTAACCACAGCATTGGCCTTAATGCCTTAAAGTTAGTGGGATATTTATAAGAGGTGGAGTCAGTTCTTAAAAAACGAAACAACACAGAGAGATTCAAAACAAAGGCTACAACTGTCACACAGACGCAAAGGGACGTGATTGTTGCTCCGTGGTCCACAGTTTAGATGAAAGTGAACAAGGTTTATCATTTGGAAATCAAGTTCCTTGGAATAAGAAGATTTACTTGAGGTCAATAATATGTCATCTGCTTCTTGTGGACCAATGTGTTCCTAAAGTTCATAGTCGCACATTTTAGGGCTCAATATTATAACCACTAGTGAAAAGCTTTATCTAAATGCGGATATCATTTTTCAGCAGGACATGGAATTTATTAACACTGATGCAAACAAGCGACCCAAAATTGCAGACCACAGAAGTCTGTCATTAAAGCAACATAGAGTTTCCACACGCCTTGCAATGCAATTACTCCACATCGACCCCTGACGAGGTGTTTTGTGCTAATACCAAGGACACGCTTTTCAGAAGGCTCACATTTTTCTCCTTATTCTTTTTCAACATTCTGATTCTTATAGAAACCCAATAAGGATTTTTTCGTCGTCTGAAAATGTCAGTGTGCAACAAATCTTTATAGTATATATGTTAGGGGTGTCCCAATACAGCGTTTTTTTTACTTCCAATACCAATATTTCAGTCTTTGGTATTGCCTTATACACATGCTGACCCCATACGATATCAGCATGAATTCATTTTATTGTGTGAAATCTTAGAAAAGGCTTGATCAGGTGATATTCCTCAGAAAACAACAGTTAATAATTGTTATGAGAAAAAAACAGATATATTTATTATTAATAAATGGGTTACATAGATATTAAGCTTTTTTTTTTTTTAAGACAAGGTTCCACAGTTAAATTAAATAAATGATTGCATTGGACCGACATCCGATATTAGATTGGGACACCCCTAATATGTTTTTTCAGTTTTTGAACTGAATTACTGAATTAAATGTATTTTAAATATATCATAAATTTATTTAATATTCAACATTCTTTTCTATTTTTTTCCACTGTTTGCTTCTCCAATCACACACAGAACAGAATCCGGACAGGATCAGGAACAGGAAGCGTAGTGAAAACAATAAGAGAGTTGCTCACCATCCAAAAGTCTAGACTTATTAATTAAGATATCGTAGTATAAAATAAAAAAATTGTGACTTGAAATTTCTGCATACAACTGTAAATAGAGAATAAAAATCACAAAAATATGTTTATTTCCATGGTGATTACAACAAATAGTAGTTCTTCTTGTTAGCAATTTCTCAATTGAGAAGGGAAACAATCCAGATAAAGATTGATCATCATCTTGTCCTGAATGTGAAACGTCTAACTTACAGCAAAGAACGAGGGGTCTGCCTCTGGGTCTTCTTCAGGATCCATTGCGTTGCTTCAGAGCACTCAAAGGTCCCGCTGGGTCACTTTCTGCCTGTTAACTGAGATTGAAAAATATTTAGTTTGAAAAAGGTTAATAGAATGGGCGTTTTTAATATGCAGTAGAACTCTCCTTTTTAACTCTGCGGTTTATAATTACTCCCTCATATTCAATCTGTACTGCTAAATGATTTTTGTGGGAATATTAGCGTGAAACAATATGGCCTCGTAATGCTCATTGATCACTTTAATCTAAAGTAATGTCTTTGAAATGACCATTAAAAGCTTTCTTTCTTTGTTTTACACCACTTCCACTGCAGTGAGGAGATAACATCCTGATTTGCCATAAAGGTTCAAATGAACCTGCCCATCGACACAAATAGGGGTCAGAGTAATTACACTGGATCGACAAATTACGCTGTCAATGCTTTTTAAATTATCTAGGATATTTAATCTAGCCTGTGCGTGGTTCTCTGTGCAACCTGAGAACACACACACAATGAGTGACAAACTAACAGTCTTCATACACACAAACACACCAAGTGGAAAATAATATTTAAGAGGGAGGTCTCCACCAACCACTGGTTTCTTAATAGAACAGACCTTTTTTCCTCTCACATTTAACCTGTGATGCTGCAGAATTCAATGATCCCTGATAGAGCTGGATAGACACTGTGACCCCAGGCTAAGGAGTGACTTTGTCGGTGTGAAATGTGTCTGATGTGTGCAATGTGCGAGTTCTGTAGCGTGACCGATCGACTAAGAAACAATGTCTTTATTTGCTTTTTCTGTGATTCACTTGAGCAGGTATTGACCAACTTTACAAAGCCTCAAAGACAAATCAAAGGAAGTTCCAGGAATTAACCCGTAACATTTCTGCAAAGCAACATCATTTAAAAAAAAAAAAAAAATCCTTGAATTGACTTTTGTTACCAACTGCTCTCTACTGCGCACAAGATAAAGAAAAGACTCTTTGAAACATGAACACAAACACCTTCTTTTAAACTTACAAATACCACCCTGTACCACCATGTATTTTTCATAGATTACAAGGCATTTTGTAGATAATCTAACTAACATTCAGTTTACTCTTGTTAGCCGTCTCCCTCAGTTTACCTGTATGCATTTGCCTCGTTTACGAAATGTTCTTGTAATTTTCCTTCCCTTACTCAGCATTTAAATTAAAGTTGTTGTTGTTATTTTATTTGTCATTGCTGGGTTGTTTCACTGTGTATACTTTCCATTCTTAGGTCACCTTGTTCAAGATCTGTAATTGTCTTTTTTTAATGTTACATTTGAATTCAGCTGAAAGCAAATTCCTCTTATCATTTTGGCCCCTAAAATCAGCTAGAAAACTTAAAAATGTTTAAAAATAAACTTGAACTGCATTTTTTAGCAGCCAAACAGCCCCAAAATAAACAAGATCAATTCTTTAAAATTATTTTAGTGCTTAAAATTAAAAAGTTGAATAAATTTTAACGATTTCTTAAAAAATCTTGTTAATTCCATTACAGTGACTTTTGCCATTTTAATGACTTTACGTACAAAGTCGGTTAGGCTAAGCTGTTGACCACCAGAGTACATTTAGTTACAAATATCGCTTTCTCTAAAAAATGATATCGTTTGGCCTGAAGAGGTTTTTGTTATCAGTTACTTAAATCGTAACATAGCAACAACATTAGCAACGGAAACATGATATATCCCAGGCTAGCCTAGCTACAACGGCACATAACGAAATTCAGCAGATTAGCTCAAAGAAACGATACAGCTGTCTGTATTCCAAATGAAGATTGTTTAAAAGAGTCATTTTTTGTGATTCATAGATGTTTTGTAACCAGTAAGTTAGAACTGGTCACTGTTGAGCTACTAGTGACATATGTAATTGTGTTTATAAGAGCTAAACCATGTAGCTTAGCATGAAATAGCCGAAACAAGCTAATACGAAATCACCATAGACAAAAACATCTGAACAAATAGGGGCAAACTAACCATGTGAGTTTTTGGTAAGGGGGAATTTTAAAATGTAAGAGTATTTGGACTTCAATGTCAACAAAATGTAAATAAAAAATATTCAATAATCCTTTTGTTGCTGTAATAAAAACATATTTTTAAGCTGTAATTTTTCAAATACATCTCTAGGAGCTCACCTGCTGACCTGACCTTGCTTGAGGAAGAAGAATGACCTCTGTTGACCCCGGTGATGCTGATTTATGCAGTTGTCGGTGTGTCTGGTGCTAGTGGTGGACCAGAAGAGTGATGGTCCAGTTGAGGATTGTGTTGCATTGACTAAAGGGACATTTTCATAACTCACTTTGTGGGAAAATAAATAAAAACACAAAGAGAGATAACATTTCATTTAACTTTCGATCCTAACAACATAATTTAAAACATGACACTATTTATTTAAAATGTATTCATTTATTCTGTGTGAAACTTTATCAAGCAGTTTAAAAAAAAAATATATGCAAATATTCCCAAAAAACAACTTTTTTTATGAAAATGTGTTGTATCTCCTCCAAGTATGAAATTATTGCTCCATTTTTGTCCCCAAAAACATTATTTCTATTAAAAGAGTTGACTAAGATTTTTTTTAAAACAATACTCAATTGACGACCAGAGATTCCTCCATGTAGTTCAGTGTGAGCTTGGTAACTGCTACCACCTAGAGGATGAATGCCAATACATTTTCTACCCCTTTTTTGTAATTTATCAGAAACATGAAAATATTTTTCAAAAAAGCTTTGAAGTGAATCTGTTAAAAACAACATTTAATTTATTCCTCAAGTATGACTAAATAGCTGACTCAATCATAAACAGGTTTAAAAAACAATATTTTTATTTTGGTCAAATCTAAAATGATCATATCCTATTGGATAATATTCAAACTTGACTCTGTGTGTTCCCAATCAAAATATGAAAACAACAATTAAATCACTTATCTGAATATTTAAATCTATAATGGGGAAAAAATAACACTGAATAAAGTAAGAGATTATTAAATAGAACCAAATCAAAAAATACTTCTATTTATCCCAAAGGGAAATTAAATGTTCCTGGAGTAACTCATCAAACAGAGGCGTTGTTGTAGATGGTGATGGCTGTGGGACAAGCCCTGCCAGTCCTCCTCCATTGCTTTTCCTGCTACTCTTTAAATCCTGACCTGCTCTTATAGTCAGGAAATCCGCCAGAGAGACGTTGAAGTTGGAGATATGATCTTGGAGCCATTTCTCAGTTAAACACATAACACTGCATTCCCCGATACTCTTGCTGAGTCCTTGTCCGGGATTGAAGTTCATCCAATTTACATTGCCCATGATGATGGATGGCAGGGAGTGTTTGAAATGTCTCCTTTTTCTCTCCTCTTTCCTCCTGCTCTGCATCCAGGACGCCTCCTTTTTAACTCCTCTGGGATTTCTGGCTTCAGTGGTGGTATTATTTCTGTTTTTCCAATGTTAATCAGCTGCTCCCTTTTGTAAACCACCCTACTGCTATGGTTACGCGTCATAACAAAAGAGCAAAATATAGAAAAGTATCAAAGATCAATCCAGCTTTACAGCATCCAGAGCAACAATAAATAGATGTCCAAAAACAAGCTATTTTTCCAAGATAAAAAAAGGAAAAGAAAAACAGGAATACAATTATCAAAACTTGCATTTGATGTGCTCAATATATTTTTTATTCACATGTTTTGAGCTGTAATCGGTGGAGTTTTACAAAAAGAAACAAGGAAACTAAATGCCTTCAAGCTTATTTGCTTTAGCAGAAAGAATATTTACAATATATCTTGAAAAATAAAGCGTTTTTTTTTTTTTTTTTTGTAGGATTGAACCAACCTCTTTAAAGTAACATAGTTGTCAGCAATACCTGGTTAAAAATCTTGTTTCCTCTGGTTCCCAACTTCATGTGTTTTGAGAGGCTCGGCTGTGACGTCACCGCAGCTCCGCCCACAACCGGAAGTATCCGTTCCGTTAGCGGCTGCTGTTAGCTGAGGAAGGAAATCGCCACGGCGACGTGATTAAAGTCGAGTTTTCCTTGTTGGGCAACGAAACCTCGCAGTTATTGGTGGACCTTCCACGGCTGTGAGGAAGGTGTAAATAAATCCGTGGCGGTAACAGCCACACTGTGTGTGAGCTGTGAAGGAGAAGCTGCATCATACAGGCCTTTGTTGTTGTTGTTGTTGTTGTTGTTGTTGTTGTTGTGTTGCTTCTAGTCGAGCTGCTGACTGAGAAGCCGCCGGGAAAGCATCTACTAACGCGTAGCTGCTGATTTGAAGGTAATGAAATGTAAAAGCAGATTATTAGAAAGAATCGAGCTGGTTACTTCTCTCATCTTCACTCTTCCCTGTGGATGATGTTATCAAAACTTACTATCACATCATCATCCTCATTTTGGACCCTTTAAATCTCCCAACATTGCTTAGCGACGATTGCATCATCTGTGTTGTCTGCTGTCCTGCAGAATCCGGCATGCCTAAAGAGACAGACCGCTTTGAGGGCGGAGCAGACAAGGAGTTACAGGATGCATCTGAGGAGTCTGCGAGGCAGATAGTGAGGGCCAACACGCCGAGCGCCCGCAGAGGAAATACTCCACAAGGTGAAGAAATCCATATACATAACCTTATTCAATACACTACAATATAATTGAAATGATCATTTATTTGTAGTTTCCTAAATAATGAAGCCATAAGCTTGACGCTCGCCGCCTTTTGCCTTCCGTCCACTTGATGATGAAACGACTAAAAATAAATGAATAACAGACTGGATCCTCTTGATAAAGTTAAACGGTTTACTTCAAAAATAAAAACGGTACAGAAGTTACTCTTCCACAAAATAATAAAGATTAAACAAGAGAGTCTAAACAGAGAGAGAGAGAGAGAGAGGTCACCCTAAAATCCTTAACATCAATTAGATATGCAAATTCAAAAGAAGGCTTTAACATAGTCCTATATAATTAATTTGTATGCATTGGAGAATTAACTAGTAATCATTTATATCCAAATAAAACAGATTATCATAAGAAAAATAAACATAATTTATCCTAAAGGTCTAAATGAACTAAAACGGAATTTTGGCTTCTACATTATTGATTATTTACACACTGATAGTTAAGCGATTGCTGTTTAACTTTTATATTGGCCTTTATTTCATTTTTTAATTAAACAGTTTTATATTTTATAAACTTTTGGTTTTGATGTATTTATTTTGTTTTCATAATTTACCATGCTTTTTGCTTTTTAGCTATTCATTGCCCGTTAATCAACTGAGTTTCATCAAGTCCAGAGTTGGCACAGCCATCAATCTGCAAACATTCAAGCACTTCTTGATTTCCTTTGCTGAACAACCTTATGCACATGCTGATTTCTTTTTCCAGCACGACCTAGCACCTAAATCCACTGCGAAGTAACTATATTAAACCTCCAGATATTAACTGTGTAAATTTGTATGAAACTCACATATGCTGCTCAGATGATTCTACATTCCCTTTCTTGCAACAAACAGCCTTTTTTTTTGCCTTTTCACGTAACAGTTTGTGTAATGTAATAAATCAGTTTGTGCTCTTACAGCCACCCCACCCAGATTTGTTTCTGTTGAGGAGCTGATGGACACTGCTAAGGGGGTAACCAACATGGCTTTAGCTCATGAAATCATGGTCAATCAGGACTTTCAAGTCAAGCCCACAGAGCTTGCCGAAGGAAGGTATCAGTGTAAATAAAAATCATGGCAGTCTCCTAGCTCTGTGTTTTTTTTCTGATATTGGTATGTTCAAAATGTTCTTTTTTCCTTTCACAGTTTGGAGCACAGAGTGAAGGAGATAATGCACAAAGTGTTTTGGGGCCGTCTGGAGGCCGAGCTGAAGGAGGATCCGCCGTCCTACGAACACGCCATCAAACTTCTGGGAGAGATTAAAGAGGTGAGGATTAATCCGATTTAGTACACATTTACAAAAATCTTTACTATTTTTTTTATTGACAGTTGTTTATATTTTTTATACGTAATCACATTTTATTTTGAAATAAATTAAAATATGATAAATAATAAATGAAATATAGATATTAGTTATTGGCCATAACAGCAGTATTGATATCTGGTATTGGTATTGGCTCAAACTTTCATATCAGAGCATATGGGAAAGTTTATATATAAATGTATAGTGTAAACGGTGTAATCGAAAACCTACCAGTTTCAGATGAACATTTGTTGATTCAGGTTACTCAGACCATAATCTGAGTTTTTCCAAATGCAGAAATAACAACTTTCAAAGACTATAAAGTTTGAAAAAATATTTGCTCTAAATACCATCAACAGGGATTATGTGTCACTTCTAGTTATTAGCAAGTAAGGTATCTCATTGGTGAAAGTCTGCCTTCTAAAAGCTAATAGTACTTAGACAAGACTACGTTTATTGGAGTGACAATTTACTCCTTCATTCCTTCATATAAGTTTATTCTCCATCATTCCTGTTGAGGAATAAATGCATTTAAATTTAGATTATAAATCAGAATGTCAAAGTGATGTTTGTTATTCATCCTCCTCTTTGGATGTAACATTTCCCTATACCTTTCCCTGTCCAACCTCCTGCCCAGACGCTGCTGTCCTTCTTGCAGCCCGGCCAAGGACGATTGTGCTCCCGTATCGAAGCGGTTCTGGATCTGCCACTTATCCAGCAGCAGGCTGAAAACAGAGCTCTCGATATCGGCCAGCTTTCCCAGTTTGTTGTTGAGATGATGGGTTCCATGTGCGCCCCCTGCAGAGATGACAACGTCAAGAAACTGAAGGAGATCAGAGAGATTGTCCCTCTGCTGAAGTAAGCCAGGCTATGAGAGATGAGCTATTATTGACTCTGCTCTGCTTCCGTTTATTTTTAGACCTTGTAATTTTACAGCGCACAGGTCGGCTTCTTGCGAAGTGATGTTCCTCCGGTTAAATGATAAAACAGAGAGGATATACATCAAAGAAATTTACAATCTGTGACCTACATGCCTAATTCTGAACAGGGAAATCAAAGTGTACATGTCTTCTACCTCCACCCAGGGCTATTTTCTCTGTGCTGGACCTGATGAAGGTGGACATGGCTAATTTTGCACTCAAGAGCATCAAGCCACATCTCATGCAGCTGTCTGTAGAGTATGAAAGGAAAAAGTTTCAGGAGTTTATGGAGAAACAACCAAGTAAGGAATGCATACAGGTATATACTTAGGTATATAGGGATTCATTGATATAAGAAGTTGGGCTGATATTGATCCCCCATATTGATTATGGCAGAAAACCAATATTCAAACCAATAATATGTATTAAATTTATTTTCAGACAATTCCGACACCCCCACAATCCCGCATTGCGTCAACATTAAAGTCCAATGATTAAATAAATACGCCATGGCTACCCCTCCCCGTCTTTAACACACCAAACACCAAGTGTGGCACAACAGACCGATAAAAAAGGTTCGATTTTTTTTTTGGGTACTTCGACCCTAAGTTAATGAAGAAAAATTTAAATTTGGTTAGGTTGACTTTAATGCTGCACATTTTAAACAGAAAAAAACAGTAAACACAGTCACGTAGCTGAAACAGATCTTCGTTGCAAGAAGCCTCCCTGTACGATCTGCAATTCTGCAGCACAACCAGACTTACGAAATAAAGGGAACACATCAAAGGGAAGAATTTAGATTATTTATTCAAGGAAGAACGTTCGCGATTACAAAAATGCAGATTGTCAATTGAAAGAATGCCATTCTGGATAGTTAAAAGGCCAGTTTTTACCTGACCGTCTCTATCCAAATGCCAGGAAACAAAAGGAAAGGATGAGACTGCAAGCCGTTGTGATGTTAGAGTTTCTAAGCGAGGATTTAAAAGCTTTCAGATTGCCCGTTTGCCTATAAACAACACAAACAACACATTTTTGTTCATCTTCTCATTTTAGTTTTCTGGATAGTCTTCTTGCTTGCTACATCAACATCCACTTTGTCTTAGGCAGACCAACATTTTACTGTTTGGGCTAGTTTTAAACCCTTCCCAAAGGAAGTGGACTTTCCAGAAAGAAAGCCTTCTTTGTTATTGTCTAATTTGAATGTGCAGATCTCTTTTGACCAATAACCAGTCAGGCCTTAGTTAAGCGTAAAAACCACCCGTTGCATTGACACCCTACATGTTTTGTCAGTCTTACATCAGTTGTTTCAAGTGTGCAGATTAACACCAACATGGGAAAACTAACAAAATAAAAATGTAGAAAGAATTCTATCGAAAGATAAAAGCCAAATTTTGACTATTTTCCTATATATTGCTGGTGTAAGATTAATGTCCTTTTTTGTTTAGATGCCTTAGACTACACAGAGAAGTGGCTTGAGGAAACCGCGAAATCCCTGAGAGAAGAAGACGGCTGTGCCGCCGCCTCCAGTGGACCCCTGCTCCACCCGCTGAATGTTCATAATCACGCATATATTCGCCTGCTTAGGTGGGACCACGTTTCGGACCCTTTCCCAGAAGTAAATACTCTTCCTGTTTTCCCACAGGTTTCAGTTTATTGATTTTTATTGGTTGTTGCTCACCAAGGGAACCGTTTTTTTTCCCCTCTCCAGACTGTGCTGATGGATCAAGCTCGGTTTTTAGAGATGAAGCAGGAGGTCGAGTGGTTAGTTCTTGTCTCCTCTGTGCTTCTTGTCATCTACACTAACACAGGAGAGGCCATCTCAGGCCTGCCAGGACTGATGGACTCTTTTAAGAACACTGTCAGTGTCATGCTTACAGAAATGCACAAGCCGTGAGTACAAACATTTTCTGTGGAAAGGCTCTTTTGTTCATTTTGATTATACAGTACACAATAGACCTTAATGTCTCGGGAGCTATCAAGTCTTAATGTACCAATAAGAATAAAACTTTCTAGACTCCAGCGTGTCTAAACTAATTTCAAACTAAATGTCTGCGGTATTTTACTCCACGTATTCTGAAAAGTTAATTTGCTTTAAATATGCCTTATTTTTTTCAAAGCTTTTGATGCTACAGACCGAAATTTCGATTTATATTATGGAGACAGAACTGCAAAAAGCAGTGAACGTTTGTAAAGTGGAAGGAAAACCTTTTAGAAATGACATCTGGGTAATTTTAGGTCTTTAGTATTTCTATCAACGCCATTTTTTTGTCTCTTTTTTCTTGATTTGAGGGTTGATCTATGTCTCTATGTTTTCCCTATCAATTTTTTTAGTTTAAATTGTTATATATTTTTTTAAGTTAGGTCAAAATTCTATGTTTTAACTTTTGTCACATTTTCTTCTATGTATGGATTTTCATAGTTTCCCTGTTGGTGAATTTGTTGATACAATGAAACTGAAACACCTGTTTTTAGACCCCAATACGTTAGTTAGGTGTAAGGGCCTCCTTCTGCGGCCAATACAGCGTCAATTCGTCTTGGGAAGGACATATAAAAATCCTGCACAGTGGTCAAATGGATTTTAAGCCATTCTTCTTCTAGGATAGTGGCCAGGTCACGATGTGATGCTAGTGAAGGAAAAAGTGTCCTGACTCGCTCCTCCAAAACACCCCAAAGTGGCTCAATAATATTTAGATCTGTCCAGGCCATGGGAGATGTTCAACTTCACTTTTATGTTCATCAAACCGATCTTTCACCAGTCTAGCTGTGTGTATTGGTGCTTTGTCACCCTGATACATGGCACCGCCTTCAGGATACTATGTTTGAGCCATTGGATGCACATGGCCCCCCCTCCATTTCTCCACACCGTAACTCTTCCGGATGTGGGGAAAACATAGTAAAGGTGGACTCATCAGAGAACAATACATGTTTAACATTGTCCAAAGCCCAAGACCGACGTTTGGCATTGGCACAAGTTTGGCTATAGGAGGCAGGTCATGAATATTGACCCTGTGTAGCTCCCAATGGACAATTTTGGTGGAAACTGGAGAGTTGAGGAGCACATTTAATTCTGCCATGAATTGGGCAGCCGTGGTTTTATATATTTTTTGGGATACAATCCAGATTAGCACCCTAACACCCCTTTCAGACAGCTTCTTCTAGCATGTATAGTTAATCCTGTTGGATGTGGTTTGTCCATCTTGGTGGTATGCTGACATTACCCTGGATACCGTGGATCTTGATACATCGCAACGACTTGCTGTCTTGGTATGTCACCCATGATGTTGTGTGCATTGTAATATGTTGAGCAAAATTGTGCCCCTACCCTGCTAATTAGACCTTCACACTCTGCTTTTACTGGTGCAATGTGCAATTGACGAAGATTGGCCACCAGGGGTTTCAATTTCATTGTCCAACCCCCGTATTTTAGCTTTATTTTATTTTTCTTCCAGAAACGGATGCAGAAAAGATACTAAGAATAAATCCAGTTTTATGGAGTTTTTTAAAGTTTGTTTTTTTGAATGATTCCAACCTACGTTTGTGTTTTTTATGCCCTCTGTTATATTTCATAATAAATTATTTTTGAAAGTCTCAAACAACTTTTCATGTTGATTATCTATATATCTAAGGTTTTTTATTTTTCCAGGCTGGAGGAAAAACAACTTTGCATGAAACTTTGCTGTTTTGACTTACAAAGCATTAAGCTTTACAGAAGCTTCTTTGAGTGTCAATAGAAAAGTATCTATACACTTTATAATAATAATAAATGTGTACAAAAAACATATAGGAAAAGCTTTTAACAGCAGTGATTACTTTCTGTTTCTAATTGTTACCACCATTCGGGTAGCGTGGAAGATTTTTTGCTATGGTGCGACAAGATTTTAAACTTGGGTTCTTCTCAGGTCGTTTGGTTTGGAGGAGGCCTTAGCAACCATCGGAGAAAAACTGTGTGTTGACCTGAGTCAATGTTTGAGCCAGCATGGCTTCCCTTCATTCTCAGCTGAGAGTAAGAGCACACTTAAGGGGCAGCTCTCCGCCGTCGTAAAGGCAGACAACACAGTTCGTAACCTAATGGGTAAAGACACTCTCTCGTTTTCCTATACGTATGTACTTGCTCGTTCATGCTGCTTGTTTTGACCAAAACCTCCTTTTTCTTCTCCCAGACTCCCGGATTCAGAGCTACCTCCTGGTTACCCTGGAGTCCAGTCAACACAAGACGCCTCCTCCTCTGCCAGGGGGCCTGTCTCCGGTCAGCATGGAACTAAAAGAGCTTTCGATCCGCTTCAGTCGCCTGGTCAACTACAACAAGCTGGTCTTTTCTCCGTTCTATCAGAAGATCCTCCAGAATATACTGACACTGGGGGAGAGCCCTAGCAAAGAGACATAAGCCCACAATATGTGGGGGAATTTCAAAGTGAGAAGTGGTCTGTAGTTTCTTTGTTGTCCCTCATTAGCAATGGTTTGGGTGTAGAAAAAAAGAGTTAAAAGTGGCTGCTCTATAGTCTGGAATTAAAGGCAACCTCGCCTAGCAAGCACTCTAAACTAAACACAATTTCACTTACAGCTCCTAATGCAGTGTTATTCCTTAACTGAAATATCAGACCTCAGAAGTGTCACGTTTATAATACTGATGTTTGCATTAACTAACACTACTGTTGCCAGGAATGGAAAACTAAACTGTATGTACTGCAGTCGTGTTAAAGTATTCACATCGCTTCAGAATCAGAATCAGAATCAGGCTTTATTGGCCAAGTATGCTAGCACATACAAGGAATTTGTTTTTGGTTACATAGATGCTTGCAGTGCACGAAAAATACAGTAAAGGCACGAAAAATACAGTGAAGAAACATTTGTAACATTTAGCATGGATAATTTATATATTATTTAAAAAGTGCAGTTTTGTGCAGTATAAAAACTATAGAAGTCATAAAAATATATAAATGAATTGTTCAATTGATCATGAGAATAATGGAAGTTGGAAAAAAGCTTCTCTGTAGCCTGGTCGTACGGGTCTTCATGTGGCTGAAGGGTCGGCCTGATGGAAGGCACCGAAACAGGTGACGGCCAGGGTGAAACGGGTCGGTGATGATTTTCTCTGCACGCTTCCTGGTTCTGGAGGCATGCAGGTCCAGCAGTGCGGGCAGCTTTACACCGATGGTCCTCTCTGCAGACTTGATAATGCGCTGCAGTCTCTTGGTGTCGTGTTTTTTTATAGCACTGCCCCACACTGTGATGGAGGTGGTGATGATGGACTCTATGATGGCTGTGTAGAACTGCACCATCAGGTCTTGGGCTAGGTTGAACTTCCTCAGCTGGTACAGAAAGTACATCCTCTGTTGAGCCCTCTTGATGATGGAGTTGAAGTTGCTGTCCCACTTCAGGTCCTTGGAGATCGTTGTGCCCGGGAACTTGTAGGACTCCACAGCCATCACAGTCCTGTCTAGGATGGTGAGTGCTGGCAGGGTTGGGGGGCCCCTCCTGAAGTCCACGGTCATCTCCACTGTTTTTGCTGTGTTCATCTCCAGATTGTTCTGACTGCTCCAGAGGACAACCTGTTCAGCCACCCGTCTGTAAGCAGACTCATCACTGTCCTTGATGAAACCAATGACTGTTGTGTCATCTGCAAACTTCAGGATTTTAACAGAGGAGTCCATGGAGGTACAGTCATTTGTGTACAGCGAGAAGAGCAGTGGGGAGAGTACACAACCCTGTGGGGCGCCCGTGCTGATGGTTCAGGTCACTGAAGTACACTTTCCCAGCCTCACCTGCTGTTATCTGCCAGTAAGAAAGTCAGTTATCCACTGGCAGGTGGAGGCTGGTACGCTGAGTTTAGTCAATTTGCTGTGTAATTGTCCTGGAATAATTGTTAATCGCTTGATCCTTTACACATTTATTCTCATTGTAACCACAGATGTTGATGCAATTTAGTGGGATTTTCTTTGATGGATAAACACTTTCGGGAAGTGCAACTCAATGGTTAAGTCGTATTATAAATACATGTTTTAAACCTTTGGCATGAATATGTAATAACACCATTTGTTCCATTGACATATAAATATGCCTTAATACTGAAGCATGTTAAAACTAAAACATCTAGAATATAGACAATTTCTGCTAATTCTTTGCAAAACAGCTCATGATCTTTCCAACCGGATTGAAAATATCTGTCAGAGCGAATTATATATTTTTTGACACATAGTCTCAATCTGAACTATTTTACCTCTGGCTATGTTTATATGTTTCGGTCCTACTGGAAAACAAACCTCTATTCGACTCCTGAGAGTTTTGCAGCAGAAACCATTTTCTTTTCCAGTGTTTGCAGAAACGGCATTCTCCCTGCACCCATGATGCTTCCACCGCCATGCCTCTCAAAGCTGAATCATTCAATTCCACGTGTTTACTCTGTCCCTAACAAGAATTGTGGTACTTTCATAAAGGTTAAGTTTGTGTTTTAAAGACGTATGTAAATGTTACATGATCAATATCACTGTTACTTTGGATTTCTAACAAGGTTTTGTGCTGCTCCATATAACCATAACTAAGTTAATCAGAGATTTAGATGTATAAAACAGAGATGCCAGTGGGAGCCATTAAATAGTAGGCTTCAAATGTATCTTTAAGAGAATAACAATTTTACAGATACTCCTTCATCCAGTTTTAGTATTACTTAAGGAAAGGATGGTTATAGAGTCAGACCGATTATTTAAAGGGAACTATGGAACTAAGGGCCAACTTTTTTGAAGATGTTTAGATCTTTTAGTTCTTCTTTAACCTTATTTCTTGTCTTTAACTTATTGATATATTCAGATGTTTGGCAGTTTTATTCTGACAGTTATTTATGTTTATGTAAGAGTCTAAAATGTATTTCTACTTACCACAATTCTACTAGTTCTGTTTGCTGTTGGTCTCATAAATCACCCACTGTGTAATTTGTCTGTGGTTATTAAACATGCAAATAAAGCAGTTTTTTGCCCTCACATAAAAACATGTCTCTCTTTCTAAAGACAGCGATCCTTCTGATGTTTGTACTTGTAAAACAAAACACTGGAACACAATGTTTCTAAAACATAAAATAACAAGAGGAAAACTTCACATTAGAAACGCACGCATGTAGTTCGAATGTGCGACGGTAGAGGGAGTGAGAGCTCCACTTAAACAGCTTCAAGAAAAACTCCAAAAACCCTTTGGTATGACCCTTAACATTTAAGTTTTAACAATGGAAAAAAAAAAAGTACCACGGTACTATTTATTGTGTCTGACCGTAAATCAGTTTGCACGGATCAACAGCAGCTTTTATAATCTCACCATTTGGTGAATTGTTAACTGTGTTAAAAATAATAAACTTTAGCTACTGTGCTTATGGATGCACTGTACAACAAAGGACATGATTCGTGTGCTAGACATGCTGTTTTATAAGCTAAGCAACCTTAATCCACGGCTGATTAGTAACTTTAGTGAAAACAGTAAGATTATGGAGTTGTTTTCTTTTTTTGGGGGGGATAGGCATGTATTAGATGACGTCTAGGGAGATATTTCAGCCTTAACTTATGCCATTGTTTGCGTTAGAGGCAACCTGTAATGGAAACTTGTTGACCTTTTGTTATTTAAACGGTGATGAAAGTTGTTGGGAGCCTCAAAGATAACTATTTACCCACGCTTCTGTTGAGTGTGGTGCATGTAGCTATCGGCAGCTATGTCGGAGAAGTTTGGAAATGTTTTGACTGACTCGCCAGTCAGAGTGACTCAGAGTCCTCCTCCTCGCCCCTCCCATCCCCAACATTCTGCACATGCGCAGAAGCAGCAAGCTGGTCGCCAGCAGCTAGGTCTGTCGATCCGTCGTTGGGGGCGACGAGGCGCGTTGAAAACATGCAAAAGTTTAGAAACTCCGCTCTTCGCCTCGACTAGGCGCGATATCGACGTTCAGCGAGACCCGGGATGACCCTCTAAAACATGGACCACAGTTCGTTTTCGTAAACGCTATTGTTTTTGCGGGGTTTTAGTAAAAAGACAAGCTTCAAATGTGCGAAAAGTCGCTCGGTGTGTCCTCGTCGTTCAACAAGATGGCAGCAGCAGCAGGGTTGCAGAGTTCGGCTGTGGAGCGGGTGTTCGTCGCTAGCCTGCTCTTTGACACTTTGGACGATACGATCTTCTGTTCTTACTGAAGGTAAGGGTGCTGATATCTCTTTTAAAAAACATACAACCAAACTTGCTTTGTGTTTTATATTTGTTGTTACGCTTTGGCTGTTTTAAACGTCCGTGGGACTTCGCACGCAGCTAGCTTGTTTGCTAACTTTGCTGTTATCTTTTTTGTTGTTGTTGTTGCTATCAAAGAGTAACCTCTTTTATTACTTTTAGTTGCTGGTAATTTCCCTTTTAGTTGTATTTTGACCGTTTAAAATTTTAAAGTAATACATTAACAGTGAATTGGTGAAGCAGAATGCACAGTAAAATTAGATGATTGATTTGAAACAAGTTTCCACACCACGACACAAGGCAGCTTATTGTTTATGGTTGGGTGAAAAAAGCACATCAACAGGTGTCTAGATAGGAGAGGGGGTTGCCCATCCCCCAAACTTGCACGTATTCACGGACACACAAACAAAACACACACACAAACACACACACTTCTCCTCCAATATGTCAGCTGTCACCTACTGTAGATTGAAATCTATCTGACTGTGGGAGCTTGTAGAGATCCACCAAAAAATCTCCAGCAAGAACCACGATTGCAACTTGTGTGTTTTGTGGTTGTTTGCTGGATATCTATTTCAGGCTGATCCTCTGGGATATCAGGCTACACAGCTTGGCAAGGGAGAGGGAAGGGAAGTGGGGGTGGAACAGGCAAGACTGTCCCTCAAAAGACTTGCGGGCAAGTGTTGCATGGGTGACATTTTTACACCCCACCAGCCCCATGATGGTGGCTCCTCTGCTGTGGTGGCTGAAATACTTTGTCAGTTGCATCATCGGTTTATTCTCAGTGCTTAGCTGACTTGCAGTTGTGAGTGGCGTTTGGGCTGTTCTGCTGGAGTTCTCGTTGGTTGTAAGTTTTTTTTGTTGTTGCTTTCTTGTGTCACAAGAAACGAGGCGTGCTCCTCTTAACGTCGGCTGAGAGGCACACCCGGCTGCCTGTCTGAGCCTGTGTGCACAGGCGTAGTTAGTTTGGGAGTCCACCGTCTGTTAAAATTATTATTATTAATAATAGTAATGTTATTGTCCTTTACTTCAAATGATAGATCATGTGACAGACGGATCAAGCCTGAAACCTGAAGTCATCTCATAGATCCAGGCGTGGACATCATGTCCCTCTGTTTGGAAAGTTTCAGGAAGTGTGGCTGTTGAACTTTTTTTTTGCCAGCTTGTTGACATGGTGTAGTTACTTGCTGCAACCAGAGGAATGTCCCTACACATTCCCAAGGAATTTTCATGTTGTGTGTTTTGCTTTTTTTTAAATTTTTTTATAAAGTTAAAGACTAATAACTTTGGACAGATTGTGGTCTTCCAATTGCTTTGGTCAGCTTGCTGTATATTGAAAACAAAATTTAAAAAAATCTGATATTTGAAGGTTTCAAAACCGAGAAATCTTTGAATCTCTCCTTTTATAAATGCAAAAATAAACAGAAGAAAAACTTATGATTCATATAAAGTAGTCACAGGTTGGGCACTATCAAAAGAAAGCTGGTACCTGTGCATGAATACTATTGGAACCTCCAACTAAAAAATAGAAATAGAAAAAACGGATAGACTGGACAGTTATGGTCATTTTGGAGGTAATCAAAGAAACAAGGCTCTGATTCTGCTAAAACAATAAAATATGTCTCCTTTTTTATGTTTTTAAGTCTAACCTAGCAACTATTTCTAGCACTATACAACAGGAACTTTACTTTCACTACTCTAGCTCTAGCTACTTTTTTAAAATCTTCTTTTAGGTTTTAGGATTTAAGAAGAGCATTCACAACATTTTTTTTTTTACCGCTATCATTGGTTAATTTGCCTTACCCAAACTGATATTTAAAAAATTATTGTAATTTTCAGGGCAAGTTATTTTTCCATCCTTGTTGTCTCTTAGAATGAATAGAGCAAAGACTTGCATGGCAAACCATGGGAAACGCAGCCTTTTTTGTTTATCCATTCCTCTTACTTAATTAAAAAAAAAAATTACCGGTGCTGAAAAGTTCTTAACCTTTTAGTTGTTTTTATTCAGTAAGAACATCTACAACAAATAGCCTCGTAGTTTTAATCTAATTTCAAGGTGTTGTGCGTTTTTTAAGTTGTTAAAGATTAGTATTATTATTTTTATCACAGAGTAAACTGAGAACTTTCACATTTACATCATTTTCATTTAGAGGTCAAACACTGCCTCAATAGTTTTCTGTTGTCAAAAAAGATGTTGACGCTATCCTGTACTGAAAATTGTTGAAGCTAGACTTCGGCTTTCTTTTTTATGACAATAAGAGACAGGAAAGCCCAGCTCTTTAGCATATACACACCAATATCAGGACGGGGAGATATTTGAGATATTTGATATTTGAGACACTTGAGATTTTGAAATTACATTAGCCTTTCTGTTGTAAAAGCAGAAAGTCAGCAGCTTGCAGCATGTTAGCTGTCGCATTGTTTAAATATAACTTCTCAGTTTTGTTTAACAACTTAAAGTTGCTGTCATCAGATTACTTTCTTTTTTAGTTGTTTTTCAACCTCATCTACATTTCTGAAGGGACAGAAAAGAGTCCTTTCAGTTTGGAAAGATGCCGCTGAGGCGGAGGACACTCATCCCACTTCATTGTGTATCATTTATCCCTCCGGGCTGCTGTTTGTTGTACACCGTTAGTGTGGGTGAAACTGACCCTGCAGCTTAGTGTGCAGGGACTAGCCGTAGATGCACTGGGCTTCCCCGTCTGCAGTTACAGAAAAGCTGTTCCCTTTTCCAGTAAGAAGGACATCAAGGTATTCATTTATATTTGCTTTGGTGGCTCATTTTATTGCTTTTTTTTAACATAGTTTACCCCTGGGAATAGTGGGAGGAAGGTGATGTTTTAGGTTTCATCGCTTCCCTTTATGAGCACTACTTTAAAGCTTAAAAAAAACAAAAAGTTAATGTATGCATTTTTCTTCTTTTAAGGTATGGCCTCACAAGCCTTGGTTTACCCATCACACCTGCACTCAGCTCAAACAAGTGCCTTAGGAAAGAGCAGCAGTGGTACCAGCAGACTGAAGGGTGAAGTCCACCACAGTAATAACACCAACAGAGTCTTTGAACAGAAACCCCAACCCAAGACCTACGTGATTGGAATCAACTACGGAATCGCGTTCCCCAACAACGTTGTCCCATCCTCAACTGTCGCCGACTTGGGGAGAGCTGTAGGGATACAGCGAGCAGGCAACTGGGAGAGACCAGGTCCGATAGAGTCGCAGGATCCGCGGTCTGTGGACCAAAGTTTTGATCGACAAGCTGGAGGCTTGGACTGTGCTTTAGGAGCAGGCAACCGGGAGGCCCAAAACGGAGAAGCGCAAGTAAGAGGAGGTCACGTCAGCCTTCTTGACTCGAGTGCCTCCCAGGTATGTGAGGAGAACACTGGTGAATTTGGGGAACAACAGCTGGAGCATAACTGCACGAGAACCATGCAGATAGTGGAGGACATACCAGTTCTGCCGTCACTCCCTCTACCTGTGGCCATGTTGCAGACCAGCGGTGGGAACAATCCCGACACCGTCCAGGTTGTGGGCGGAGGAGCTCTCATCGCTCAGCACAGCCGGATCGATGAGGCGACTGGTCTGGGCGTGGGGGTCAGCGGGACGGAAACCGCCACTAATTGCAGTAACGAGGTTGCGGCAGGTGCCACCGTGAACAGAAACGGCTCCGGAGACGGGGACTATCAGTTAGTTCAGCACGAAGTCCTTTACTCGCTGAAGAGCAGCTACGAAGTTCTGGAGTTTCTGGGTCGGGGAACCTTTGGTCAAGTGGTGAAGTGCTGGAAGAGGGGGACAAATGAAGTGGTGGCTATCAAGATACTGAAGAACCACCCATCCTATGCACGTCAAGGGCAGATTGAGGTGAGAATGTTACACATTACTTTAATTTGTGGTTTAATTAAGCAACTTTGCTGGTAAGGTGTTTGGGTTTACAGCACAGTTTTTTATTATTATACGATACCCTTTTAGATATTTATACTGCATGAACTATAAAATTGCAATCAAGATCACCTCTGTAGCGGTTGGATAGCTCAATTGGAATATCACTAGACTTCCAATCCAAAGCTCATGGGTTCAAATCCAGCCCAGGGCAAAAAATACACCACAGCATCCAGTGTGGGTCCTTAGGCAAGACCCTTTGCGCTACTGCCTACCTGGCGCCTGCAAAATGGCTGCACCGGTGTGGTTTACACCAAAAACAATTTCCTAGGGTATTAATAAAGTATACACTATTATTATTTGTCAGGTGGAGATCTTGGCTCGGCTGAGCAGCGAGAACGCGGAGGAGCACAACGTGGTGCGCGCTCTGGAGTGTTTTCAGCACCGCAGCCACACCTGCCTGGTGTTTGAAATGTTGGAGCAAAACCTTTACGACTTCCTGAAGCAGAACAAGTTCAGCCCACTGCCACTCAAAATCATCAGGCCTATTCTGCAGCAGGTAAAAAAACGTCTGCGCAGTTTAAACTTTAAACTGCTCAAAGCACATGTGTAATTTACAGAACAAAAGGCCACAAACTTTCCGTTTATGAAGTTTGCCGAGTACAGGGAAGAAAATCTTTTTCTATACTTGAGCTGCACTTTGATCGATTAATACAGATAATGAAACTTAATTTAAATTAATAATAATAAATAAATTTTAATCCATGGTAAATTATATGATGCGTTCTTTATAAAAACTACTGGTGCACCAGGAGGACAGCTTCAGAAGAAAATCATAAATCTGTATCAGCCAGAATGTTTTATTTTATTTATTTTTTGTTATTGGTTGGAAAACATTGAACTGAAAATTACTCAGTTCAGCAAGTGTTTGTTTGTCGGCCCGTTTCCAGGTGGTGACAGCCCTGAAAAAATTAAAGGATCTGGGTTTGATCCATGCTGACCTGAAGCCCGAAAACATCATGCTGGTGGATCCGTCCCGGCAGCCCTACAGGGTCAAAGTCATCGATTTTGGCTCGGCCAGCCACGTCTCCAAAGCAGTGTGTTCCACTTATCTGCAGTCCAGATACTACAGGTAAGGACAGCTGACTCTAGTAATTCACTGAAATGTATCGGACACACCCAGGGAAAGGTTAAGACTGAGCGTACCGTCGGTAGGTTTTCCTGGGCTCGGTTCGTACAGGTGGCAGTTATCCAAGTCCACGTAGTCAAGTGTTTACTTTTTCTGAAATGCCTGATATTAGACATCTTAAATACACAGTTATTAATATAGAAAGAACAACTTGGCGTCTGGGAATGAAGCAAAAATATATTTACAAAATGCCAGGATAGGGAGAAATACAAAGTAGAATCTTTTCAGAAAGATTCAATGTATTGTAATGTGAGAAGTCTTTAAATTTGTCATGAGAACTTGTAAGCGAACCGGTCTGAGTCATTCCCACGTGTAACGCTTGTTTATGCACACGTTTCCCACACAGCTCAACTAAGTCTTTGCTCAGCCTCGGTGTGTTCAGGCCTCTTCTGGTCTTACATAATATAAACTGTACTGCGCTAACCTACAAGCTCTCGCTGGGAGTTTCCCGACATGTCTTTCACTATTTATTCGTTTGTTTGTTATCTCGCTGCATTCTTGTGTAGCATGCATGCATTTCTCTTTGTGCAGGTATCTTTAGCAGTGCACTCTTCCAGAGACTCGCACCCTAAGGTTTGCCTCTTTATTGTCAAGGTAAACCAAAGTGTCTGTAAGGAAAATGGTCACAAAAAAAACGTGAATGAAAGGAGATCCAGTTTTAGTCACGAACACCCAGTTGGGCAGAAATGTTGCTAAAATGTTAAACCTAAAGCATAAAAGCTTGTGTTTTGTTTCCCTGGTTTCATAAAAAAATAAGTTGGAGTCTTAAAAGCAAAATAAGAGAAACAAAAACTGTTTCTGTATTGGATTCTTTCCATTTTGAAATGCGTTGTAAAGGGTGCAGCCAGTGTAGTGGCGTTCCCTTGCAAGTTTATTGAGATCCAAACATGTTTGAATGTTCAATAGTTCTCCTTTTTAATTAAACACACAGCAGGAGATTGGAAATGTAATTTAGCCGCATCCCTGCTAGTTTGCAAACATTACTCAATCCGCTGCAGATAAAGAGAATGTCGACAGCGAATGTACAGCACACACCCTCTGCTCAACTTTTAACAGCGCTGGTTTTATTGCTCTGCAAGGAACTAAGCAGTTCTTCTGTTGTTCTAACTTTAATTTCTTCTAGTTTTTTTAATAGGGAGTTGAGTTTTTAGACCGGACTGCTCCGATAAAACATCTGTTAAGCTAATATTCGAAAAGATAAGACCTTCAGCGATCAAATGCCAGCAGTAATCATGTGGGGAAACTTCCTTATATTTAAGCAGGAACACGTTTCTCTTTAGACCTTC
Organism: Orestias chungarensis; assembly: GCA_032876305.1. Lineage (NCBI taxonomy): Eukaryota > Metazoa > Chordata > Actinopteri > Cyprinodontiformes > Cyprinodontidae > Orestias > Orestias chungarensis. The sequence goes on along the minus strand of JAVLVB010000212.1, from coordinate 960,974 downwards.
CTCTTTTTCCAGCGCAGAGGCTTAATGTGGCACATTGCTCTTATGTAACGTGAAGGATTTACTCTGCATTTGACCCGGTTAGGTGCGTATGAGTGTTTCTAGTCTTCGCTGGCAACACTGAGATCATGGTTGAGTTTAATAGCGGCCTGGTACGGAATCTCAGGGAGGTCACAGAGGACACATTAGGCTCGGGGAAGAATGTGGTTCATGAAAACCCCACATTTAGATCCAGGAAAAGCAAAAAAATGTGGTATTTCTGTCTGAGTATTTGTGTTTTTGGGTGTGTTCTGATTGTGTCTGAGTTTATGAAGAGAATACAAATGGATGGGTTCTCCATGCCTGCTACATGTTGCATCAACAATATTTCCATGAAATAATAAATGCGAATATCATCTCACTCAACTTTAGAAAATCACAGTTTAATCTACCAAAACAATCGTTGCACGAGTAAGCTACCTTACATGGATATGGTTACCAAAGCAAATACTCCTATAATGAAAGACAAATATACTAAAGCTGATATATTTTGCAGCTACAAATTAAAGTTTTAGGATTGGAAATTTAAGCCTTTCGTAATTCTAATTAAGCGGATTTAAATGTAAAAACATAACTGTGCATATGGACCTTGAATCCCTCAAATGTTTAGTTTCACAGTTTCCGTTTCTGCTTAGTCTCTATAAAAAAAAATAATTGGGCAATCATGTTAAGAATCTTGGGACGACCGGGACATGAAAACTCTTCACATACGATTGGATGGTTTAGAAAATATTTATCTTCTCATTTCGTATGAGAGTGGGTTGTTTAAGCCACCTGTGATCTGCTGCTCGTACGGTTCTCTAACCCGCGAGATCTTTTGCCAAACCGTTACTGTTTAGTTTGAGTAAAGAACGAAAATGTTATCTTTTTGGTCCCCTTTAACCAGATTCCTAACCAGGTCAGGAGCCTTAATAAAATACCTAGTAGCCACGTGTACACATTTAATGAAAA
>JAVLVB010000212.1:943479-958479 GCA_032876305.1 Orestias chungarensis | reverse complement strand
TCCCATCGTCCAATTTTTCGCTAACTGCTTCTGCCAATACTTTATTTACACTCTTGACCACTCTAGAAATATCTGCCAGTAATTCCAGTTGAACTTTATATTTATACTTTAAAGATATTTGTGCAAAAGTATGCCAGACACCCTGGCATAAAGTGCTTGAAGGATCTTGCTTGTGCATAAATGCTTTTGATAGGAGCTGTGGCTATTTGATTTGTGCTAAAAAACGAAATGTTTACTTACTTTAAGTGTTATCAACTAGATATTTTTCACATTAATGTAGTATTTAGCCTGTTGGAATCTAAATATATTTGATTAAAATACTGTTTTAGGTCTGGTTAAACAGTCTTAACACTGCATGTTCTTCAAGCAGCCTCTATTTGACTGTATTTATTTGTGATGGTATTAAGATAGGAGTTACAGTAATAAAATTGCCACTTCAAGCGCCCATGTTACCCTCTGACAACACATTCTGTTTTTAAAAGGTGATATTTTGTTGTCACAAAAAGGTTCATGTAAGTTGGAAATCTAAATTTATCGAAGGAGCCTCACGCTTAGTCGTTGAAATTAAAGATACGGTACGCCGGCAGGATCTTAATCCGGCCGCTGAGCTGTTTCTGTCGGTGTCACTCGTCAGGTATAACGTTGCTCAGGAGGTCTTCGGTGCTCGTCACGCTCGACTGTCGCTGCCATGGCAGCAGGGACTGGCGAGTCGACCCCTCTGTCCTACTGGGGCTGGTGACGTACAACTACCCACAGTGGCCTTGATTAATAATTGATGTTTAAAGATCAGGTGTTGGAGAAGACGGCTAATATCCGCCGCAGGCTGACAGATTTGAACAGGTTGTGTGGTTTAAGCCTGCCATGATGTGATTTGTTGGTTACAGAAGTGTTGTTTTACTTTCTTTTTTTTTGTACCTCGTCTCGTCACATTAACGCACCACCGTTTCCTCAGCTGTGCCGTGTAGGCTTCAGTCCGTGTGCCAGCATACGCGGTTTGTGTTCCAGGTTGCCTCAAGCTGAATTTTTCTTGATGGGGGGGAAAAAAAGAAACCTATGTTGAATATTCAATATTTCACAATCACCTCGTGTTGAAGGAAAATAAGTTTTTTTCTTTTCTTTCAATATTCAGCTTCAATGTGAAACTGGGGAAAATGTTGTTGCCAAGTTTCCTGATTTATGTTTTTGGATCCAGTTTGAGATAGTCAGCAGAGAAATATAATGTGACTCTAGAGCTCTGACATTTTGCTTTTAAAGTGTGTTCATAAACAACAACGCTTTCTGATGGAGCTCAGTTTATGTTTCTCTTTTGAGTTTTGTCCATGAGTTTTTTCTTTTATGTATGCACTGAAATCCAGTTTATTTCTTGCTGCTTAGTGTCAGACTATTTGACTGAAGCATCAACATAAAGAAAAAAAAAATCCAACTACCGAGCCTGAACTTTGCCTTTTGCTCATCCCAAAATGTAATTTGACTATCAAACTTTGTTATTTTACATTTCTGTTTCTGGGATTTTCCATTGACTGTAGAAATGTATATAAGCGAGTTTAGGTTTATAGCAGCTCTTCGATGAGTCTGATCCCTGCTTTCAAAGTTTTCAGAAATCCAAACTGATAAAGCGTCCTTTTTTGCTGTTATGGAGTAACTATCCACTGTCCTCTCACAAATGTTAGGTGATAACGACTTGCTGTTCGTGTTCTCTGTCTGGCCTCAGGTTTAGCTGTTTCTGAAAACAGGAGGTTTTGTGAGCTGATACAACAATCAGGTTTTCCAGATCAATCCCATTGGTATCAAACGATCAATGGTTAGTTAGAATCAATAATGAATTGGCAACAATTTAAAGATACGCATTTGTGTTCAAATTGATGTAAACATAACAATCTATTCTTCAGCTACTAAATATTGAACTGTGGATATGACATGCCCGCCTACCTCCTTTACTTTTAGGCACAAATGCAGCATTTAACAAAACGGAGGACTTGGATTTAATCAGAACTTTTCAATAAACAGATAACAATAGTTATCTCTGTTTTTTTTTGCTCTGTGATAACCTGGCCAAGGCTTTCGACTGAAAAATGTTGTGAGTTCTTCAACCTTTGGATCAGCAATCAGAGATGCTTAGTTGATTTGGATTTCTTTCAGATTGACTAGAAATTTGTAATGCAATCTTTTCCGTGGGGTTTAAACTGCTGAACTGACTCTTTCCCAACATCTTTAAGGTTTTTAATTTGGATTCATTTGTGCTTCCTGGATTTTTAGACGGTTGTTCTGTCGTGTAATTCTTCGACGAAAATGCTGCTCCACCAACACAGTCTTGTGCCGTGTCGTGATGACAGTTTTAAGTCGGACGATATGAAAAAAATTATGAAAACTGGTTTTGGGCGTGCCCTAGATTACATTTGTTGTAACCTGCTTCCACATGCAATAAACTTAGCAGTTAGCATTGGGTTAAAGTGTGCACTAAATCAAAAAAACAAAATCCCACAATTTTTAGAGGTGCACAGCGTTGCATGGGTGTCGCAAAGGCCTGCTGGGATACAATGTTTAAAGGGTTAGTATGGAGGCACGTTTTGCTTTCTAACAATAATATAGTTATAAATGATATTAACTAGAATAAATGCAGTGAATGTATCACCTGTGGGTTGCACTAAACCTATGTGTTTAGGAGTAAACGTGTTAAATCTTCCATCAAGCTGACAAATTCTATAATGTTTTCTTGAATTAATGGCTGGATGTTTTCATTCAGCGCTTTCAAATAAAACAAATCTTGTTTAAGCTTTATTGTACTTTTAGTTTCAGTCCCAATAACGGCGACATAAAGGGCCAACTCTCAACTATTTTATTTACTTGGTTTTGTGCAACTGAAGACGCACTCTTTTGCGTACGCAGCTTCAGCAATGCCGTCTGACTTGTTTGATATGTGATAATCGCAGTTCAGTTTTGTCTGCCGGCGTTAAAGAACAGGGGGTCAGATATCCTTTACTAATGGTTTATTGTGTTTCACATCAGTGATACTAGCAGAAACAACACCGTCTACGGTGTTGTTTCTGCGTGCCACTCCCAGCAAACGAGGTGTTACTGTATTGTATGCGCCGTTTGTTCCTGTTGCAGCTCCGTAGTTTGACTCGTTGGTTCTGGAACCTGGCCCGCCAGCCGAACCCCCGTGTTTTTATCTCACAAGCTGTTATAACTCTGGTACAGTGACTGTGCTGTCAAGAAGAAAACCATATGCACACACTTGAGTTTTTTAAAACTCCTTAAACTTATTTGACTGCATTAGATTTCTTTCTGCTTCGGTTTTGTTATACACCGCTTCCTCCTCCTTTAGTCAAAATAGGAAATAAGTTACATTTTTTACAGAGCCAAGCAATTTTGGTCATCAGTTCAGAAAGTTTTCCACAAGTAGCGTTTTTGTTTTAGGGTCTCTCTTTCAACTTTCTCAGTTTGCTTTCTTGTTTTATGACATTTACTTTAGCCTAAACCATGGCTGGCGCTCACTCTGCATCCCGATGGATGCGGGTGAAAATTCCAGGGCTTATTTTGTCAATATCTGCGTGTTTCGGGCAATCTTCCAGTGAAGTCCGGGTTTAATAACCGAACTTGTTCCTCTTGCAACTGCAGTATGAAATGAGGAAAGTTTAATTTCCCTCAGGCCGGGGGGGGGGGGGGGGGGGGCTGTGTAAAACAGCTCTGCTGTGGGTCTGCAGCTGTGTGCACAGGATCCTCCGTTCGTATACATAGAGATGAGCAATGGCTTCTGTTTTTAACCCCGCACTGCTGCTGCATTAGAGCCGCGCGTCCAGTTGTTGCCGGGGGAACGAGCATTTCCCCTGTGGTCGCCACAGCAGAGGTTGCTATTTGTGGACCCGTTACTCAGCCGCCGCGTCCCGGTCTACAAGTTCATTGTCTTCACACATTGGTTTACAGTTTACACGCTAAACTACAGGACAATCTGGCATGTATCTTAACTAAGTTTATCACTACTGTTAACAGTCCGTTGTTTAAAGTAGAAATGCATTTATAGATGTGGCTGCTATGGAAGTCAGTATGTTTGCAAAATAGGTGTCTCTTACACTCTGCTTTCACATCATGTCTTAGCTTTGAAACATGAAACGAGATTGGCCACATTCAACTTGTTTGATCTGATCATCGTGCTAGATAGGGGTGTGTGTTTTTTTTTGTTTTTTTTTGTTTTTTTTACAGGAATACAAAGAAGTAGAATTTAATTTCAATTCATATTTATGTTTTTATTGGTGGAAAAACAAAAGGATGTTGGAAAAATATTTTGTATTTTTCTGGTTGAAGCCTTCTGTCACTCCTTTGGCTACATTTTCCTTCCCTTGTTTCATGTAATTCTTCCTCACTTGCTTTCTTGCCTCCTTTATTTCCTTCCTTTCTTACTTCCTTTCTTTTCTTATTTTTTATTGTTTTTAGTTTGTTTTGGCTCAGTTTCCTTTCTTTGTTTCCTGCTCTCTCCTTAGTCCTTCATATTAAGTGTCACAACTACAAGTCCCTTTGTAATATTATTGGGGAAAAAGTGCTTGAATCTGTTATACAACATTTTATACGAAAGTGAATTCTTTAATTTGGTCTATCACAGTTTATTTAACTTTTAGCTATTAATGTATTGTTTTGTCTCTAAAATCTTCTGCTAGAGTACTTTGGAAATTTACCTTGAAAATGCTTGAAAAGGGCATAAACCCTGGTTATAACAATGCTTCTGTTAGATAAAAGTGATTAAAAACATTAGCCTTTCAGCACTTTTAAAGATGAACCAGTAGATTTCCATCTCTGTTTCTTTGTGTGTTTAAAATCCGTTGTTTTTTTTGTTTTTTTTTCTCCCTTCCTGTAGGGCTCCAGAGATTATTTTGGGACTGCCATTTTGTGAAGCCATTGACATGTGGTCGCTTGGCTGTGTGATCGCCGAGCTCTTCTTGGGCTGGCCTCTTTATCCCGGAGCGCTGGAATACGACCAGGTAACTCCTCTACACACAGACGCACACGGACACAATTGGAGGGCAGGGAAGGGTCTTTCTTGCTCTGCATGATTGAAGTTCAGCAAACCAAACACAAAACCGATCCGAAAGATCAACTGGGCAGAGCGAATCAGGAAATTGTCCTTGCAATTTGTGATTATCTTCCCATAGAGGGATAATGTGTGGTCTAAACTGCACAACTGGGACTCGAAGTGGAATCCCCAGGCAAGCAAGCGGGAGCATGGGAAATGTGCTCTGCTTCATTCACAGAGCAGAGCTGCATCCTCTTGTTTTTAGCCCAAACACAGCTGAGAAGATTTAGGATTATAGTAGTTTTAAGAGTGTAATAGATGCTCATTTGTTAGCTTTAAACCTAGAAAACAAACACTTCCACTCAAGCTCCACTGATGTGTAAAACATGACGTCCATTCTGTTTGTTCTGGATTTTTGCATTTATTGCTGTTTTCAACGTGTCATTTCCTCTTCAACTGTTTAACTAGTTATCAGTCAGAGGTGGCGGCCGCGGCGAACCTGGAAAAAACACACGTCGCCTTAACGTGCCGTGTCAGGACACAGTGATGTGCGCTCTCATGACCATATAGAGCCCCTCGAAAGCATGCTGGCCCATGCCAAGGCTCTCTGTGGTTCCACTCTACGCAGCAAAATGTATTTAGAAACATAAGCCTGATGGTAGACGTGTGCACATTTGTGCCCGCGGACACAGTTTGGTTCCCATTCAGTGCACCATCAGCAGGTTCCTCAGTCCGGCGTCCCCTTTTTGCGAGTCGCCGTGTTTGTTCTAGGCTGTCGACACGTGCATGTCCACTCGCCGACACATCCTGAAACCTCGCTGCATCCATTCGGAACAGCAGGTCTGCAGTGTCGTGTTGTTGTAAGACTTATCAAGATAATTCAATCCAGGAATGTTGAATTTTTCTTTGTGAAAATGAATCTGTGGAGGCTTAAATAGTATAAATATAGAAAGAGGACACTTGTAAAAGCATTCCTGCAAGCCTGTGATGATGCTTGTGTTTTCAGTGAGGCCTGTCATTTATATTATTTGTTTGTTTTTGGGACTTATTTTATATATAAACTTTATTCAAGATTCTAAACAATCCAAAAGTAAAACTTAGAATTCAAGAAACAGAAAAACATTTATTTTGACTCAGTCAGCCATAACCCATAGCTAGGTAGCTAGTTTAGTATTTCAGCAGTGTTTTTTTTGTTGTTGTTTTGTTTTTGTAAGGTATAGTAAAAAATCTATTTTGCGGTTCACTCAAGTTTACGTTGACATGGATTTATTAGCCAATCGGTCACAAGTTTTGACCGAAGTGCTTAAATTCTCCTCGTTCGGTTACTTTCTGTTATGTTTGAAGAGGAACAATGTGAACAAATGCTTCCACTTATGTGGACGTGCTTTATTTTTCTTAACAGTCAACGCATATTCAAGGTGTATTCGGTGCAGATTTGGCTAGTTTAATGCTTCAAAGAGCCTTTAGTCTGCTCAAAATGTTTGTCAGAGCATTTGGGTTTGAAGTGAGAGATTCTGACTGGAGAAATATTTTTAAAAAAAAGAAACACAATTATCTATTATTTCAAACTGGGCATTCACATGCAACTTACCAAGATTGAAATTGTTCATTTTCCGCTAAATAGTCTATAGACAGGTGACATCTGGTTTAGTGCATGAATAAAGAAACAGCTGTAAACCCCTTTAAATATATAAATATACTTTGTATTTCTTTTTTTTCTGCGGATAACACAAGTTTGTTTATTTTGTTTAGAATCATTGATCGTCAGAGGAGACTGGATTTTTATTTGCTTTTTAGTTAACAAAGAGAGAAACACGATTATCTTAGGAGATCTTAACCTTATTTGTTTAACTAAATTATTTCTGTTGATGCTACTGTTTCCTCTTTTTGTTTAAAGGATGAGGACATGTTTAGTTTTTAATGAAAATAGACTAAATAATAAACTTGTTGCACATTTAAATCTAATCCATGTGAGTTGTACAGATTTAGATGTCTTTCAGAATGAGGCTTACATTGTCAGCAGCACTCGGCTAATTTAGTGAATCAAATTCAGGATGATTATCTAAAGATGTTTTGAAGTTTTTCTGCTCTTATTCTCACAATTTCCTCTTTTTTCTCCCTTTCTGCTCCGTTTCCTCCATCTCGCTCGGCTCAGATCCGGTACATCTCTCAGACTCAGGGACTGCCCGCGGAGCAGCTGCTCAACAAGGGGACAAAGACGGCACGTTTCTTCACCAAAGAGTCCGACTCTCCCTATGCCGCCTGGAGATTGAAAGTACGTTGTTCACGTTGGACGAATAGGCAGAAACACGACCTTACCTTGCCGTTTTCGATGCTTTGCGGATAATACGAGCTCAGCAGGACAGATCTCTGGGAAGGGCAAAATTGGAAGAGAAATGGCTCAGGATATTTACTAGAAATTCCTTCATCAACCAGTAGGAAACAGCTGCACAAGCTAGTAAAAACAGGACAAAGCCAGATCGGCATGCGGAAAGTTCACAAACGCACAAAACCGTATTCAGTCTGTGAGCTCAGCTTCCTCTAAACAAAGTTTAAGTGAATTTAATCTTATCTCTGCCTGTAGTTTCAAGTAAAAGCCCAGTTGTTTAAGGAGACTGTGTATTAATATCTGATAGTCCAAAGATTTTGAACTCTCACTGCTTGTCAATGAAATTAAGGCAATTTACCTTTTAACTTGGGTGCTGTCTTGCAAAATAAAGCTATGCATTCTTCACTTGCAGTGTTCATTGTTTATTAAATGGGTTACATGTTGAAAAAAATGTTAATCATCACCCGTTACACTTCATTCCTTGAGATCATAGACCTTTAATTTCTGTGATTTAATTTTTTTTCCTTGCAGACGACCGAAAAGCATGAGAAGGAGACGGGACTTAAATCCAAAGAGGCCAGAAAGTACATCTTCAGCTGTCTAGATGACATAGCACATGTAAGTCCAACAAGAACGAATCCGAAACAAATCCAAACAAAATGAAAATGTAGATTATAATCATTCAAAAGCACGCCCTTCACACCTCAGGTGAACCTGGTGCCGATTCCAGATACCAGCGACATGTATGCAGAGAAGGCAGACAGGCGGGAGTTTGTGTCTCTCCTGAAGACCATGCTACTGATCGACGCCGACGACAGGACGGTTCCATCCAGTGTCCTGAATCACCCGTTTCTCACCCTCACTCATCTGCTGGACTACCCCCAAAGCAACCAGTAAGGCGGTTCATCCACTCGCACAACCTGTACAAATGTTTTACCTTGAACTCTTTCTCACGTGACAACCACAAACCCACATGTTGTTGTCGGGGAATTTTGTGATTAAGCAGCGAAGCAGTTGGATTGTGAAACAATACTCGAGGCTCTGAACAACCTTGAGAGCACTGTTCAGTCCATCATCCCAAATCAGAGGGAGTGACACGGCTGTAAACCAACCACGAGTCGGCCATATTGGCTTATTGACGCCGCCACGTTTTATCTGAATGATAAAACATTGTGCGGACACTATATTGTTTAAGGCCCTTTTTATTTATTTACATCTCTAAGAAGGAAAGCTGCTAACGCCTAATTGGTGAAAAATGTATGGATTTACCAGATAGGCCATGTCCGTGTGCAAAGCTGGTAGCCAGGTTGCGATGGCGCTAACATTTTAACCGCCTTGTTCTCTCCCAGTGTTCAGTCATCTTTCCGGATCATGGACATGTGTCACAGCCGAGCCAGCGGCGCCATTTTCGACGCTCTGAACCAGAACACGATCCATTTGTCCCGACCCCCTCTGGCTCCCACTGGGTCTTCTGGCCTTCCGATGGGCTATGGCACAATCCAGGTCCGTACCCAGGTCTTGACACACAATAGGAACCACAGTCTTTACTGGTTTAACCGTAGTTATATAGATTGTAGATTTAGGGGTTACGTGTCTTTACGATAAATGCGTATGAATTAGCAAAGCGTATCAGTAGTTATCCTGAACCTGGTTTTCTCTTTGTTTGTTTCGTTTTTATTTTCAAAAGTTAATTTCTGCTCGCCCTCTTTTTCCATGAAAACCCCTCCGATGCAGTCTATAACCCAGTCCACCCCATCCGTGTTGCATCCTGGGATAGCTTTAACTGGCAATGGGCAGTTTGGATGCAGTGAGTCGTTCCCACCAGCCCTCCTCCTATGTCCTCCCACAATTCAAGGTATGTGGACCGTTCTTCTCTCGTTCTATGGTGTGTATTTTCGATTGAAACATGTTTAAATATTTATGTGTTCTCTCCAAAGGTAACCTTAATCAGACAGCAACCTACTCTGTGCCCATGGTAACCCAAGCCCCTGCAATACAGCCTTTACCTGTGCGGCCTGGAGTAATAGCTCAGGTAAGGTGAAGAATAATCCAGTAGAAGTTGAGCTGAAACCCTGAATGTTTTAATGTTTTCACCTTTACTGATGAAGTGATAATGAAATGTTATTTCAGTCATCTGTGCTTCATATGTAGTTTCTCCCATTAGTGTTCACCAAATTACTCACATACAAAATGTCATTTGAGATCCTGTTCTGCTATTGCTTTCACTAAACGACTTCTAACGGACTGTGACAGAAATACAAAGATCAGAGTTGCAAACAACCTCGGAAATGGCGATTATAAATATGTCTGCTGTACTCTAAGAAGCTGAGTTTGCTAACCTGCACACTCTCCCTGATACATGGCCTTTCCCATTTATTTCAATCTCTTTAATCTCAGGCATGGTCTAGCAGAGGCCAGCAGCTTCTGGTCCCGACAGGATGGCAGCAAATGACATCTGTGGGCCCTCCGCCCTCTCACCCACCTCCCTCCCTCACCAGCGACACCACGGTTGGACCACAGAGAATAAGCGACTGGACGTGAGTCTCTAAACTCTTGAGTCACACAAACTTTGACGTTTGGGGAAAATCCCTTCGTGTAAAACACCTCACTAAAAGGAAACTTTTTTTTTTTTTTTTGCCAAAGTCGATTTAAATCTCGTCAATGTTTTACGCATTTAGTTTATGTATATTTGAAAGGTGTTTTTTTTCTTCTCCCAACTCAGGAAAGCGCACCCACACAGCAACCATTACAACACAATGATGCAGCAGCCTCTCCTAACCAATCAGATGCCAGCCCTCTCCGCACATCAGCCAATCAACATTGGCATAGCTCATGTCGTGTGGCCTCAACCTGCCAACAAACGGAACAGACAAAGGCACAACAGGTGAGCTTCTGTTTCTGGGTGATACATTTATAACAAAAGAAGTCAAATATTAACTTTATTTATCATTTTGCATAAAAGGAACATGTTCCATTCCAGCAACATCCAGATATCAGCATGTCGATCTCCCAAAATGGCCGACGTTGTCGGACAGGCTGTGACAGGAAGAGGGCAGCCACAGCGGGAGGCGCCCCGACGGTCAGAAGTGAAAAAATCAAACGTGGAACAAGATAGCACGGAGCTCAAGGAAAACTGCTATAAGGAGGCGACGGCAAGTGGAAACGGACGGGTCGATGTTCCGAGGGAACTGACGCGGGATGTGGCCGTCCTGATGAACGACACGCCGAGTCCAGCGCCCAGCGTGATCAGCATCCACAGCGATCTGAGTGACGAAGAGGATCGGGTGGAAGACGAAGGTCGTCAGGGGTGCCGTCTGAATCAGTGAGTAAAAAAAACAAAACGATGGGAGCTTCGCTAAATTCACCATAACTGCTAACAAAACTAAAAACAAAACTAAATCTTACTTCGCCACCAACAGATGTAAAGCAGTATGTGGATGTGAAGCCTGCAGGAACACCAGTGTGTCCATGGAGAGGGTGTGTTCCCTCAGCAGCCCAGACAGCAGCCTCAGCACCAGTTCGTTTGCCTCTAACTCTCTGCAGTCCAGCCCTTCAGCCTCACCATGCAAGAGGCCCAACAGGTAGCTCATAGATGGGATTCATGTATAGACCAATAAAGGCTCTATTACGTTTGAGATACATTTAGAATAACACACAAGCTCTGAAACAGCCTGAGGTACTAAAAACTACTTGTGGTTTCCTTTGTTAGCTCTTGTTTTTACATAACATCAACCGTTTAAGATTAATATTTGCTGTTAAAGTTAAAACATCAAAGAAATGAGAAACAAAGAGTTTCACATTCGCCGCTTGTTTAAAAGCTGAACTAAATATCTTCACATTTTTGTTATGAACTAAACTACAATTGGATATTTTTAAATTAAAACTGGAAACTGAGATATTTTTAAGCCATGGTCTGAGGTCAAAAGTTCTACTTTACAGTTGGTAAATGTGACATCAATTGGTTTGTAGAAAAAAAATAGTAATAATACTACAGAAAGCTATTCAGTCTGTTCTCCTGTTTAAATCTAATTTTAGCATTTTATAAGAGGTCCATTTGAGCCTGCAGTATCGAGCATAAATGGTGATTTCACCACCTTTTATGATCGATAATGACTTTAAATGTGATGTGACACGGCTTCCTCCTCCAATCGTCTTTGATGACGTCCAAGCTGTTGACGTTCTCCCCCAACCTCTCTGTTCAGCATGTCCGAAGACGATGGCCACGAAAGTGGCTGCGACACTGTGGAGGGCTCGCCCTTGTCCGACACATCGAAAACCCAGCGGGCTAACGGCGCCTACCGTTACCTTAACAACAACAACAACCGCTCTCCGTTGGGCGCCGTGCTGGTGCCCCTGAGCTCCCCCTCCGAACAGGTCCGGAGGCCGCGGGGCATCAGGACCATGGTAGTTCCCCCGATGAGGGTGCAGAGCAACAGCAACTCGCAGGAGCGTGCGCAGAGAACAGGTGGGGAAAACATCTTTAAGTCTCTGTGGTTCAGTTTGTCGATTAGCCTTGCTGTGAAAAAAGTTTGTGCACTAACCCACGTAGAATTATTTTTTTCCTTTTAACCACAAACGTTTCTTCTTCTTGCCACCTGCCATGTGGCGTCACCTGTTCTTTGGCTGCAACTCCTTTGCAGGTCAAATGGATCAAGTAGGGAATTTCCGCCCCCTAGTGGGTCATAGGGGCCATAACAGGTGAAAGGCACCAGCAGAGTTTTTTTAATTTAAGTTCCCTCATAGATGCATCCACGTAGGGCAAACTCCTGGCATTGCCTGCTTCCCTTAAGCAAATATTGAGCTGTGTTCAGTAAAATAATTTAAGAGTTGTTTAGAATTCTTAAAGTTGCCATTTTGCCTTGTAATTATCACATTTTCTTCTTACTAGAATAGGAAGAAAAGCTTACAGGAATATTTTCTGAACCAGTTTCTGCAAAGGGAAAAGGTGTGGATGCAATTCTATCTGGGGATGGGCCTAAATCTTTTTGTTTTTTTTGTGTTTTTTACTCTGCCGGTTCCTGGTTTGCAGCAGCAAATGTTGCACGAGGACGCTGATGTGATATCAGTTTCTACCTTATTATGGGTTAGAATCACTGAAGGTTTAAAACTGATACAGATCAGAGTCCGTGGAGTAACTCGTTTTTTCCTGCGATCCCCTTTTTGAGTGCCAACACTATCTTTTTGTTTTCTAGGCTCTTTCATTTTTGTTTTGATATGCCGTGTTTCTGTTATTTTTTTGTTTTCACAAAGTCTTAATCATTCTTAGATAAAATAAAGTCCGATGTCCAGGCAGGTACACTGCTGACATTTATCTTTTTATATCAGTCGCCTTTATTATACTTATCTGGAGATGCACCGATCTGGCCGTTGCCTTCAAGGTCGATTTAGAACTAAAACTAAAAGTGAAATTGTGTGCTGCTAATCCCTTAAAAAAAAGTTATAGTTTCTAGCAAATAGAACCAAAAGAAGGTCTGTAGATGTACCCAAGTACGTGCGCTTGATTTTTGGGATTTCCTTCTATTTATTGATTTAATGAATTAGAAAAAAAAAATTATTAGACAATCTTTGATATGATTGGTGCATCTCTAGTCAATTTGCTTTTTTTTGTTTGTTGTTTTTTTTTTATGTCTGTTTGATTGCTGGATTAACTTTTACCCGCTTGTCTGCCTTTAGCCTCAGAGTCCTGGTCCCGATCCAAAGGGCGCTGCAGTCTCGTAGGCCAACAGAGCACCGCCTGCTCCGCTACCCTCCTGCCATCTGCCCCCATCCTGTCACGGCAGCAGCAGCTGACGGGGCAGCAGCACCATCTGGGCTTTGGTCAGGTCAGTTCGGGTCATCTCCTTTACTTTGGATTTACATGTTCCAATAAAACTAAGATTTGTAAACCGAACCCATCATAGCAGAAAAATGTAAATACGTTTGCTCCATCTAGCTGTTTTTGCTTCGCTGCTCTCATCTTCCGTTCCTGGTGTTTCTCCGTCAGGTGCCGCCGTACGGTTCAAACCCCAGCAACAAAGAGTGGAACGGCAACTATGGGCCGCTGCGGCCGCACGCCTACATCCCCCCGACCGTCCACACGCACACATTCACACACCTACACCACAACAGCCCCATGCGCACCTCCGCCGCCCCTCACACCCTGCTCTCCTACACCTCCAGCGGGCCGCTCGCCGCCGCCCATCACCCCATCCTGCCCTCTCGCCCTCCTCCTCCTCCCCCTCTCCTCCATCACGGCTTTGGCCTCCCGCATCCGACAGGCGGAGCGTTGGTTCACCAGGTCACCCTGGGCATTGGCGCGCACCCCCATCACCCCGGGCACCCTGCCACCTCGCACCGCCTCCTTCCCTCCCCGACAATCAACCCTCACCATCAGCCCGGCTACACCCACCACCCGCACCAGTTCAAGCCCCCTTTTCCTCTTCCTCACCCCTACATGGCCTCCCCAGCGGCCTTCACAGGCTTCCACCTGAGCCCCACAAAGCTCGGCCACCACCCTCAGTTCTCTTACATCTGAGCAGCGGGACCGGGGAGCCGCGCCTCCTTCCGAGCACGAGGCTCCAGGAGAAATGGACTGGTGTCGCCACCTGGGTGAGGACACCCCCCGGCAAACCACAACACGAACACTTCTGTTGAGCGAGAGAAGCGCGGAGGAACGTCAAGAATGTTTTGTCGCCGTGGATGGATTTGAGAAGTGATTTTTTTATTATTTTTATTTTATCAATGCTTTCTGTGTAATCTGATGAGTTGACGTCACCGGCCGTCAAATGGAGTCGGCCTGGAAAAAATCATGTCAGGCTGTTGAGGAAACGTCACATCTTTTGTAAGGCTGAACGCATTTTTGCGGCAATTAGAAAATCTTTCCTCAAGAACGCTCGTTTGTACATTACCTCCCGTCATCGATCCGATCTAATTCGAAGCTGGAAAATCATGGGCTTTTTTTTTCTTTTTCTTCCTTTGTTTGTTTTGTAATTGTTTTTTTGGTCTACGCTGTCGGGGTCGTTCAGTCTCTTGCTCCCTTCGTCGTGACTGCTGCCCTCTAGTGCCTTAACAAAAAAAACATTGAGTCTTTGACGTTACTTCAGGAACATTTAGATCATACGGTTTTGAATTTAAATGGGCTTGCAGCACTTAACCTCCAGACTCTGAATGAGACGAGCGTTTAACACGAGGAGCGCGCGCATGGGCTTGTTTTTACGTTGTACTTTCTAACTGTGTGGGTTTAATCTTAGCTAGAGGCTGCACATATAGGGCTCTGACTGAATTAGCTTTAAATGTACATACGGAGTGATTTGATAACTTTGATAATCAATTTCTATTCACTATAGTACTTAATTCATAACAGTATTGTCACTGTTTACTGTAACAGCAATACAATCTGGATCCTCTGGGTTGCTGTGTTTTCATTATCTTGCATTTAGGCCAGCCTTGCGTGGTGAGTTTTAGGTTTTTGGGAGTGGCATAGACGCGTTGTTGACGTTTTTAACTCTTTTGCATACTTCTCAGTGTTTGAAGTAACCTATCAACTTAACAGTATCACTGCTGGGCTTTCTGAGTATTAGTTGTGTCAGTAATTATTGTCGACTAAGATTTTTGTCCCCCTTATCCCCAAGTATTGAAACCTGTCGTCAGTTTTCATACATTCCTTCAGGGTGGAAGCGAAGCCTTA
>JAVLVB010000212.1:873079-935174 GCA_032876305.1 Orestias chungarensis | reverse complement strand
ATATATATATATATATATATATATATATATATATATATATATATATATATATATATATATATATATATATATATATATATATATATATATATATATATATATATATATATATATATATATATATATATATATATATATATATATATGCTGCTGATTATGGTGTGTCTCTGGTATGTCTGATGACTTAAGTGGCTTTTTGTTGTGTTTAAGAAGTGGTGTCAAGGCATCCCAATCTGTGATGCCTTACTTCAGTGACCAAAGCCTTCTCTGGTTGGGTGGAGTGGGGTAATTGAGTTACTCCTCTCCCACATGTTGCTACACATTGTTTTATCAGCTGGCTGAAAGAAGGTGACCACAAATTTTTCATTGCTTACAAGAAAGATCAAGTTTAATTTTTAAAATGCTCCCGTTTTACCTTTACTTGCATAAGGACTTGAGTTTCATGCTTTTCTTAACTCAAGGGATTCAGAACGGTGTCTTCCTTCTTTTTAGCTGCAATAGCTGCTTCAGCTCGTCTTGAATGGCTTTCCACTAGATTTTGTGTCTCTATGGTATTTTTTTTTCATTTTCATTCTTTCTAACGTAAGCGCATCTGTGAGGTCAGACACTGATGTTGTACTTTTGGGTCACTTTCGTCAGTCGTAAGTTAAGTTTTGTCATAAAAAAACTAAAAACAACACTGGAATAACATATGTTCAGGAAGTTTGCATTACAAATGTTCGTCTTTAAATATGTTATTTCGCTCTCTTACAGTTTCTGTTAAAACTAAATGGCCTTTTGTTATGTAGAACAGGAAAATCTACAGATTTATTTATTTTATAACTGGGATACACTTCCCTTAATGACAACAGTAATTACTACAGGAGCCTCAAAACTTCTTGTCTCTGCAAAGAGAAGTCAAGCATAGTAAAATAAAAACTCAACAACAAACGGATCAATGGGAAATATGGTAGTATAGTGAAGATGATGTGTACAGCTGTTTAAATTCATTCTGGTTGAACAGACCTCATTTTTTATTTCCTCATTGTTAATCCTAAACCCGTTTGTCTTGTTTGTTTAAAATTAGACACAAAATTGTATAGCAATAACACAAAGAAGATGAAATATTTGTATGTTCAAAGATTATAAAAAACGGTAATGAACCATTTCTTCACTTTTTCCAATGCTGGTTGTGGCAAAAATGTAATCGCATGTTTTTGGGTCCTTAAATGATTTTGGCCAGGTATTGAACATCTGGCCGCAAAGTCGGTAATAAATCCTGATGCCGATGATGATTTATCCTGGGGCAATCAATTAAAATGATCAATAGCACTGATTAGGTTAAGCAAAAGCTTGGCTCCCTTAAGTCTCCCGTGGTTTCTCATAGAAGACGACTTGGCCGAAGATCAGAGCTCAGAGAGCCTCACAATCTGATTAAAAGTTTTAGTGTCTATTGTGCTGCACAGGAAGAAAAGTTCACCCTCTGCCAATAGACGGTGGATTTTCTTCAGTCTTTATGCAAGATTATGCAAAACTAGCTTTGTTTTTATGAGGAGCTTTGAAGAAGTGGAGCATGAGCGGATTCTTTCAAATCTTTTGTCAGGGAACCTGTCTAAGTCTGTTACACACTCTGCAACAATGGGATATGCTAAATACAAGGTTGCTCAAACTTGTAAAATGTTGTTTTTTATGTAAGATGTTGTGATGTAGTCATTAGCATTCAACATTTCCCCAGATATTGACAACATGGTAGTTTAGAGAATCTGGATCAGGAAGTTTGACCAGCCTGGCCCTTCTGGTAAAATGACTGTTTTCTAAATTTAATACCCAGTGGTGCCACCCTCAGCGGACCGACTGCAGTCAAGCTTCATTGATAAACGGTGATGGCTCCTCTAATACGGGAAATTTGAGTTAGCCTTCTTAACAGATGTTTCAGTTCAACCCCGGTTTGCAAAGTAAATGAATCATAGCCTTAACTATCAATCTTAGACTCTCAAATTTCTTAAAAATAATGTAAACCTTCTCCAAACTGGCGTAATAATTTAGTCTGATTAGTACATGATGTGTTTTCAGTTTTTTTGTAATTGTTAATTTTACCTTATGCTTTTAGATTGGTTTGTTTTTAAGAAATCTTTGGATTCTTAAGGTGTTCCAACTAACCTGATTTAAGTAAATTGATTGTTCAATGTGGCTTATCAGTTAATTTATGTCATTATAAGGGAGGCGCTTTTCCACATTGGGTCAGTGTTGGGTCAGTTTCAGTTTTTGCCATGATTGTCTTCATAAATATCTTGAACTCTGTAAACTTAAGACTGCACTTAGAGCCCTGAGCTTGTGTCGGAAATGTGCGCGGTTTGTCGGGTGTGATTTCTTTGCAAACTCTGATGATGGTTGTGGGATGAGGGGGCCTGCTCTGTTGCAACCTGCTGAATTTGATGCTATTCATTTGGCTTCATAATCATTCAGGCTGACGCACACACAGTTGAGAGCCGTTTCTCGTTACAGGAGCCCCTGACAAATCGAGTTAATGCAGCCACGCCCTCTGCTGTGTCCTATTCAGCACTCAATTCTATCCAAAAGATTGAGCCACCTTTTGCTTCTGCTCAATCCAGTTTGTGTCAAAGCACAAGATGCATGAGAAAGAATATGTGACCAAACACTGGAAAATAAGGTACACTGTTGCTAGCACACATTAGCTAAAAGCTTTTTTAAGTCCAGGATTAGTGTAGCATTCCTGATTTATGTGCAGTAATGATACTTAAGATTACATTGTGCTGTTTGACAGATATAGACGTATCCTGTTTATACTCACTTTTACTGTTACCATCACGTTTTCACAGGGAGCTTTACATTTTCTCTGTAAAACCAATTTCTTTATCCAGTAACCAGATTTAATGTCATATTTTATATTAGTTTTAACCTAACTTTGACATCAAGAAAAACAAATTAAATGGAGACAATTTAAAATAGTAGTTTTTACAAATATTTAATCAAAGAAAGAAAAACTAGAAGAAAACCTAAAATGGATAATTTGGTTAACTAAATGTTAATAATATCGGGTCTTGACACTGCATGGAGTGTCACATGGACGCAGCAGCGAAATGTGAAGCAAACTCAAGCTGATTACAACATTTTGACTTGTCAGATGCAACTAGCGATGATAATATCATCACTTTGGTATCACACTGTAGTACGTTTAAGACTGAAGCAGCAAATGGGCATTTCCTGTAAACTGTCTTTTATAATTTTAAGCCTGTAAGGTTTCTTCCTAGGATGCTGATATTCAGTATTACCTGTTAACTGTTTTAGACAGAGCTCTAAACACCAGTCATAATAATGTTTGTGATGCATTGAAATTGTTTTGTCCCCGTCTACTATCAGGTAATCTTTTGGCCTTTACTAATTTTTAGATTATTTTAAACATCCACAACTATAGTAGGAAGGTCCTTCGAAATACCAATTTGATGTCATATTTAGGATTTATTCCATCCAGGTATACAGCCATCTCCAGTATTTACGGATACTGTGTAAGTCAAGAGGATATGGGTCTTGGTAGAGCTTCGTGGTCACAAAACTGACTCACATTATCAGGGTATTAACCCAAAAGTTTCCATTGATTTAATTGCTACTGCAGTGAGTTATCACTGCTGTTCATGAAATAGCATTAATATAACAGCATCAAAGTCGTCTGCAACAATGTTATTCATTCAGATTTTTTTATATAGGCTTAAACACATGTAGGCGAATACCAACTAAATTTATCAGCGTTTTTCAAATGCACTATATAAAAATGTTAAAAAGCTGTTTGATTAGTTGGGCTATCTGCTCTGATGGCTTCAGCTTTCAGCTCTTTGCTGCTTTTAGCTTGTCCACCTGAATCTGTATCAACATTTTTCAGCAAGCCAACTTGCAGTGTAGAGCAACTAACAATAGTGAGGCCCAGATAGTGGTTCTTTATGGAGCTGAAAAAACCCCAAGGTAACTCCGGTAGTTGCTCATTAAAAGGAATTTAAACTACAGGAATAAAATGATGGAAAATGAAAGTTTTGAAAATAACTTTTTCAAAACTTGGTTTGTCTTGATTGTTGTACTTACTAGTTTACATCAGAAACACTTTAAAAGTTGTGAAATATCCTTAAACAACTCCGTGTTTTAAGGATTCTCATGCAGAACGGCTCCCCCACCCAGGAAACCAGTTGGCATACTAGGTAGCGTAGCCACGAAATTCCAGTAGTTCTATGAGTTCCAGTATGCCCACCAATGGTATCTAACTGGTTAAAGTCATTGATAAGCAGCAGTTTTTTATGTTGTTAAAGTACATTGAACCTGATGTGAAACATATTGTCATCAATCGAATAAATAGTTTTCTCATGTCAAAATGATTTATTTATGAAAGATGTACTCAGAATTTATGATTACAAAATAAGATATTTATTGGTTTTTAATCCATTGATTTAAGTAAGTTAAAAAAACTGCAAATAAGTCAAGTATTTAAATGATTAACTGATTAATGATGAATAGAATATGCACTTTTTGGGAACATATTATAAATAAACAAAACCACTGAAACCTTTTATCACTTGAGAAGTTGGTTATTTGGGTTGATTTTTTTTATGGAGCTGTTGTAAACTATTCAAGTTAGATCATTCAAGTTTTAGTTGGGTGTGTGTTTTTAGGTTGCTGCATATTTGAATAGTTTTTGTCGTCACCTTACATATGATATAAAAAGGTTTTTAAACTCCCCCAACTACTAAAACTGATAAAATGGATGAATCTTTATAATTTTTCTAGATTGCGATGACGACATCTTATTTATTTTTAATGTCTAACATTTTAAATGGTTTCAGGTCTTGTGTTTCTTTTTGTACTTGCAGACTGAAATTATTTGTAAGTGCAAATTGTCTGTGCCAATTAAATTGTAACATTCCTCTTTTTTTCTATATAACATATATTGAACTATATAAAAATAATGGAATAGTTTGATCCACACAGAAAGTGGATTGCAAGGTAATTTTTTGACTTTAGTGAACCCAATACTGGATGAGCTGCTTCTGTCAGATTTTGAAGCCGGTATTTGAGGAATTTTCATCCAGTCAGACTTTTTTTCATATTAAAATTACGCTTCAGATCAGACAGGGGGGAGAAATACAGTTGTAAGGGGTTCTACCGGGTATGACTGTAATGATAAACCATGATAGATGCTACATAGATGATAAAAGAGAACCATGAGCATTCTCTTCAAAAGATTGTCATATACCACAGTGTAGCTGAAGTGTAGCTGAAATTTTTATTTATTTTTTGTTTGTTTTGCTTTTCAGAGTATCTTTCTGATTTGCTGTATTTGACTATAGATGCTTAAAAGAAGTTACAACTACATATATTTTCAATTTTGGATTGAAGTGTTTTTGAATGGATTTGAATGCAAATTTACATTCGGCATACAAAGAACAAATCTGCTGTGAGGATTATTAGGGCATCATTATGAACACTGGGCTGTGCTTTTTTCTGTACTTGAATGAACTGGAAATATTTTATTTAGCTAAATGTGTGATGCACTGAATTTATCATCTGTGTATACTTTTTTTTTGTCTTTCTTTTAACCTGCTGTCATGTTTCATTTCGCTTTAAAACTTTCTTTGCGACGTTTCGCAGTCACAGATTCTGTGAATATGTAAAGTGCTTTACACTAATTGGTTAGCAGACCCATTTTATTTCTGTCTGGTTCTGTCTTGGAAGTTCTTGTGGGCGATGCAGCAGCTTTTGCAGATCCCAGTTGGACAGATATTCGGTAACCCTTCGAACATTCAGTTCTTCGTTTTTTTCTTGCAGCATCACCTCCAAAATAACAAGTTTAAGGAAAAAAAAAATATATAGGAGAATATAAACGTTCTTGCTTTTTTAGCCTGAGCCCCAGTTGTATTCTTTCGAGAGTTTTGGAAAAATACAGTTTGAAAGCAAAGCTAAAGAAACATTTATATTTGTTGCATCCTTTAGCTTTTTCATTAATGAGTTTAAAAATAGGATTAGATGGATATTAGTGCAGAAATGTTTCTTTTTTTAATACAGATATTCTTTGCTCAATTTTTAGACATTTCATGAAGATGGGTTCAAACAGTTGGAGAACACCATTAATGTGTCAATGGAGAAAATTTTCATATTGTAGCGTTAATTCATGCCAGCTGCTAGTATTTAGACAGATGTCCCTCCTCGCTTCACCATGTCACATTGCAAGGTGGATTTTCTGCTGTGATTTATTTTTTTGCCCGTGTCTGTGGAATTCATGTGATCAGAACTAAGATAACAGATCACTCCATGCTGTTGGGGTAGCGGGGGTGTGAGAAGTGAGTGTGTATGAGGTTGCGGCATCCTCCCAGCAGATGCTGTCTGCATTAAAGCAGCAGCAGCTCATTTTGCATCACACTGCTTCGCTGCACTCTGCTCTGTAGTCTCTGCGTTGCTCTGATTATACTCTTCTTGGGAGCTTTAACGAACAAGAGTGGGAAAAAAAAAGGAATAAGCTTTGCGTTTGAGAGTACATGTTTAAAACAGGCTCATTTATAATCTGATTACATTATGGATGTAGGTCATGGATAGGAGACTTTAATTAAAATAGTTTTGCAGACTTAGTTTTTGGCATTGTGTTTTGTATACAACAACACAACATTTTGTGCATTATTGGTTATTTTTGACTCCATTTTCGCTTAAGGGGCTGCAGTTCACTGTGGACAGCGGACTGGTGGCTGCTGTCATGGTTAACGACTCCTCTGTTAGCGCTGTCTCTCCTCCCTCTGTTGTGAGGCAGATACCTAGACTTGCAGAGCTACCAAACAAAAACAAGGCTGACTATATAATTCCTGTTTAATATTTTTTAGTCCATGTTATTGTTATTTTGACTGAGACGCATCTGCTCACCCTAAACAGTGAAAAACTTTGATGAAAGCAAAAGATAGCTCCCTTCACTGCTACAATCCAAAGATTATATTTCTGGAACATGTTTGCAGACAATTTTTAATTATCAGATTGCAAATATTTTCTCAGTCTGAACATCAGATACATTATGCATGGGTGGGAGCACCCCCACAACCCCCGCTGCAAATCACCCGGGTTGTCGGAAACTGTTTGGGATTCATTGCTTCTATAATCCCAATTAGCCACACTTTGTATTTTTGTAATCTTGTGGGGGCCGTGAATGCTTGCGCGTTTTCCTTGGTGCCGGTGTTTCAGGAAGGTTAATTATTTTGAAGACTGCCTCCAGTGAGAAACACTTTGATGTACAAACGGGAGCGCCTCTCGCGGCATGCTCATCTGAACGTGTGAACCTTTTGTCTCTGTGTGCTGTCATGAATCCTGGTGCGTTGGTTTCAATCGACTCCAACTGGAAACAAAGGTGACAGTGTTTTTTAAGATTTTTTTTTTGTTTTTTTGCCATAAACCAGAGACATCTGTGGAGATGCTCATCATGCCTCTGTCCAGATGTCGTTGCAGCATCCACTACTCCAGAATCAGCACACCAAAATAATAGCTTGTCTTCTCATTGACATTACAGCCATCCCTCATAGTGAGCATGCATGTAGTGACAGTGGAGAGGAAAAACTACCCTTTAACAGGAAAAAACCTCCAGCAGAACCTGGCTCGTCTCCCAGACTCCCGGCTGGCCGTAAAGTTATGTCATTACGTTGCTCCATGCTTATGCGTATGTCATCATTACCGAGTAGATTTAGCGCCAAATCCAACTGCCACAAGCCAACAACAACACTTTTTAAGCTTGTTAATAATTAGCCCACCACTGAAATCATAACCTCCCACAGCCATCTCTCATTGGATGTATTGGAACACCAGCTTGGTCCTTGAAGACCCCTCAAGTTTTTTTTGCACATCGGTGGAGGACCACACTACAAGCAGGAAGTTTGTCTCCTCCACTGACCACTGCTGCTTTGACTTCAGTTCCATTTTGTTTCTTTTGTCGCACAATAAACTCCAGTGTTTAAAAACTGCCGCTCTTTTGCTGTTTACCGACTATTAGTTGTTCCATAGCCCTGCCCACAGTCACTGACATCATCATTTCAAACCAGTTCTTTCCTCTGACCCCAGAACGAGTTGGTGCCTGCTAAGCACCAGTTTGGAACCAGTTTGGTCAGTGGAAACACAAATTTTTTCGCTATATTCCTAAGGTGAAAGAAGGAAATCTTAGAGACTTAAAAGACATATCCTGATCAAAAATAACACCAAGGTTCTTCACATAGTTACCAGAGGCCAATTTGATGCTATCCAGTTTAAGGTGTTGACTAAGCAGTTTCTTTTTTTTAGACGTTCTGGTCCAATAATATCAACTTCTGTCTTTTAAGAGTTCAAGAGCAGAAAGTTTAAAGCAGTGGTTCTTAACCGGGGTTCTATCGAAACCTAGGGGTTCAATGAGTCGGTCTCGGGGGTTCGGTGGAGCCTCCACCGCGGAGGTCAAGACACACCTGACTCATTATGTAAATCATGATGACAACGTCCCGCTGGTCATCACTTGCTGCAGATGATCATGTTACATTCATTGGCCAATCAGTGCTGTGGGGAATTTAGTGTGCTCAGACTACAACAGTCACAGTGTGACTGTTGTAGTCGTACGTCGTGTGATTTCTGTCTTAATATTTTAATACATATTTTGTTGAGCAAAAAAAGAAAGTGGTCGGACAAATATGTACAACATGGATTCACATGTATCACGGAACGTGATGGGAGTCAGCGTCCTATCTGCATGATTTGCAATGCCAAGTTGAGCAACTCTAGTCTCCTTTTCGAGGATGCTGGACATAAAAACAAAGAAAAGGAACAGACTTTGCTGTGAAAATGACATAAGAGTAGCACTTGCCATGGTGAAGCCACGCATATCTGAACTGGTCTCTCAAAAAGAACAGCAGAAGTCACACTGATTTGTATGTAATTTGTTGTGAATTCATGCATTGTGTCAGTTTTGTTCTTTGATCAAGGTGATGTTCACGCACGGTTCATATTGTGTACCGGTTTTTTTGGGGAAAAAATAAAATTTTATTTATCACTAAAGAAGGGTTCAGTGAATTTGGATATGAAAGTAGTGGGTTCGGTACCTCAAACAAGGTTAAGAACCACTGGTTTAAAGTCATCCACATTTTTATATTTTGTAGAAATGCCTGTAATCTACCAAACTGACTGGATTCATCAGGATTTATAGATAAATTCAGTTGTGTATCATCAGCATAACAGTGGAAATTAACACAATGCTGTCTGATGATTTTACCAATAGAGAGCATGTGTATAGTAAATAGAATTTCTGGATTAAACCGGGGAGTCTTTCCTTTTCATGGGGCCTAGATTGTCTAATGCAACACGCATGAAATTAATTTGCTGCCCTCCACTGCATTTCTCTGCGACACTGAAGAAATTAAAGGTGGAATGGATTCTTTAAAAGTTGTAACAGCATTTTCTGATAGACACCTACTATAATGAAATTTTCTTTCAGATTTTGAGTACTTGGTAAAAAAGAATTCAAAAGTTTAAAAAAATGGTCAGAAAGGAGATAAGGCAGTACTATAACTTTTTCACACTAAATGTCATAAGTCAGCACAAGGTCTAAAGTGTGACCAAGAGAGTGTTTATGGATTTTTTGGCGGTAAAGGATACATTTAGGCTGTCATTTTTGGTGTCATCATGAATATTAAAATCGCCCACTATAATGACTTTATCAGTGTTTAACACTAATTAAGATAAAAATATGAGATCTGATCTATAAGTTCAGAGTAAGGACCTGGAGGACAATACAAAACAACTAACAGAAGTGGTTTAATTCTTTTAGATGTTGGATGAGGATGGTAAGGGTTAAATGTTCAAAATAACCTAAGTATTAGTAGGCCTGGGATTAATTAATAAATCTGATTGAAAAATGCTTCCTACTCCTCCGCCTCTAACAGTAGTTCGAGGAATGTGAAAATTGGAATAATTAGAGGGAGTTGATTCGTTGATACTAACATAATCCTCCTGCTGCAGCCAGGTTTCTGTGAGACAAAGCAAATCAACTTGATTTTCACGAATTAAGTCATTCACTAATAAAGACAGATCTCTCTCTACTCTAAAGGTAGAGAGAGATCTGATGTGCAAAAAGCCTCATTTAACAGTTTTACATTTTTGTTCTGAGTTGTTTTTATCTTTATGAGATTTTCATTATTCACTCTTTTTAGATTGATCTTTAATATATCTGGTTTTGGCCATGGACAGGACACCGTCTCAATGAGATAATTGGTAGGTAACTGTAGAGAAGCTGCAAAGAAGAGTTCTAAACTACTACTTCCTGGTCTGGACCCTGTTTCTTCAGAAATTTGTGGAATTAAAAGATTTGGCCATATTTCTAGAAAGGAGAGCTGCTCTATCCATAGTGGGATGGATGCCATCTCTCTGGATCAGACCAGGTTTTCCCCAAAAAGTTAGCCAATTGTCAATGTAACCCACACCGTTTTGTGGACACCACCTAGATAACCAGCGGTTGAATGACAACATGCGACTAAACTATTGTCACTGGTCCGGTATTGCAAGTATTTACCTGAGACTAAAATAAATGTTCATCAGAATTTTATATTTTTGAAATAGAGGTTATCTAAGACTTTTTGTAGAATACACGGCAGCACTTACAAATATGTAAAATCGAGTGCTTTCAAAATATTTAGAAAGTAAAATATCAGAGTTTCTTAATAATATTGTTTGATTGGCGGCTGCTAAATTTGAAATTCTTACATTGTTTTGTTTCTATCTACAGAACTTCCCTTGTCATGACATTCAAAGTCTCACAGTCAAGAGCAGCCGAGTTAATCTATTTCAGTGCAATGGTTAATTTATCTCATTGTTTCCTTCTAGTTAGCTTAAATCACAATGATGTGCAAATGAAAGAATTGTTCTTGATGACAAAAGGTAATTATTCCCCGGATGAGTCAAAACCAGGCTGCGCGGTTCTGACCTCATTGAGCTCACTCGGCCATGTTTTTACCAGCTCCAAGAAAAAAAAAGATGCAATCTACATAAAATATTCATCACTGTGCATAATCAGACATGCTGTTCGAGTCCTAGGTTAGGTGTTCGGAAGCTGTAAGCACTCAGCAGCCCAGATTAGATTTTGTGAGTGGGAAATATTAAAAAAGCAGTGGGTCTGTTGGCTCTATGAAATTGACAGCAAAGGCCAGAGGGTGGACAGTTGTAAACACGATGGAAGTAAGACTGATGAAGCAGATCAGCATCTTTGGTCTGTTTAAATAATTAGGACTGAAGTGAAGTTCTGACAGCCTTTAAATGTCAGTTATATCATCCTGCAGATGGTAAACTTTTGGGGAAGATGTTTTTGTATGTGCATGTGGGCTTGACTTTGTGGTCCAGACAGTTACATAATAGGTGGTGACTAATTACTGGTGCGTTTATTTATTTATTTATTTATTTTGACAACAGCAGGCTGTTTGTTAAATATGGCCCCGACTACACCTAATCAGATTAGCGTTAAGAGGTTTTTTAAGGTTACAAGTGAATCGGTTCTGTCTGCAAACACTGAATGCTTAGGTTTCAGAGATGAACACGCGTGTTCAACCAAAGGGGACACATTTAGTGCAAACACACATCCGAGGCCAAGGGCCAATTGAATTATTGCTCAGTAGCCGGCTTTTTCACCATCACACGAAGCAAACTGCGACAGTTTTAACTTTTTTGTATTTTCTAAAATGTATAAGCTTCACCCACAGTGCAGAAAGTCTTGGGCTTCCTGTGCAGCACTTCCAGCCACGTATTACAAAGTATAAGTTGGAATCACTGTTTTTTCACTATACCTTATTTCCCAATGTGAGAGTCAATAATTGTGCAAATAATTTTTCCTTTGAAAAACCTTGTGTAGTTTTTAATCTGGCCCTTAATTTACATTTCAGCACACAACATCTTATTTTTCCATTCCTTCCAAGTATCTATGCACGTCTTGATATAGTTTATTATTCTAACATTTCTTTCATTTCCTTATGCCTAAAACAAAAGATAAAGCCAAACTGAAGCGCCATATTCCCATGAATTGACACACCGACTTTGTTTTTCTAGATTTATGGCTTTCATATTGAAGTCCTGACACAATAAAGCTGGACTGCATTTCCCCCTATTGACCCATATCAGCTCTAAGAAAAGACAACTATTAATCTAGTTGAACATAACTCTCCATTTTACCATCAGTGGAGTTCCTCACATTACAATCAAATCATGTAAATCCTATGATTTATTTCAAATTCTTTATGAAGACTAAGACCGACGGTACGCAGTCCATTATGCTTTTGTGTTTAAAACATAGCAATACAGATTATATAGTCATTAACATTAGTATCAGCCAATACTAGGTTTTATTTTGAATGCTATTGGTCCGATAAATAAAACTGGGCCATTATTATTAAGTGATATTTATTTCCATATTATTGATGTTAGTATTTTCTTCTTTTTTTGTTTAGTTTTTTGGAGAAGGTTTGTTTTGTGGTCTGACTGTGATAGGGCAGTGTGGTATTGTGGAATGTTAAACTATGCTGTGGTAAATAATACATTTTTAATACATTTTCAACACATCAGTAAATATGATGTTTTTACTAGTTTCTGATATTTAATCATGTTTTATGGGTGCATCCGTTTAAAAAAACTTGTTAAGCTGTTGGAAACTAAAAAATGTTGCTTTTAAATTATGTGTCAGAATACAATATAATTGAAAATATTTAAAGAGCAATAGTCTTAAAAACGTCAAATGCAAAAAAAAAAAAAAAACGAATTAATTTTTCAGTTCAGTTAAATCCTAATTAAGTATTTAGGATTTTAAAACAAGCTCAGGCTGGTGGCACAAATATATCATCAAAAGAGGAAGACTAATCTACTGTTCTTTGCTGCAAACCCTGCCTCGTTCAAATTTCCTTGCTCCTTAGTATAATTAACCACATTTGGCTAGTGGCTAAATCCCATCCCTGGATCCACCCAACATCTTCCACATTCCTTGGGTCAGGTCACTAAACAGAGATGCTCAGACTTACTTTTCCCTACCCACTTGAACGAGCAACTGTAGGGTAATCTCAAGGACTCCCATGTCAGCCAAGAAGCATACTCCCTCCTAACTTCTCACCCTGTCTCTTAAAGAGAGCCCAGACATCCTGTAGAGGAAACTCATATCAGCTGCTTGTGTCTTTAGACTCACTCTATCGGTCACTACCCAAAGCTCCTGATTGTATATGAAGGTAGGATCAATCTGCTGATCAACAGTTAAATATGTCAGGCAACTGATTGGTATTAAATGGAATTATGGCTTTGTTGTAATCAATCAACTTTATCTTGCCCTTTTAGAATAGACAGGCTTTCCTTTGGTAGATGATTTATCTGTTGTTCACTGCAGCCTCAGTTTAGTAAAAGATTTCATTATGGTGACTTTGACCAAAAAGTAAACTCTGTCCACACTGTAGATTTCTCACACACAATTCCCTCAGTTTTAAATACATTTTAACTCTCTTAATTTAGTTTTGTTTAAAATGTACTTAATTACTAACCCAGTCTGCTTTTGGTAAATTTTGCCCTTCCTGTCAAATGGCCTTCCTGATTTACTGGTACTCTCCATCCAATTGGCTTCACGGATTATAAAGCTTTGCTGGGAAATTGTTTGCCAAATATGTCTCAGATCTTTCCTGGCATTTTATTGGCTTCCTGTTGAGTTTCTTTTCTAGATTATGAATCTATGTGCTTGCCTTAGATCCATCAACACTTAAGCAAGCACCATTTCCTTTTTCTCTGCTTGGATATTTTTTTCTGTTCTGATCAGCCGTATGCTAGTCTTATTAGACTTTTACGAACATTTGCGATTTGAGTTTTTTTTTCAGATAAATGTTAAGTTAGAAACCTTTTGAAGTGCACTAAGAAACAAACAAGAAAAAGAGCGTCCATCCATCAACCTTATATGTCATGCACACTGAAACGCTCGTTAACATATCCGATGCGATCCGTCATCGTCTCTCATCCTAGGGTTTGTTGTCATGCGAGCCAGGCCTCAGCAGCAGCAGCAGCAGCAGCAGCAGCAGCAGCAGCAGCAGCAGGTTGGCTGCGTGGAAATTAAGTGAGGCATGGATTCAGGCTGGCATACAAGTTAATGTGTTTGGGTTCGTTCCTTGTGCTTTGTGTTTTCCACAGTTAGTCTTGAGTGGACTCATTTTTTATGTTCCGCATCCATCTGTGTGTCGCTCTGATGAAGCCCATTGTTGCTTTGTTTTGAGTTTCTGTGCTTGTGACTGTCTGCGACTTTGCTTCCTGCGTCACCAACTGTTATCGTCAGAATATGCGTTGCTCTGTGTGTGCGCTAAGGTAAACGGACATGGTCAAATGATGTAACAGTTCTGTCCCCTGTGTGTCACTTTTTATGAGCCCGAGCCTTTGGAATTCATTGTGTGTCAGACAGACATTTTAGTTGTGTGTGTGTGTTTGTAGTGGATTACATCCTGGATGCAGCTGGTTAAAAATAGCCTTGAAGCCATTCAGTTTATAGGAAAACCAATCACTAATTGTTTGTGCCTTTATAGTCAGAATGGAATAGTGAGGATAAGCTGTTTGGGTTAAGCTCGTAGCCTCAACATGTTTTCCGTGAAAGTGTGTGCAAAGCCTCCGGGACCTTGCAGATGTGCTTGTGTTTGTTTTCAATCTATTTTTGTGTTGGCTGCCTCACAGAATTTGACTGAGTTTTGTACATCAGCTCAATAGGAAGTGACAGTGCTCTGGTTTGAAAGGAAAGACAATGGAGTAACTTTCTGCTAGTACCTAAACACAAACACAAAGATTATCCAAATCTTGGTTATAGAAAGTATCCTCACACACCATCTCAATTTACCATGGAGTGTGTTACTTGCTTGTTTGGTTTTTCTTTTTGACATATTTTATGTGTTTGCTACTTTAATAATAGGAATGACAATTTTCATGAAGAGAACTAAGATTCAGATCTCAACACCAAGAATTTTGTTGTTTGTTTCCCTCCTATCGCTGACCTGCAGGACTCAACCTTAAGGTTTGCCCATAAATTTTAATAATATAAAGACATCAGGGGGATGGATTAGAAAAACGTCTGTAATTGAGAATCTTTTAACATCTTTTGCGCCACTTTTTACAATGATTAGAAAAGAGAATTATACCCCAGGTCTGTATTGTAAAGATGAGAGCCTTTTAGCTCGGATTTGATAAGATGAAATTCATTATGAATGGGCCTGACATAGTAAAATAATAATGGAATAATAAAAGTGAAAGCTGTGATATGGTCGACTCAGGCCCCAGCTTGCGTCTCCCTGTGCTTCTCCGCTTCAGTTAAAGGACGAGAGCAAAAGTGTCGGGAACGCTGCAGAAACACAAGCTGATCTCGACAGAGTAATTTATAAAGTATTTGGTAGATAATTTTTTTTTTATATCTAAAATTGGTTAGTTCTGTCAGACAGATATGGAATGAATTAATAATATCAGAAAGTTAAAAGCCCCAATTAACATGACATTTCAATTAAAACTAACCAAAAAAATAGTTCAGTTCTTTGTTGATTGGACAAAAGATTTAGGGTAAGGTTTTATTTGTAGTAACACCAATCATCCGCTATGTAACATTAAAAGGCTTTGCAAAAAAACTGGCTAAAGAAAACAATTTATATTAAAGATACACGTCAAATAAAATGCGTACAATTGTTTATTGTCTGATTGAAAGTGGTAAAAGAAGGTTAAGATGTAATAGTTTTGCGTCGTACCAACATAATTAATCCACACTCTCTGAGCACTTTACAAGATAATTATGTAAGCAGTTACCAGTCACATGCCAGCAAGTTATTGCAGTTAGCAGATCTGGAAGTGGTGATGGGTAATTGCTGACATTTAAACCAAGCATTTAGACACATTTACAAAGATAAGGTCACAAAGTCCAAATAATCTCAAACCGGTTTTCTTAACATGACAATGGATTCCCTAATTCCAATATACTTTGTTTGAGTTTGGGGGAAAGGAAGATTTGCATTATGGTTATTTCATCCAAAAAATAAGCTGCATAAATAACATCTATATAGACAGTGACTTCAAGAAATGTGTCCAACACAGTGATGAATTCATGTATTAAGGAATTAAAGCACTTCTGAACGAGACAATGTGATCCAATAGCTCAACTAATAAAGGAACTGGTGAGTGTAGATTGTTTTGCTTTGCCGCACACGATCATTAAATGTGACAGACAAATTATCTGCATTCGTTTTTAAATTGAAGATGGAGATATGAATCAAGCTTACTTGGAGACACAAAAGGATGAGGATTACAATCCTGATGTCATTGTTAATTCAGTCGCTTTCCTATGCTCTGCTGCTAAGACTTAAGAAAAAAAAGACTCTCATCAGAGTTTTTATCACTATGATCCTTGCCCCAAGCTGGACAAATAGCTGCAAAAACTGTGGCCTAAATGTGCAGCAGGCTTTAGTCATCAGGGAGAGTCTATTGTGTGAAACAGTAAAAAGAGCAGCAGCCTCTGCTGTCTACTTTCTTGAAGGGGAATTCATTTTCAGCAAAATCATTTTCAGTGAATGTCATTTCTGGGAGAAAGCACTATGTAGAGCCCTTTATTTTGCTGTGTTCTTTAAAAGCTTTGTTTTACATTATAATTGAATTTTACATTCAGTTGTTTTCACCTGCTCATTGCTACTGGAAATTTTTCATATCTAATAGACTTTATGCATTTCATTATTGTTTTCTGTTGCAACAGGAAAACACAACTTTATTTTATTTTCAAACCCAAATTGTACATGTCACCTTGAGAAACCAATGCTGTCCTTTGCAGCTCTCACAGAGCTACTTGTAGCTTATAGCTCCAAGTGTCACGGTTGTTAGGTCTGACTTTTAAAACTAGGATCTGAACAAATACAGAGAATGTTTATGGGATTTTGCTTAGGAAATTATTTAAGAATGGAAAGAAAGCTTATGAAATTGAGATGGTGCCATACATTTTAATTTTTCCCCTTCATCTATGGGCCCAGAATAACATGTTTTTACCCTGTTCCACAGTTTCTGGCTTTTTTTTTCATATTTCAAACTCCACCATCACTGTTCATATTCTTATTTCTCATGTTAAGCGTACATAGTTTCTTGATGCCTGACATGGGTGGCAGAAAATAATTGAAACCCTTCTGTCCAAATTTTAGAGCTTGTGGAAGCTCACGTTTGTCAAATGTGATGAACGAGGCAGTTGTTTCATAAAATAAAATGAATATTTTACACAAAATCACTTTACACCTTTCAGTTTTGGTGAACATTGATTTACTTTGGCTTACTGCAAGTTGTCGTGGAGTTTTCTTATCCAAGTGGGAGAGAAGACAACTCATTAATAAGAGAAAGATGGGACTTTGTCTTTATAAGTCTATTCAAAGGCATACAGCGTTTGAAGGCCCTGTCTCTGAGCAAATCAGAGAAGCAGAACTCCAAACAGAATTTACAGACAGTATTTATACCAGTATGTGGGTGTTATCTCAACTTCAAAGAGATTGTGAATATAACCCCTAGACCCTTCCCCGGGTCAGAGGTAACAAAGTTATTGATGAGGTTACTCTTTACCATCCCCTTGAGGTAAAATAGTCTCAGGGTAAATTCTCCTGGTAATGGATTTAAAGCCCATCCTCTCTAAATAACTAAACTCAGAAATCACTGGTATGACTGGTATTTTCCCACAACAAAGTCATGCTTACAAATGAAACTAAAATCATGCCCCACCACTACTGAAAACCAAATACTTTTCCAGACTACATTCATTAATTTGAGCAAAAATGAAAAATTAAGGTTACATTTTCATAGTTATTATTAAAGTGTAATAATGACAGAAGACAACATTTTCATAGAGAAATTCGTGTCACTTATTGTGGAACTGGTGCTTTTGTTTACAATTTCTTTGCATCTGATCTCTTTGCAAACAAAACATGGTCAAGAAAAAGCAAACAAGGGAGTCAATGCTAACTCAAACACTAACAGCTTTTAAAAATCTGGCTCCATCTGCCTGACAAAGAGCTGGATATGGAAGCAGAAACAGAACAGGCAGAGGGGCCAGAATCATAACAGTTCAGGTAAATGGAGCTTTAGCATCTGCTTTTTATGCATCTAATGATATTGTACACATAATGTGACATCCAACTAAGCCAGGCTGCCTCAATTAAAGGAAATAAATTGTGCAGCTTGAGGCATTTGAACTCAGAAATTCTACTAAAATTTAACACATGAACACCAGTTTGGCCATTTATGGACATGCTTTTCAGATTTGACAGAGGTGACCCAGTACTAATGTAAGTTAATGTAATTTTATGATCTGCAGAAGCTTAGTCTGCACTGATGAATATTACACCTAAGTTTCTATGCTAAATGTCTTAATATTATTTACCTGATGACTTGTCAGTTTCATTTTTATTTATATAACCTTTTAGAAAAACAAAAAGGCTGACCAAAGTGCTTGACAGGATAAAAAAGTGAAGATAAAAATAATTAAATTAATATCAATTACATGGATAGATTAAAGTGAGACAAAATACTCCTTGGTGTGTTCTGAGCAAATCCAGCCCATGGCAAAAATACACCACAGCATCCAGTGTGGGTCCTTAGGCAAGACCCTTTGCGTCTGCCTACCTGGTGCCGCAAATGGCTGCCTCGGTGTGATTACACCAAAACAAATTCCTAGTATGTCCTTTATGTACCTGGCAATTAAAAACTGAGTCAACTTAACTTATAGACTGATAGTTTGCAATCTCAATGTTCCTGGCAGGTTTTCTCCAAATAATTGTATACATAACAATTTTCTTTTCAAACATCTGAATTTTCTTCCTTTCTTTGAACATCATGCAGTGATGACACACTATTCCAATCTTCTGTTCACATTTACAATTCACAGGTTTCTGTGAGGAGCAGAGCAACATATTAAAACTTCACAGGAGGCCCGGAAATAGATTTGAGTAGTAGCCCGGAAGCCTAAATGTTTTAAGACAATGCCAGATGCCTGATGAGAAGCAAAGAGCCAGCCTGCCAAGCAGCCACAACTAATAAATAATAGTAGATATCCCAGCTGACTGCCCTGAACTACTTTGCTTCCTGTTAGTCACCTGGCATTCTCTCAACTCCTACAAGGCAATATTAATGTCCTTGCTGCCAAGTTTCTGACATTTCTTGAGTGCTATGCAATAGTAATCTGCCATGAGCTGTTATATACCTTTACTTATACTCCCCTTTAGTGGCTCAAGTAGATATGGGAAGAAATCACAGACGTAATTTGTATTGATGTAACCCTGTAAATTCAGAGAATTGGCATTGGGAAATCAGCATATACACTGAGCATGGATGGGCAAACTTACTTATGTGCACACAGAGGCAAATTGGTACAGGATTTCTGTAAAGGGAGGGGGATCCAGTATAATTCCTGATTTTCATCAATAATCAATCAGCTACACTTCTGCTTTTATTGTGAGGGAATTATGATTGATTGATTACTTTATTCATCAGACTCGTGGTGTACAAAGAGATAATGCACAACAACACGACATATAAAAAACAAGGAAAAAATAAATAAAATTTAACATTTAAAAAGACTTGCATAGCAATGTTTCCACATAGCCGACTGGAATCTTAGCGCACTGACAGAGTGATGTGAAAACATTACAATAAGACTGTTCAATGAGCTGCCCAAACGACACATAAACTTGTATATCACATTTCTCACAAGTGCCTGGAATGTTCTGACATGTGCATTACAAAACATCTCACTTGCACTGCTGAACCTGGGTTTCTTAAGCAGAATTCTCAAAGAGTCATTATAAGCAACCTTAAGCTTCTGCATACTAATTTTTTAAAATTCACACCACAAAGGACCTGTATACATGGATGTACAGTAATCTTTAAACAATCTTATTTTTACCTTATAAATCCACATATGGAATTTCCTCCCCAGAATGTTTGCCTGGGCGTACAACATGTGGCACTGCCGATAAATATCATCATCATCACAGAGCTGGTCTGTGATGTAGTGACCCAGATATTTAGTTTTGGAACAAACATTAACTTTTGCTCTGACAGAAAAAAAAATCAGGTCAGTTTTAGTTTTTGTAGCATTATACTGCACATTGAATCTCAACCCATAATCAGAGCAGCATCAGAGCATAAACACTGCTGGGTGAGGGGATAGCCAGGTCATCAGCATACATAAAGTAATTGACCAAAGTTTCACCAATCATACAACTAGTTTTACAGAGGTTCAAGTCATCCATTTACAAGTTAAACAAGGCAGGTGAAAGAAGCCCACCCTGACGCACACCATTACTCACACCAAAGGAAGCAGAGATGTTATTGCCCCATTTTACAAGCATTTTCTGGTTAGAATACCAGTAAACTAAAATTCGTATCACCATATCTGGCACACCTCTCTGTTTTAATTTGTAAAATAATTTATAGTGATTGACACGATCAAAGGCCTTAGAGGCATCAACAAACCTAATAAACACAGATGAATTTTTTCTTAGATATGCTCTAGCTGCTTTCTTCAGGCTATATATTAACTTGTTTCAGTATTTACCACACTCTGGGTTTTGCTGTTTTTTGGTCTCCACTTTAACGACTATTAAAACAATAAAACATAAACAATGTTCTTTTTTGTTGGATTTAAGTAGTTTTCTTTACAGATACGTCTTTCAGTATTGTAAGGGCAATAATGTTTGAATTAAATTCAAGTGCAATAACCAACAGAATTTACATAGATACATATTTATTTAATATTCAGAAAAGGCTATGATCCATAAATGTGGATATTTATTTTATTATCTCTGAAAAGGAACCTGCAGTACATTAATTTTTTCTATTTGATGAGTTATTGGTGCATGTCCCCGAATGATTGATGCATTTGCGAACATGTGTTTATTTTTTTTTCATGCCAGGTTGTGATTAAATGTCAGGTGTGGAAAAAAAAGAAAAGACGAGGCTCTAATTTTCTTCCTCTTGTTTTATGCAGTACTTCTGTTGTGGTTTGATGTATATTGCATGTAGGGATATGTATCTGAATGTAGCACAGTCAGTTATGGTTGGTGCCTTCTCAGCCCCACTGGCATCCACATAAAACAGAAAGTGCCACCACTTGAAGTATAATTGTGATCTACAGCTTATATTACTTTCAGTTTTGTCATTGACCGATCTCAACTAAATGTCAACGCAGAATAGGAGGAAGAAGTATTTTACACATTCCCTGTCTTTACTGGATTTATCCAACCACCGATTTTATGTTATTCTTTATTTTTGGAAAGGTCAAACAATAGCTTCATTTATTTTTAATTGTTTTTCCCGCATGTTTTAAGCCCTCATTTAAAGCTTGTCCACTTTCTTATCTTGCTGCTTAGAAAATCGAGTTGATGAATAGTAGGAGTGTAATCAGACGTGTGTAAAATATTTCAGAGTGATTGTTGTCATGTGGACGTCAGAGCATGTCTGTCGCTTTTCAAATAAATAACCCAAGTACTGATGATTTATTTTATCAGCAGACCACTAACCCCGTGTCGCTATGATTTTCTCCATGTTTTATTGAATGACATGGATTAAATTTGTGCTCTGCTCACTTACAAATTTGAAATTTGTCGCTTACAATTAACGCTGTTTGTTCTAATAAAATCATAACTCAACGTTACAGCTTTGTGCTCCATCTCAAGGTGATACCTGACAGAAAAGGCACACATGATTTAAGCTCAGAACACTCTGTTTCTTTTTCCATCTGCGGTAATGGTTACCCTGGTGACGGCTTGCCTGTGGTTGCTGTGGAAACCCCGCATCAGAGGTAGCCTTGTTGTTAAGCTGAGCAGAGCAGTTGATCTGTGTTGCCTCAAATTGGTCCTTTAATTGCTATTGCTGCCTCTCTTTTAATGATTGACGTTGGATTTTTAGGGAGGTAACCTTATTTATGTTTTGAATCGTTTTTTTGATGCACAGATAAGAAAGTATCCATAAAGATCACTGCAACATATCTATTATTATTCTATCGAAGCCTTTTCAGCTTTCGTTTGAAAGAAATGTTGGTTTGAAGAGCAGGGAGTCAAAAAAATAAAAACAAGTTTTCTTTAAATTTCTATTTCATTACAGCTTTTGGTACGAATGCTCTAGAAAACCAAAGTTGGACATTGCGTCTCCTCCATCCAGATTGGGCCTGACTTCAGTTAAATAGCCGAGATGTTGGATTTAAAGAGCTGTGAGAGATTACATTTCAGCTGGGCATTTTGTGACTTTGGTGTGAAAATGTCGCTCGCACACCACACACACAGAAACTCCATGAAACACATCCCTCCAACCTGGCTACACTGCAATACATTATCTTATCTTGGAGTTTGCTTTTTCACATATTGAGTACTTATTAAAAGTTAGATTTTTTTATGATTAAAAGCTATTTCATTTAATTATAAATAACCTTCCAACTCCTGTATTGCAAAAACAGAAATATATATATTTATAAAAAACAATTTTTTTTGCATAAAGCCCTTTATTTGTGTTTAGAATAAAAACATTCTGGATTCTGTTGAATGTTCTCATGTAAGCCCACATATATGCTGTATATCAACTTCAATGCACTGTTTATGATTAAGTGCATTTTTTTCTCAAGATACAATTATCTGCACAGTTTAATGAAAGGTGTTCTGTTTGCACCACCAAAAGCACCGGATCCACTTTTGAAAGAGTTTGAGCCAGATAGATAAGCAGTTTCAGCCCATCTATCCATCCAATCGGCCATCGATAATTTGTGCATCTAACGTTGACCTCCTTTTGTCCATATTTTAAAATCCTTTTATTTTCACTTTTATACCCATTGGCTGCGTGTTCCTCTGTTCCCTTTACCTGAAGTCTACACTGAGAAATGTTTTGTCATCCATAAACTAAGCAGGATTTTATTTATATACCATAAGAACATAGAGTAGTGTTACATTTTGTGCTAAGTTTGTGTTAGATTTTCTTCGCACTCAGTTAACACTTTGGGTAGGTTTTGTTGTTTCCAGGAAGTTTTACACTTTGGCAGCTCTTCTGATAATTAATGAGGCTGGTACTCTTCTCAAACATTTTTGGCTGCAGTTTCAGCAAATATTTTTTTATTTTTTTTATTTGTAAAATTTCTTTGTTTAGCCAGAAGCCAATAAAATGTAGAAACTCATAACATACCCAGCATTTTCTTTTACCAATATTTTAGGTTCTTAACAGATTAACAAATTATTTTCAGTTCCTTTATATTGTCCACTTTAAAAGTCCTTAGATATGTATTAATTATATAATCCTTCTAAAATGTTCCCTTCATCCACAGACAGATGGATTAGCATGAATAGCTCAAGGAAAATATTAATATAGTCCATCCTGTTTGATAGTCTTACTATGTTGCCAGTGGACCTTCCTCCTACTGTTTGGGAGAAAGTCATACCATGACTTGTTTGTTACTGCTACTCCAAATAAAACCACCTCAAAATACAATCAGAATCTGGAGAAAGAATATTCCACTGATTGACTCTCATAAATTGATAGATATCTTTACAAATCTTGGCATATGGTTGCATTTTCCTTTAACTTTACAGCCTTTATTACACTGTTTCTTGTTTTGTCTGTTGTGTAAAAATGAGTTTTTACCTACTATGTCATATCTCGAACAGATGTATGTTGCTCATCATCCATCTTTACTTTGATCATTTATGTATGTGTATATTTTTTGCCTTAATACTGGAAGACGCATAATAAATGCTAATTATTTCCCCCATACTTCATGGTTTAGATCAACTATTCAGAAATAGCATTGTGTTGTAGAAAATCAAGTTTGAGGTAACGTTTAATCTTCCTGCTAAAGATGCGTTTTTCAATTTTGTTTATTTTTCATATATATATATCTTCACAGCATGTTCTGCATCTACTGAATGTGAAAACCCACTATTTTTTTGCAAGACACTTTATGTAATCCACGTTTCTATGATAAGTCTTATAAGAGAGGCTGGTGCAACTGTGTATAAATATCTCAACTGGCACAGGTCTATGATTAAGATATCGATTATTTTTATCTGCTGTGTGGAATACTAATTATTGAAATGAAAATCTGCCCACACCAGATGGCTAGCTGGCAGAATGAGCGAACCACACTCCCCCTCCTCACTTTTTTTTCCAGAGCTTCGCAGCACTGACCGTTTGGCTCAGCTTTACCTACACACTTCCTGTGTTTGGCGCTTGACCTCTTCTGCTCACAGTTGTAGTAATTTACGCAATTGAGCTCTGTTTGACTTCAACTAGAGTGAAAAATGCACAAGTCAATGCACTTAGACAAACATTTACCGGTAGATTAATCACTATACATAAAAAAAGACCAATGTGAATATTGAAAAGGCTTGAACTGATCTGTAAAGGCCTTACAGGTTTGTGCTGGCAGCTGCAGGGATGCAGCGGGGCAGCGTGATATCCAGCTGGCAAGACGCCTCGGTCAAGGCATAATATGACTCTAACCTAAAAGCCTTGTAAATGGCTCACAGTGCTGTGTGCATCATTTCTGTGCTATGATTCTCATAATCTGCTGTAAGCTGAATATTCTCACATGGAAATGCAAAATATGTCTTTCGTGATTTGTCCAAACAGCTAATGCACTGTAGATCTGCATTTATCCACCTTTAATCCTCCAATTCTACTCCAGAATCCATCCACCCTGAGCTCAGTAGAGCTTCCTCTTGCCTAGTGTTTTTTTTAGAAGTCTGAATGTGGAGTCACATATGCTGCCCTCAACCAGAGCAGGTGGCAATGGTTGAGCAAACGCTCCTGTTAGTCCTGCATACAGTACGATCCTTCATTACGTTGATTCCTTTATTAATTCTTACCATTTATCCATTCATCTCCAGTTTGCCGCCAACTGTAAGCAAGAAACAGACTGCTTGCTGTTGAAGTTATTGCTGTCATGACAATGTTATAATATCATTAAT
This sequence comes from Orestias chungarensis, assembly GCA_032876305.1. NCBI lineage: Eukaryota > Metazoa > Chordata > Actinopteri > Cyprinodontiformes > Cyprinodontidae > Orestias > Orestias chungarensis. The sequence continues at coordinate 910,206 of JAVLVB010000212.1, read as the reverse complement.
TTCATAAAGGCTAATATACATTATCACTACTGATTATCTTTTTGAATCATTTACTTTAGCAGAGCAATGTTAGCATTCATTTAGAGCCATGTGTGTTTTGAAGCTAACAACTTGGAGTTACATGATCACTCACCGTTTTACACAGACATCACTTATAGCTAAACGTTGTGCTTGGGATGTCATAGTTTATACTACAGTAGTTCATGTTAAATATATTATAATAAGATATGCAGAGTAGATTTTTCTTTCTGTCCCAAAATGCTTATCTACTCCCTTTCATATTAGATTATTAGAGTAAAAAGTGTTTTATAAATGTATTTTAGCATATAGATGACTTTTAGGTTAAATTAAGCCGACATGTTACCCACCCCGTGTTGCCCTGAGCTTGTTGCCCTTGTCGCTTTTAATTTTTTTCCATTCCCATTCTGTAAAAGTGACTACACACACCACTCTGATCCCAAAGAATCTTATACAAAAAAGTAGTCTGTGGATACTTTTTCTCTTAATGGTGTTTATATTGTGATACGGTGTAATGACGGACAGATTGCTGAGTGGTAATGATGAATGAGGAGATGTTTGAATCTTTTACAGGAAGTGCATACAGTACATCAGAGAACCACATAGCTTTTTCTGCAGATATGCTCCAGCTTTTTAATTAACCGATTCACCACAGAGACTTGGGAAGCATGGGAAATGTGCGACAGACTGGTACATCCTGACACACTTACAAAATGAAATGAGATGTTGAAATTTAGAAATCAAGTTCTGCAGGTGCTTGAAAATGTTTCTATTTTATTTAGACTTTTTAACAATGTGTCACATTACAGCTAGTAAACTTTGAAGACTTCATATTGATATTGGCATGCAGGGGTATTCATCCTATTTTCAGTAACTAACTTTTGCCCTAAGTGTATCTCTTCCATCATTAGACATCTAGAAACAAGGAATGGGGTATTCAGGGTGACAAGATGTTGAAGTCTTATCACACATAAAATGTTGTAGCCAGATGAGTGGTCTCATCTGGCTGGAGGACCTCCTTCCACATGTTTACTGTCCCTCCAAGATGGCCTGTGGCAAACCAGGTATAGGATTTCTTAAGAATTGGTTTTCCCTTACTCTCCCACAAAAGTCAAACGTATTAAATGCGTAGAAAATGGTTAATGATGTCGACAGATTTTCCAACAAGACTGCTTCTCCTGTCTTTTTAGGTGGACAGACATGTCTTAGTAGGTGTGCAGTTGCGCGTCTTTCATTTTGTTGATAATGGTGATAATGAAACACTGAACAGGTTTCTTGGGGTGCTTAAAAACTTGGAATATTGTTTTTATACCTATTCTCGCCAATCCCTTATCTGAACTGTGGTCTTCATGATTCTTTCTCTTACCCAATGTTCTTAATGTAGAAAAACTGGATTAATACTGATATATTCAAATGTTTTTTTTTTCTTTCTGAAAATTTATTATAATTTTTGTGTCCATAGTTAGGTACCATCTACACTTTTTTCTTACTGTTAAGGGAATTGTTTATTTAAAATTATAAGATTATTTGAGACTTGGTCACTTGAAGTAAGGTCAGTTTTGCATTCCCATGTTTCAGTTCCACCAATGCAAGGTAACATTGAAGCTGTATCCCGTAAAATGGATAAATCTCCTCATTCAGCCATTACTTCAAGTTTTATTGAAAAGGATGAGAACAGTTTACAACATTCACCATGTTTAGTATGTTGCTAAATTCCTTAACAGGATATTCTCTTTCCTGCTCTATTCCTACATATTTTTGGTATTTACAGAACCAGTTTGGTCTACCGATACTCAACACCCACACACGATTTCAAATCCAACCTCATTTGTTTTATTTGCGTTTGTTCTGGAAATAATAAATCCACAAGCAGCATGGATAACCTCAGGGACACGATTAGTGTCTGTGAAATCACAGCTGATTCAGTTGCGTTTGTGTCCTAATTTATGAGTCTTGCCTCATAAAATTATTTTCCTATGCTTGATCCTCTTAAACATAAGTGACCTATTTTTGACAGCATTAATATATTTTTTTTCAGCTGCGACAGTTTTAATCCTTTTGGATCCATATGTGTGAGGCTGAGAATAATATGGATACTTTTGTGTGTATTGTTTTTTTCCTCAAGAGTGCAACCAGGGCAGGTTTAAAACACTGACAGTTGGACACTTGATATTACCTTATAAAGAGTAATAATTCAAGTTATCCAGATGTGTGTGCAGATGCAAAGGTCCCTCAGACAGATGTATCAAACTGCCCAAAGTACACAATTAATTTCCTCTTTTTTCCCCCTCTCTCTTTGTCTCCAGCAGCTGATGAAGATCATTATGTATCAGCTAAGCAGGGTGACATTCTGCTGGAACCCACAGTGCTCCCAATCCTAACAGGAACTGCTGTTGTTGGAGACAGAGATGGGGTTGAAGAGGTTGCACCCGGAGCGGAACAAGATGCTGAACGTAGACGCTGGCCTGAGGGTAAAGTGTTTGCCAAGACGAAAACGGCAGTCTGGACAGAAAGTCAAGGAGGATTGGGCGTGGGAGCACGTGGGAAAGTCTTTGCCGAGGCTGGGGTAATGACGGAGACTCGAGCGTGGGCCGAAGCGGGATGGAGGCCGGTGGACGTGGATGAGGATGCACTGTCAAGCTTGCCTGAAGATCTAGCTCCCATACTAGTGCAGGAGAAGCTGAGGACAAGCGGAGAGGTCCAAAGGGAGCAGGCAGCTTTTTCATCAGTTCTTAGCATGCTGACAGAGACCGCAGAGCAACAGACTCCACCAGTCAGAAAACCTTTAGGGCTGCTGTCTAAAGCGGCCTGGTCTAAAAGCTCATCTTCATCCAAGACCTTATCATCTTCCACAACAAAAGCACCCCCTCTGTCCTCCTCTCCTTCCAGCAAAAAGCTAAGTCAGACTACGGCATCGACCAACATATCTCTGCTCAGTGGAAATAGCAGCTCTTCATCTAACTACAGTTTTGGTGAGTATTTGTTTTTGTTTTTATAAGTGCTTGGCAAAATTTTTCATTCACTTTTTCACATTTAAACATGATACAGCGACAAGCCTAGATGTATTTTATTGGGATTTTATGAAACATCGACTGGAAATTGTGAGATTAAACATTAAGAATAAATGGTTTAATTTATTTTTAACCAATAAGTCCAAAAACATCTGGACCAATCATTCATTTCGAAATGTAATTATTACATGTGTTTAAACTCTGTATGAGTTCAGCTTGATTTTGAGGCCTTCAGCGGTTTGTTCAAGAACTTTGCTGAACAATCGGCATCATGAACACCAAGAAAAACAGCAGGGAGGTCAGTGATAAATACATAGGGCAAGAAAATAAAATCCTATCCCGAGCACTGTTTTAATGTAGATTTTTACAGGTAAATTGCTGGTGTTACTGTCAAAATAATCCTCGTGTTACTGTCAAAAAAATCTTCTTTAAACATTATAACTTTTTTTGTTTTTTAGAATAAACTAAACCTTTTTCTAAAGTGATTTATCAAGATTTAAGCAAAAAAAGGGTTATATTAGTTGCTGCAGTTTAGTTGGACATAATTCAGTTTATGCTTCAGTCGCTTCGGCAACGCATGGAGCTAATTCTGTTGAGTCTGTCAGGAAACAAGTCTCGCAGACATCAATAAATTCTGCATGACGTGATGTTTTATTTAAATTGATGATTATTTTATCCTAAAAATGTTCCTGTAATACTTTGATCAATTTCCATCAAGCATAATTGCTTTGGTCATGTTTCTATCAGCCTCATTATCATCACTAAAAAAAAATCCTCAGCATCATGGTCACCATCATGTAAATCTTTTTTTTTTATTGCCTCAGATTTATTTCCATCATCATCATCCTAACCATCATCATCAACATCATCATCATCATGTTCATCAATTTCCTCCCTCTCCCCTTTCTATTTTCAACCCAATAAGGTAATTATCACAAACATATTTTTGCTTTTGAAGCATGTGCAAGAGAAATAGCGTGTCTTCAAGCACTTCATCTAATTTCAAAAACCTAATTGCTTGAGCTCCCTGCATTGAGGCTGGAGGTGTTTCTGAAATTAAAATCGGCCTGCCTTGTGCATTTGCTTTGACACTATTGATGAATTAAACAAAAAAAGTCCCTTAAGTTCATCCCTGGTTGACACATTAAAATAGGATTAAAACGGCTACCTTCATTTTTTTCAAGGAATCAAGAAATTGTATTTGTCATCGCATCACATGTGGTACATGAGGTGGGACGAAATTCTAATCCCACGGTCCAGTTTACACCCTGAGAGCAATTTTAAATAATATAATAAAATATAAAGAAAAATAAGAGAAATAGGATTTTGACTACACAGAATCTACAATATGGGACTTCGGACATAGCAGGAATGAAAATTCGGAGTGCAGTAAAGTGTCATATTAAAGTGACATTTTAAAGTGTCATTTTAAAGTGTGATATTAAAGTGAACAGTGCCGGTTAAATGAGAAAGTATTTTTCATTTGTAATTGTCCTTGCGTGTGTTTTTGTACTTTGGGCGGGGGGGGACTTTTTCCTTTTTTTCATGCTACTCTGAAATCAAATAAAAATGACAACTGGGGACTTGACAGGTTTGTTATCATCCTGACAACTGCCTTTCCTATTGACTCTGGTTTGAAAAGTCAGTGCTATGGAGCATATTGGTTGTTCAGCAATACGTAAACACACCAGCACGGTACAGAATATAACATTTTACCAGACAAATGTTTAAAAGGGAGGGTATGTAGGTGGTAAAGTTGGAAAAAAAAGGGGCCAAATAAATCTAAAAGTCACTTTTTTTAGTGAGATATTGATTAAGATTCTTTATACATGATTAAGATAATTTAAGTTCAGAGTTTGGCATTGTTTCGAGCCCTAATCCAAGCCTACAGTTTATTTTAAAATAACTAATGTAATGTATATGTTATTACCTTTAAAGCGATTCAATATTTTTGGAGGGAACTGTTCTCTGAAGCAGACAAAAGTTTACACATTAATGATCAATTGATATAGATTAATCTTGCCAAGAACTAAAATTAAACTATAATGATGGTTTACTTACTTCAGGATCCATGGTGCTTGAAACTGACTTGTCTCATTAAATAGTTTTATCATTTTTTATACCACTTAGAGGAACGCAGAGCTTTGAAACTGACTTCCAAGCTGATCATGCGATTCTTTGACCCCGCAGCTGCAGTTTCCCCATATGTTGGGCTGCAGTGAGTCTTCCATTCCTTATTTCAGAAGGGTCTGTTTCCGATGGCATCTGTCTTTCTCTGGCTGATGTCAAGCTTGGACAGTGGAACGGTTAGCAGAAAAATATATTATTAAACATGACATCTAATTTATTTAATAGATAAATAAGATGTCACAGCTGAATAACATGCTCTCACTTAGAAATTCAGAAAAAAAATCTCATGTTTGCGTTGATTGCATTAATTCGGTTGAGAAATCCTTAAAAAAATTAAAAAAAAATTTTTGTTAGGAAAAAAATAGGTACCCAAGTTTCCAAGGCTGGTCTTTTTAGAGGTTTTTTTAGTTTAAGCTTTTTTGCATCAAACACTACAGGTCTGTCTGGAATAAAACAATGGATGCACATGATGCATATTGTAAAGTTCGGTGGAACATCTCTTATGTTTTGGCCTCATTTCTCTTCCAAATATCATGGAATCTTTTTTGGAGTGCAATAAGTGCATGAAACACCAGAAGATTGTAAACCAATCAAGCCTTTATCACTTAATTCTATCAGGGTGCAAATACTTGCTGAGTCTTAGATAATTTTGAAATTTTCTGCTGTTTCTACACATAGTAGTATTTCTATAGTAAATATATATATTATTGTTTTGGATTTGCCAATTTTCTTTCACCCCTCAGATGAATTGATGAGCAATCTACCAGCCTGGGATCTTCCTACTGTACCTGAATCACTCCTGTCCACAGTGGGTGACCATGATATCACGCTTCCTCCCAATATCACCAGCCCCTTTTCCACCCACCAGTGGAATACCACCATGCCTGTGCGTCCTAGCAGGCCCTTTCAGAACACAACTACAGCAGCGACTGACGTAAAGACGCCCCCGTTAACAACCAGTAGTTCAACTGTGCCACTTTCTAACACAAATAGAACAGATACGCCACCAGATTCCACCACATCCGCAAACAACACCAGCAAGGACACTGTGACAGATGGCAACCTTGAAATGACAACAGTGACCACCACAACCTCAGGAACGGCCTCGTTCACTGATAGCAGTTTAGAGGTGGCAACACAGGAGCAGTTGATCACTGCGAGTGCTGTAGCTTCCCCACCGAACACCACAGCCGCTGCAACCACAGAGGAAACAACAAGTCTCTTTGTCACAAGGACTGCAACTCTGCCAACAACGACCTCTACGACCACGCCGGCCCCCACTACTGCCACCACAACCACTATTGCCCCTACTACTACTACTACTACTACTACTACTACTACTACAACCACACCCACAAATACCACAACTCTAGCTCCTACTACAACCATGACTGCATCAACTACCACTGCTGCTCCCACCACCACCGCTATATCAACCACAACCACCACCACAACAAAACCACCCGCCACTACTGCGTTCATCCCAGTTCAAACTGCTCCGCTCCTGACAACAACCACTCAAATCCCCTCCACCACCAACGCAGAGGAAATGCCTCTAACTTGTAATGTGACGGAGAAGTTCTGGGTCAAAACAGGTTGGAGACTTTCTTATTCCTCTTAGAAAGTTCGGAGCACCTCATTTGTTTAAATTAAAACATTTCTCGCTTTTGAAATTGAGGTAGATTTTTCAAAAACGTAAAAAAAATGACAAGTTTTTTTTTTCTTTCTTCCACTTCTCTATTTTGTTTTTATGCACAGTGCACAGAAAAGTCCTGGGCAAAAAGAAATATCCTTAGGGTCATGGTAGAATGTTCAAATCTTTCAGGAAATCATGGAATAACAATTGATTACCAAAAATTAAAGAAAGATTAGTGGCAAAAAATAAAAAAATAAAGAGATTAGTGTTGATTTAGAAATTTGGGTGGCCTCCTAACCCCAAGCTAGGCTGTTTTAAAGTCTATTCTTTGAGTGACAGGAAGCCAGTGCAGAGACTTGAGCACTGTGAGCAGGCCGTTACAGTAGTCTAACCTGCTAGAGATAAAAGCATGGATAAGTCTTTCTAGGTCTGGTTTACAGTCTATATACCAGGGGTAGTCAAATAGAATTGATGAGGGGCCACTTTTTTTTTCCAGTGACTCAAGGGGCCATTTATTGGGACCGTGTATGATAATGTATCATAAAAATATAACATATGTATAACATTTATAACATATTTTATAACATAACATTTCATTTTTATTAAAAACTAAAATATTACCTTTTAATTTGGGCATATGTTAAAATAAATAACTAAATAAAAACAAACATAACCCTTATCAAGATCCAAAAAATAGCCTTCAGGCAGCCCATTTCTTGTGCTTTGTTTAACAAACTATGCATCTCAAGAACTATTTCACATTTCTCACATGTGCCCTTTAATGGGAGAAATGGCCTCTTGTTTCTTTGGCCAGTGTTTCAAACCTGGGCTTAAATGGTGTGATTGCCAGGGAGACACACTGATCCATGTGCTCGTTGGTTTGGCGACTCCAGTACTGATTATGATAATTATGTTCATATTTGAGAACGCAGATTCACATCTGTATTTGGAGCCGAACATTGTAAGGAAGTGCACTATCTCTCCACTCTGTTTGGAACTGGTGGTTTTTGCTGTCCAGTTTTTTCTTTCTAGAGCAAATTTCGAGCATTCCATTACTGCTCCGGTCGGTAAACGTGTGGCTGCTGCTGAGAGTGACTGTCTCGAGTTTGGGAGGGCTGTAGTGCTATCTGTTTATCGTTGCCATGGAGGCGACCCCCAGCCTCGTATTGAGATCGCAGCGTGCGGTTTCAAAATAAGAGCGCACAATTTAGTTATTATTATTATTTTATTATTATTAAAGAAAACGTTTCAAAACAGCTCGTAGGCCATTAATAAATACCAAAAGGGCCACAAAAGGCCCGCGGGCCGCTATTTGAGTATAGGCGCTATATACGATATAAACAATATAGCTCAAAAAAGAGATGTGCAAAAAAAAAAAAGTTGAAATATGCATACAATGATTTTAAACCTGCTTGTGATATGGTATTGTTTAAAAAATAAAATAAATCAAACCAGCTGTATTGTGCACTGATCTCCTTAACATAAGTCCTTTATGTTAAATCTTCACAGTATTGTCTATAGAGCTGCGCAGGAACCGTCTGGACCTGATCCTAAAGCAGAATCTTTCAAAAGGACTGAGCCATGCTCTGCAGAAAGCCCTGAATGACTCCAAAGCCTCTGCAAAGGTCAGTGCTGCCAGCGGCTTCATCTCCAACAAGCAGCTTTTAGCTGTTAATCAAGAAGCCATGATTCTCTGACAACGACTAGTATTTTACGACAAACCACTGGCCTGGTCAGTGGGGTTAGGAACCAAAGGTGTAGGATCAGTAGTAATTATTTTTACAATTATGAACCCTAGGAAGAAGATAAAAAATGTGACTAGTAAATTATTTTATTGAATACATTTTCCTAAATCTTGGATTTGCACAGCATGTTTTGCAGAAAACAAACATCATTTTTAAAAGTTGAGCATAAAAACATGTTCTTTTTTATTGCTTAGCCATCTGGGCTGGGAAGTGTAAAAACATCCTACAAAATAGCTTTGAATAAGCAGAAAAAGGACTATTGTTCTTGAAAAGGCTGTTTTGTGTATTCAATTCTTTAGAAATTTAGTATTAAGGTTATGACATAATTTACATTTATATTTATGTGTTTTAAAACCTATAAAGCTGTCTTCGATGTACTCTTTTGATCAGATCAGTTATTTCTGTAATGGCTTAAAATAAATACTTGCTAGAGGACATACCTTTTTTGTGTGTGTTAGGAATCCTGAGATGACTCAGATAATAAACGTCAAATAACATATCATAAGCTTGCAAACCAGCTAGAAAAGACATTCAATGTTGCAATCTGAATTTTTAATTGTAGGATCAAAACGTAGACCACGTAAAATATTTGCTCATAGATTACAAACTCTGTCCAGCTAGATCGATTTTCTGCCAACCTGTCTGTCTTGCATGTCTACTAGTCGGCTCGTTGTGGCCGTCAGCCTCTCTGTCTGTCCACCTGCCTCTCTTCGTTTCACTTTCTGTCTGTCTTCTGACTTCATCCGCCTGCTTTTTCTATTTTTATCCAGTTGTTTGTGAGCCTTCCCAGGGAGTGACTCAGTGTCTCTAAGCTCCACAGCACTTTCATCTATCCCCTGCTAAACACACGTACATTCCTCAGTTTTCATCTTCTCCATCTGAAAATCTAGACTTTGGCTTGATAATCAAAAATAATCGGTGATTGTAAAAAGTCCGGGTTCTGTTGCGGTGTTGATGAGCAAGATCTGCCCTCCGTGTGAATCGTGGTCATTAAACAGCATGAAATTAGAATGCAGTGATGCTTAATGTGTTGCATGATTGAGTAATGTTGTTAACCATAATTGCTTACCAAAGTGGGGAGTTTTACAGCTGCAGCTGTTGGCAGGGAGCAGAAATGGTCAGTTCTGGTATCTTTATTTAGGTGTACTGGTGCTCTTCAGATACGTGGGACAACGGCTAAATTAGCAGCTCTAACATGGAGCTTAGAAATTCAAATCGTGGGTGAGTTTTTGGTCGGTATTACACACTCTATGTAATTATTGTGGTTGGTGAGTGGAGAAACTCATGCATTTTATAGGTTAATTACTCAAGTACATTTAAACAGCAAAAAAAAGAACAAAAAAAAGTAAATGTAGCTATACTAAGATGAGCATACTTTTTTCAAATACTGAAACAGTTTTGATACTTTCTAAAGTAAAAATTGTCCTCATGACCTAAATCAGGATGGATCATGTTGTGACGAACGGTTAAACTTCTGGGGGGTTTAGTTCTGACCTTATGGATCAACACAATTTTCTTCGCAGAAAGGTTGAGTGGGAAAAAACAAAAACAAAATGTCACAAATACTGATGGGGTGCCATGAAAACGTTTTTGCCCCCATATTGATTTTACTTTTTATGAAAGTTGATGTCACTTACAAAGTTATAATGCTATCCAAATCCACATAACCTTACAGGATATAAGACAAAGATATACTGTCATTAATCTTTGCAATTTCACTTACCCCACCAATTATTACCTTTTTTATTTGTTAGTTGTTACTGGTACCTGGGAGCTGAAATGCTTGATGCAGCAGAATATGAATAAGTCTTGGGGACTCTGCATTAGATACAATTTTTTACAATTTACATCTTACTGACTGGGCACAAATATAACTGTAAGTTCACTGGTTTCATGCAAACAGCTGTAATAGAAATATAATATCTGAAATAAGCAATCAGTATTTTATTTTATGCTCATTACATTCCCGTTAAGACTTTATTTTCAAGATACAGGAAATATTCTTTGTTTGCCAATGAAATGCAAAACCCATCGGAGGTTTTATGTGTATAAGACGGAGTTGCTGAGTTTAACTGAAAAAAATGAAAGCATTGCTTAGAAAAAATTAGGCTGAAGGATTTAGGATTCTGCAAAAGTCGAGTTGTTTGGATACGGTTTCATTAAGAGAGGATGTGTGTTTGAGATAAAACGATCTGCAAGGAGCAGCCAGCTTCCCCTTAGGGAGAGAAAGATGAGAGGAAGAGATAGTTGTGGAGTGAGAGAGGAAAAAATCCATAACAACAACAACATCAGCTACTCAGTGTGGTTGAAGGTTGAGGGTACATGGAGGTGGGTGGTGTTAAGTTCCAGAAATACAGCCTTTGACTCACCACAGTTGTCACTGTGTGTTTTGTTTTCCAAGACGTGGCTTAAAAGCCTGACTATCAAAGGCTTGAACAGAATTTTGGCCATTAGGTGGAATAAAACTGAAATGAAACCAAAGATTATGAAAAAAATATATTCCTACACACTAGTCGTGTTCTTTGAAAACAGCAAGACAGCAAGTCTCTAAACATAATAAGCATACCCATTTTTTTCTTATCTATATCACAAACTTTCTGACTGAGAAGTGCCTCTCTTTAACATTCAGTTCTGGGTACTGAGAATGTTGACTTTCTGTGTTGAGTTACCCTTATATACAAAGACTGCAATCAAATTAAATATAGAATAATAAATCCTTGATTTATACAGTTATTCAGTTCTTCTAAAGTCTGCTTGACTTGAAAAGAGTTATAATGTAAATGATGTATTTATAGTACTAGGGGAAAATATAATAACACCAAATATTTAGATTTTACTTGATAACTTACCTTATACTGTTTTCTACATTAACAAAGAAAATTAGATCGTTAAATCATCAACAGCTTATTACCCTGCCAACCACAACATTTATCATTATCTAAAAAAAAATCTAGGAAAAATATAAATGACCATAATAACGCTATGATATAATGTGCTTAAATTTTAATGCCCTGAGCTATTTAGAAATGTTAAAATTGTATGTAAATTTACGTTGTATGTATCTAGTAACTTTTGTATTAGCTTCAAGTGGTTGAGTCTGTGTTTAATCTTGGTGGTTGCACAGATGTGTTGTGTTGATTGATCCCATGGTAACCCTTCTTGTTTAAATTGGAATATGCCTAAAATAAATTTGAAATGATGATTGTTATTTTCGTGATTGCGTAGAGGCATAATGATGAATACAACGTTCAGACACAATTGCTTTCACAGCCCTAGACTCAGTAGGATTTGTTAAACTTTATGTTTACATTTGTAATGGTAGGAAAGAACAATCTTATTTCCTTGGCATGCCTCCAATGCAGCTCATTCTCATGTAGATGCAGTTTCAAGCGCTTTATGAGGTGTGGCTGTATCCTTCTCACCACCCTGCTCTCTGAACTTGTTGAGAAGACAAACTTAGGTCATTGTGGGCTTGCACTGTAGTTGCAATGTTTATTCTTAAACTCCTGATGTTTCTCTTTTCATTTTTTAGGAGGACATAAAGGGGTTCTTTGTAATTTTATTGTTATACTAAATTGAAAAATTGAAAATCCTCATCGTTTTATCAAATGGTGCGACATTATTGCAGATTAGGTTGCTACATTCATTGACCTTATTTATTTTTTTCACGTGTAAGGAGTTTAAACTTCAGGCCAGCAATAAATGAATGGAGTCTTATTCCTGTATAAGGACATACCTGATATATATGACAAAGGCCATGAGGCTGCAGGTCAAAGTGTTGATGGATGCATCACAGCGACAGCAGAGAATGAAAGAAAGTAAATGTGGGTTCCTGGAAGTAATCTTTACATGATTTAAAAATGTCATGCAGTCCTGATTTTTAACTTCATGAAACAGTAAGGCATTAAAAATACTTCAGCTACATTTATTTTATGTGTCAACAGGAAATCTGATAAGGGGAATGTTTTTTAGTAAGGTGTTAACAAGTGAATAAGTGACTTCAACTAAAAGTTAAATGTTTAGTTTGAGTCTAAGCTACTGCAATAAAATAGGACTCTGATATAGCTTGATTTGTTTCTCCGTCACAGGTGGAGCGAGATGACTGCAGCCCCCACAACCTAACTCTAGGTTACTACGTGACCAGTGGGAAAACAGTCTACGTTTCCTCCATGGTTGTCGAAGCTCTGAACGTGTACGGCTTTGACAAACTCCTGTCCGACATCAGGCAGCACACCCCGTTGGTCAAGGCGGTTCTGGTTCCCGTGGCAGCCTGGATCGGTGCACCTCACATTCACCTGCAGCTCAGAACGGGTGAGAAAAACCAAAGATACATTTTAAAATGGTTAGCCCTTAAATTCAGCAAAAGCAGCTTCTTGATTGTAAAATAGCTGCACTAGAGACTAGAATAGAAACAGAATTAGAGGGGTCCTGATTATCTCCCCTTTATTCCTCTTTAATACCTTAAATCCCATACAGACTTCCATGATTGCAGAACAAATTGGTCCAATCACTCAGTTAGCTCTTAAGCTTTAAAAACACATCTCAACACACACACGGAGTTCACAGAAAAATCTAAATCAAATGTGCAAACGTGTGCACTGCACATTATACATTTTAACTCATTATTCTAAAACATTGTTTATATGTTTTATATATATATATATATTAATACATAGTTGTGTGCGATACAATTTAAAGGAAAACATAAACCAGAAGTCAAAATCATGGAAGCAAACAGCAGAAGACAAAGAACAGACGGAAAGCAGCCCGAAAACATGAAACTTTATACAGCACAGCCAAAAATGACTGATTTCCGGAAAAGACTGACCTTCAACAACACACAATGCATTTTTAGTAACAAAAAACAAACACAATTTGAGGTTAGGCAGAAAAAAACTAGAGGAATCATGGATTGGGCCCTCAATCCATCATCCTGTATCTGGAATCTATAGGTTTAGAAAAAAGTGGCTCTCCATCAGAGGTGGGCATGTGCAGCTCAGGGTAAACAATATTGAATCCATTAGCAGATTATGGACGTTACCGGGTGCCCTCTAATTTCATGCTCCGTTCTGTCCTTATCATCCTGTGTTTTCAGATTTAACCTTAAACAGCAATACTGAAAACTGAGCCGCATTCTGACCTACATTCAAACAATGTAGTGCTGATGATAGGTGCAATTCTTCATTCAAAGTCCCTGCACCCTTCGCTGGTCTCCGTCAGAATCACTCTGCAGTCTGCACAAACACTGCTGACCCAGTTGCTGATTCTATGCAAATTGGGCTGCAGCGAGTAAATTGGCTAACGTATCTATGCTTAATGAGCTGAACAACTGAGAGATTGATTATTGTTTGTACTACGATGCCCCGCCTAATATGTATCTTTAGGCATATATTCTGGGAGGTTCTATTGACGTAAACGTCAAATTTGCTGCAATAAAATTTCTTATTTTAATTTAATTAATTTCCAATAACTTTCTGTGAGTCAAGTATTTTGTCGAGTTCAATCCATACCTAGTTTGAGATCAAGTAACTGAGAATTAACGGGCCAAATACGTTTTTTTTTGCATTTTTTTTGCATACAGAGTCTTTATGAATTTCCATGAAAATATAATGGTCTCTACAATAAGCTCTACTTTTCTCTTCTTTGTCTTGTTTGTAGTGTTAAGATTTGTTGGGCCCACAGACAACATCTATTCGTGCAGTTTTGTCCAAATGCTGGAGCAGCGGCTGGAGAATGCCTTTGAAGAAGCTCAAGATAAAGTGCTGGAGACCTACAGCAGACTCACAGTGGAGGTGCGGTATGAGCGCACCACGACTATTTATATAGCAGACAGCCAAATGTTTCTCATCTCCATGCTGCATGCTAATCAGACTAACATTTATAATACAGCTCCAGGTGGATCTTTAGCCTCACACCAGCTCAGATGCTTACATACTTATTCTTATTTTTGCTTTAGTAGCGCAGTTTTTCTGCAAACGTTTTTCATTTTTTTTATTTTTTTTGTGTGTCAGGTGGCTCTTTTAAACAAAAGCTAACAACACTTGACTGAGAGTTGTTTTTTCTGGGCCATGTTTATATTTTGGAAACACTACACTGTAATAAATCTAGATTTTTTTTTTTTCTGCAAATGTCTTTTTTCTGAAGAAATATACACTGGACAATCAAACGCCGTCAGAACCATGAAGTGGGTCTCAACAAGCAAACGCAGATATAGACTCAATTCATAATTTATCTCCTGAAATATTAACGCGTGCAGAGAAATGTGATGGGAATTCTCTGTATCTCGTATCGTCTTCCACTTCGCCATTGTGAAACCACACATGCCGTATTATGGAGAGAATAGAACCTTTCTCATCGGAGGTCCAGCGTGCATTCTTTATACGTGTCTTTGACATTTGGCATGATAGCTGTAGATATTTTTGTATGAAGGTTTTAAATCATGAATGTGGCCTTGTATGTTTTCATACAAACGCTGGAAAAAAAGTCAGAAATATTTCAGATTTTTTTTTGGGAGTGGCAGAGAGCAGCGTGTTTAATTTAGATACGTGTGTGTTTGTCCTCAGATCCAGAGTGTATCTCAGGAGTCTGGCTCACCCTCAGTTACGCTGGTTTATGTGGTGAAAAACCAGGATGCAGTTCTTAATGGGACGATATCCAGTGGGCTCCTCAACCAGCTGACTGCAGAGCTGGTGGGATATTTCCTGTTCTACCCACTTTTGGTGATTGCTGAGCGTAAGTGCCCCTACCTAGTGTTATTTTGACAGCATGTTTGTTTTGCAGAATGAAATGTGAGCAACCAAAACTGAATCTCTAAAAATAACAGAAGCAGCAATTGAGATTTTGATTATTTTTTTACTTAGTTTCTTGTATTGCTTCGAAATGCTGATACTAATATTATAGAATCGTAAGTGATTTGGGTTACGTTTTTTTTTAAATCTAAGAATATACAAGAACAGTATTTAAAGTATTTCCCTTTATCCTTCCTGCTGTCAGCAGTCATCAATTATTATATTACATTATCCTATGCATGAGAAACAACTGCCCCCAAACAAGGTTTTATTATCTTTAAAAGAAAGACAAAATCAGGGTCAATTTTTTTTATTTTAAGCTATATTTAAAATTCTATAGCAGCAAATATGCAAAAAAAAACAACACAGATTTGTATTTTTAGTTTGTAGAAAGAAGGGAGATTCTTTTCTGAAATACTGGTCATATTTCAGACCTTTCTTGCCATATATTTGTGATATATTTTTTTACTTTTTAGCAGCAGTAAGATTAGAGAGTATAGTGAGCATAGCTGGAAAGCTTTATAGTTTTTACCCTTGGGGGATTATTTCAGTCTTGAAAGGTTTGGGAGGAGGAGGACCGCTACGAGAACAAGACATCCTTATTGAAACAAGAGGAACGTTCAGCAGAAAGTTGAAGCACATAATACACTTGGTTAAAGACTATTAACATTAATAAGAATATTACTGTTGAGTGATTTTCTCCCAGAGAAACTAAACATCAGGAGTAACTCATCTCCATTGCAATATATTGATAGATTATAAAATATAATACTAATACAATAATATATGATGTAACATTTATTTATATTTGTCAGTCTCCGTTTCTACCTATGCTTCTGGCTGAGATGGACGTGATAGAAGAAAAATGTTTAATCCCCTCAAGAGTACTCACCAGCCAGGGCCGTGAATCCATTGCAAGGCGATGCATGATTCATGATTTAGCATATGTTTGACCTGCTTCCCAAATGGGAACATTTCTTGACATTATGGCAAGCAGTAATCGGTAAACCGTATACAGAGTTTGAAGAAAAAACAATTTTGGAAGAGTTTTGATCTTGTTTTATTAGTTTGAAATAAGATCTGAGAGACAAGGCGCTATTCCTTACTGGTTCAGGTAATTATGATAAATTTTGTTGCTCAAGGATAAGTTAGAGTGGAAACTAATTTTGCAACACTGACAGTTTTTTTGACTAGCATAAGTCACCATGAGCAGGCGGTCACAAGGGATCAAGACAGACCGTAGCATCAAAGTCAAAAGCCTGTTCGATGTGTCAAATGAGTTCGTGATGTTCAGCTCATTATGGCTTTACTCCTCTAAGGGGAAAAAAATGATTGGAACTTCTTTGAGGTTTAGAAAACCACTGAGGGAGATTACATGCTTATTATCGGGACAGGATCATCATTTCCGTTTTCAAAGGATGAATAAAGGGGATGAGTGGAGTAGTTGAACATTTTCTAATTTATTCATCTTTTTTTTTTGCTAAGTCAATTGTTGCTTATTTCCTTTCTAATGCATGAGTTGAATAAGTTAGTGCTGCCCTTTTCACAAATGTTGTGTGTGTTTTATTTGATTCCAGCTAGCCGCAGTAAATGACCTCACACTCCATAGTTAAGCCAAATGATCTCTGTTTATATTCCGGCCCTCCTTCTGATGCCATCTGGGAGATTTTTTTTAAAGGGCAAACAGCTGCAGAGCTCCTATCATCTCAACCCTGCCTTGGGCAATCTGTTGTCCATGTTCCCTGGATGAGCTAATTTTAACAGAGTGAGATTAGATTAGGATCTGTTGGTGTCTGCTCTCAACACCCAAAGGGCTCAAACATCACACTTTTACTTTGTCACGTCCAAAACCACTTTCTCCATAGAAACTCTTCCAGTTCTCCTAAAAATGTCTGAAGTTTTCTATCAGTGAAGCAAAAAACAAGCAGTGGTTGATAGTTTATTGAATGACTGTGACGAAACAGAGCAATGATAGCATCTGGTAGTTCAGGTGTAAATTGGATGGTGGCTGCCTTTGGAGCATTATTGGACAAAAAATGTAAATTATGAGTTTCTGTTTTCCGTTTTTAGATCACAAAGCAGTTCACATCATATAGTACTAAGCTCGTTTGACCAAAGTAAGCCCTAGAAGTCCATTTTGATGCTACTATTCCTTTGCTTTTACATTTTGATAAAAAAATGTCACTTTCACACTGCATAATGGAAAGGACAAAACATCTCAGTTTGTTCTCCCTGTTCTGTTCTGTCAGGCATGCACCATTGGTTAATTTTCTTGAGGGAGCTGCGCTGCATAAAGTTAATTAGCTTTCAGAGACTGCTTGTCTGTGTTTGTTTCACTCCCATCAAACAGAAACGTTCCTAAACAAAACACATTAAGAATGGTTCTTCTAGTGTTCCCGTTTTTGTAATTTTGTAGATATTTCTAATATTTTAATGTAAGTATTTAATAGACGTCTATTTTCCCCAAATCTGATCGGCTTCCCAGTCCCTGCTGAACAAAAGCATCCTGAAAACATAATGCTGCACTGCCGTGTTTCACTATGTAGATGTTTGGGGTGATATGTAATGTCAGCTTCCTGCACCTGAAAGTTTTGTTTTATTTTTTATAAATGGGCCAAAAGATTGGGCTATCTTCTATATTTTGACTATTCAAAGCTTTTGACTATGTTCTTTAACCTAAAACCTCCAGCTTTAGACGTTTCTACAACCTTTCTCCCTGACCTGTCTGATCATTTAGTTTTCATGATGCCATTTTTCTCTAAGGTTTTCTGAGACATTCATCGATAAACTGGATTTACTTTCAGATTGAACCTCACACAGATGTGTGGTGATAGCTAATTTAGCTCATTTCTGCTGGATGATACTACATTTCTTTAAATCATTTTGCTTACATTTGCTTTGTCAGCTCAGCCAAGCCTAACTGTTTAATGTTTTAAGGTTAATTTTAACAAACTAAATTGGCTAACACATTACAATTTTAAAAAGACCAGTGTTTAAAGGGAAGCAACTTAAAGCTTTTTCATTTTAAAGTCTCACAAGAAATCTGATGTTCTTTGTTTCTATTCTCTGCTGTGTTTGTGTGTGTTTTTAATACACCTTAACAGGACATTTTGGTTTGCCCTCTGCTTCATCCTCCTCTTTCTCTTTGCATGTTGCAACTTAATTTTAAACAACCATCTTGAAAAAATTAATGTGTGAGAATTAGCCACAGAAGGCACAGATTCTTTAAAAACTTTAGAGGGAAGAACCTAAACCTTCACGTTGATGTTAAGAGGAGAGAGAGTTGTGCATGTAAATGCGCTCTCATACTTCTTGCCAGTCTCTGAACGGAAGTTCAGAGCAGAAATAAATGCTAGTTGATTTGCTTAGTGGAGCTTGGACTTTAGTCTTATGAAGAGCTGGATACAGAGTTTGGGAAGTGGAAATTTGCATTTGTGTGTGTATAGAGATATAAGGAGACTGCCTATAGGACATCAAGGTGCAGGTATTCAATGAAAGAAAACTACTGAGCTGCTTCACACAGATTTAGCTTTGTCACACTTTGTTTGCAAGACTTAAAACATTTTTTTCCCCTTATAGTAAATATAGCATAAAGCATATTGTGTACAGCCTTTAAAGTCTAGTTTACATTGTAAATTTTTTGGAATAATAGATTCTACAGGAAAAGATAGCTTTTCATCTTAGTTTTTCTTGTATTCCAACTGTAAATGATACTGAGAAAGGCATCACCAGAATATTAACCACATGTATGAGTGGCTGTTTTCAGCTGTAATTTTTGTTCCTTTACAGGAATACTGTATAGTCATTGTCTTTGCTGAGCTTTATAAACTGACTTATGCTACACTCCCAGCAAAAGGAGGGGTTCCCGTGTACATTGTGGATGCTACACACAACTGATTCCTTTAAAAAAAATAATCTTGAGGCAGTTTATTAAAGGTAATGAACACTCCCACAGTTAACCATCTTCCCCATCTGTATCTCCAGAAAGAAGCTTTCCCAGTGTCAGAGTGGCTCAATATTACTTATCTGCAAAGTTATTTCTTGGCAATAAAGTGAAAAAAAAGCCCAAATACTTACTGGGCTATTTATTTCTGTGACAGCTTCAGATATAGAAGATCTGCCAGTGTTTCTAGATGCCAGTTCTTTAATTTAATGTTTTGATAGGATTCCTGTTTAATATGATGTGGATGGATGGATGGACTATTCTACCAGAGGGATTCGCTTGTCTGTTTTTCCATTGTGTAATAAAAATGTAACCCTGGTATAAAGCTTATACCCACTAGAAAAAAACATATGTAGTCCTGTTTGAATACCTAAAGGTGCCTAACTAACTATATATATTACTGCATATATTACGTGTATGCTGCTCTTCACTCTCCTTTTCCTCCCGGTCCGTCTGATACTCACAGTCATCAACTGCGCTCTCTATCACAGCTCACTGTTCTGTGATTTATTTGTCATTCACCTGCTCATTTTTTATTTACCGAGGATTTAGGCAGTGGGAGATTTAGTAGGGAGACACAGCTTCTTTTTTTTTGTTAAAACTTTAGAAAATGGTTAGAGCGTAAATAGACACAAGGTACAGATACGGATAAGACAAGAAAACCAATAAAAGTGATGGAGAGATGTAGCTGCTAGAAAATGTGACGATGGAGTTAAAATGATAAGAAACCAAACACAGTTTAAATGTTTTATAAACACACTGATTTGACTTAAAAAAAAAAAAACTAATATTTTTGTATTTTTGTTGGAATATAAGCATCAAAGAAATTTTGCAGGTTTACATTTGCTTAAAAATCTAAATACATTTTCAATTACATATCCCTAATCAGTGCATTTTTGTCAGCACTGATTAGCACTAAAAATTATACACATGTATCGGCCACAGTACCTCACCATAATCTCCGCAAGTGGTCCTTAGGGAGTAATATGATTTAAATTTTTTTATTTTTTTATTTTTTGGGAGCCACTTCAGATTAGGGTTCACTGAATCTTTCAGAAGGTTTGAAAGGCGACTTTAACAATTGCAAATAGTATCATTTAACATCAAACAGCATCGTAACAGCAGTACTTGACAAATGAGAAACCTTTTTGCGTATTTAAGTACCTGATATGCATTTCCATATCTCAGAGAGCTTTTCACTGATGAACATAGGCAGATTCCAGCTGCTTTGTATATATAAGCATAAATAAAACGTCCCTGTTTGTCTGTCTGCAGCTCTTGAGTACCACAATCTCAACACATCGACAGCGACCAGGAACTACTGGGTTATCACAGGTAATTTGCTCCTAAATATACTCTCATATTCGGCATCAGCTATGTCCCACATTACCTGTATAAAACAGTGATTTCTAATAATCTTATGCATGCATCTGTGTGTATGTTTAGCAATCCATCTCCCTCCATTCTTTTAACTCAGAGTCATTTTGGCTACCCTGTTCCTGGGAAAAACCTATTCGTGTATAATTCAGTTTCCTGACTAGGGAAAAGGGAGAAATCCCTCCACATCACATCAGGGAGGCTTGATGCTGTGTGTGTATGATGTCTGTCCACTGATCCATCTCATTTATGGCCTGTTGTAAGATAAGCTCTCAGGAGTAACCTCATCTGTCATCTGTATTGTCGTACTCATCAAACATCTATGAAATCTCTGTCTCTTTCTTCTTCTTCTTCTTCTTAAAACTCTTTCCACTGCTTTGCTGGTCTTCTTTGTATTTTTAGACCCCCTTTTTTCCTTTTGTCTGCCAAACACCTCTTTTTCCTCTCACTCATAAATCCTTCTGTCATTTCTTGTCTCCTTGCTCAGTGATCCAGGATGTGGACAGCTCCTCCCTGGAGGCCAACTATCAGAGCTTCGCCAGTCTCATGGAGCAGCGGCTGGCCGAGCTTTTCCTTGTGGCTGGCAGACAGGGCTCTCGGTCCATGAGGTCCCGGCGGGCCACCTCTGTGGGCGGCTACACAGTGCAGGTCAGTGGATGTTGTTCTTTCTCTTTTGTAGTATTATGATGTGAATATAGCAACTACAGTAAATAACATTTCAATAGTAATAATAATTATTGCATGGTATTGCAATTCAACTTTCAATACCTCTAGATGTTACTTAAATATACACTACTAAAGATTTTTACCGTCTGCCTCAAGTTTATTGACATATGCTTTATTTACTGCATGTCATTTTCAGTCTTAAATTCTTGCTAATTCATATTTTATCTTCATTTAGACGAAGGTTATGCATGTAGGGAGACTAAAAGATTCAAAGCGAAGCTTTGTAAAACAGTCTGTAAAAACAGTATTTGTCTCTGTTGGATGACAAGTATAAACCGGATTCCAAAAAAGTTGCGACACTAAACAAATTGTGAATTAAAACTGAATGCAATGATGTGGAGATGGCAAATGTCTATTTAATTTGTAATAGAACATAGATGACAGATCAAAAGTTTAATTTGAGTAAATGTAACAATTTAAAGGAAAAATATATTGATTCAAAAAATTACAGTGTCAACAAATCCCAAAAAAGTTGTGAGAAGTAGCAATAAGTGGCTGGAAAAAGGAAATTGACCATATAACGAACAGATGGAAGAGCAATTAATATTAATTAGGTCAATCGACAACATGATTGGGTATATAAAGAACTTCTCAGAGTTTCAGTGTCTCTCTGAAGCCAAGATGATAAGAGGATCACTAATTCCACCATTGTTGCGCAGAAAGATAGTGCAGCAATACCAGAATGGTGTTACCCAGCGTAAAATAGCAAAGACTTTTAAGTTATAATCATCAACCGTGCATAACATCATCAAAAGATTCAGAGAATCTGGAACAATTGCTGTGCGTAAGGGTCAAGGCCGTGAAACTCTACTGGATGCTCGTGATCTCCGGGCCCTTAAAAGTCACTGTACCTCAAATAGGAATGCCACTGTCAAGGAAATAACAGAATGCTCTCAGGAATACTTCCAGAAAGCATTGTAAGTGAACACAATCCACCGTGCCATCCTCCGTTGCCAGCTGAAACTCTACAGTGCAAAGAGGAAGCCATTTCTAAGCAAGCTGCACAGGCTCAGACGTTTGCACTGGGCCAGGTATCATTTAAAATGGTTTGTGGCAAAATGGAAGACTGTTCTGAGGTCAGATGAGTCACGATTGCCAGTCCTTTATGGAACCCTGGGATGCCATGTCATCCAGACCAGAGAGGACAAGGATAACCCAAGTTGTTGTCAATGCTCCGTTCAGAAGCCTGCATCACTGATGGTATGGGGTTGCATGAGTGCTTGTAGCATGGGCAGCTTGCATGTCTGGAAAGGCACCATTAATGCAGAGAACTATGTTCAGGATCTAGAACAACATATGCTCCCATCTAGACTTCATCTCTTTCAGGGAAGTTCCGCATTTCTCAACAAGATAATGCCAGACCACATTCTGCAGCAATCACAACATCATGGCTATGTAGGAGAAGGATCTGGGGAATGAAATGGCAAGCCTGCAGTCCAGATCTTTCACCTATAGAGAACATTCGGCACATCATAAAGAGGAAGGTGCGACAAGGAAGGCCCAAGACGATTGAACAGTTAGAGGCCTGTATGAATGGGAGAGCATTCCTATTTCTAGATGTCTGTTGAGTGTTATAAGAAGAAGGGGGGATGCCACACAAAAATGGCCATGTCCCAATTTTTTTGGGATTTGTTGATGCAATAAAAGTTTGAAACAACATAATTTTCCCTTAAAATGATACATTCTCTCAGTTTAAACTTTTGATCTGTGATTTGTGTTCTATTCTGAATAAAATACTATATGTTTGCACCTCCACATATTGCATTCAGTTTTTATTAGCAATTTGTTTAGTGTCCCAACTTTTTTGGAATCCGGTTTGTAGTTTGGATATTACCCTTCACAGATTGATGGGCAACCGGCCTTTCCTCACCAAGGTGATAGCTGATGTCTTTTAACCTTGGTACTGTGTTAACACAAATCTGTTTATTCCAGACCAGCAAACCGCCAACGCTTGGCATCTTTTGTTATCCTTTCTTTGCCTGACATTTCACTTAAATAACATTAAAATGTGATCAAAATTACATCATTATAATGTCATTTACATACAATCCTATAGCCCACTGACTGTACTTAGTTTTAAGAAAGTACAACTTAACTGAAATTATTTTTAAATGTGTTTACAGAGATTTCATAATCAATAATGGAATTTACCATAATCTATAAAGTGTTGTAATCTGTAAAAAAATGTATTTCCTAATCTCTAAATTATGGTCAAATTAATTGTTATAGCTAACAAGTCTGGACTGTTGGATATGGATATCTGCCCACTGTTAGGCCTGAAGCACCCAAGTACTCCCAGACCATTGCACTGCCACCGCCATGTTTGACTGTCAGTATGATTTGCTTTTTCTGAAACGTTGTTACATTGTCATACCAGGCATAATGTGAAAAAAATCTGAGAAGTTTTACTTTAATTTTTTCGGTGTTGGACAGAATGTTTTCCTAAATTTTTTGGGGATTATCAATAATTTTATGCTGTAGAGTGTTTTGTATGTTGTCTTTGAGTGTAGTTGTGACCACCTGCATGAGTTAACGATATGGTTTTTGGATAATTTTGGCAAAATTCACCAATGTTCCTTGTTTTCTTCTTTTGTGAATAATGACCCTCACTGGAATAAACTTAGGTCCCAAAAGCTTATGAATGGCTTTTCACCCCTTACAGAACTGATGGATTATTGTGGCCTTATTTCTCATCCGTTTATTGATTTGTTTAGATCATTACCTGCTGTGTTGCTTTGTTAAATCTTTTAACCTACTTTATGTTGTTAGGCAGCTTTATTTTCTGGAGTGCACAGGTCTGGCTGTAATCATTGTGTGTGGATACTGAATCCATCCCACCATAACATGGTTTAGCACAGTTTGATTTTAAAAGGGATGCAAATAAATGTTTACATGGCTGGTTTGGTTACTTATTCCCTTCTTAAATAAAATCATTAGAAAATTGCTGACATTATGGAAATTTTAATTTTAATTTTTTTTTTGCTTTCACTTGGAGCAAAACTTTTTGTCAGTCACTTATGAAACGCATGTTTCACCATGGACAGCTCTAGATTTAAAAAACTAGACGGCACTCTGGAGACTTGAGGTGGGATAGCTGGAAAAAGATGGTAGATATAGTCCTAGAACAGACGCTACAGGCAAACAATTTAATTGTCAAAATGTAACAACTGCTTTTAAATCATTCTTTTTTTGAAAGTTCTTTTTAAATAATTAACTGTAAAGCGATACATTAGATTAAGGCATCCGAGGTCTGATTTTAAATTTAAGAATACTTATTTGATCCAAAAGAGAAATTAAATGTTCTTGCACCTCATATCGTCCAGGCTTTTTAAGGATTTTTGTATTTGCTGATTGTTATCGGCTGGGATCTTCTTTAGTAGTCTGTATTACTGGAGATCTGCTTAAGCCTATGACTGAAAACACGTTGTTGTTGTATAATGGTCTCATAAAGATGATTTTCAGGGTTTTCCATTATATTCCCTATTTTATTAAGAATCCTCCTTTGAACACTAATCTCCAGAGTTTACAGCATCATACTTTTTAGCTAGTGATCTCCCATTTACCATTATGAATGATGGAAGAGCTAGTTTGAACTGCCTCTCTATCCTTGTTGCTTCTACTCTGGAGTGCCTCCGTTACAACTCATCTGGTATTTGTGGCTGTCATTGAGGTATTAATTGAGCTTCTGTGATGTTGAAATATGTATATATTTTCCTTGTCACCTCTTTGCTCTGTGCTCTTTATTGTTCAAATTAAGATGACATTTTATTCCTAGTGGTCCACATGCATTACAAACCCTCAAGGTTTTATAGTCTTCACAGATGAACAGTTTTACGGCTGCAGAGTGGAGGAGGAAAAGCTTCTCAGAGAGCTGTCAGAAAGTGTTGAATGTAGACAGAGCAAAAAACCTCAAGCCATTTAATAACCCAAATCTTTTGTTTAGGATTTGTGCTCTATTTTATACTGGTAGACTTTATTAAAGCAGTGGGATGTTTTTTTTATTTTTTTAAATATGCAATGCATGATGAAAGGAAATTGAGATTTCATACGACTCGTTCATCCTTGACTGTGTTCAGTAAATGTATTCATCTCCCAGCTCGACTTGATCAAAGCAGAACAGATTGACCTACAGACACAGCAGTTTGTTGGTTTGGTTAGATAAGGGATTTTTGTGTTTGACTTGCCTACAGGTTATGTTTTCCTGATTTTTAACACTGTTGAACGCTTAAAAAAAAAAAAAATAATCCTTTGGAATGATGATGCAATTCTGTCTCCCCACTTCCAGATGGTGAGCATGCGACGGCTTCCAGGTCCGAAGAACCCGGCAGAGATTACCTACTACGCTCAGCTGAATGGATCACCCATCACGGGAAGTGTAGCTGCTAAAACCCTCAGCAGTCTGGACTCCCAGACTATGGCTCTAACATTGGGATACTTTGTGCAAGTGCAGGCTGAACGTAAGCTTGTGATTTTTCTATCACTGTTGCATTGCAGGAATGTTTTTATTGTATAATAATTGTACAGAATTAGTAGTAGCACAATAATTATGTGCTTATAAAAATTATTTTAACAAAGCCCAAAAATTACTTTGTTTGAGGTTTATTGACATTTTAGATTAACCAGTAGCACTGTGATCTCAAACATAAGACTTTCCTAATGATTGTGTTTACAGTGTAGCTACTACCCACCTCTGCCATAAAGGAATCAAATACTAACTCTGGAACGCCTACTCCAGGTTTATTCATTCATTTATATTTAGCACTAGGTCGACTTAGTCTTTCTCTTTTTGTTTTTCACAACATAACTTAGTATATCTATAAAGATCCTTTAATTGGAACAAAACTATGCTTTGGATTTTGAGTATAAACATTTCTAAAGGACCATACATTGTACCTTAAACCAGTACTTCAGTACTTCAGTGTTAATGTGCTAAATTTATTCAAACATGGACATTTTCTGCTGCAGTTTTTGGGGTTAGTCATAAAATTATTAACTTAAATGCAATGTGTATATATAAACACAGGTAAAAAAGCAAAGAGTGACCAAAGAGACACAAAAGAATCGAAAACGATTTGTCTGCAATTATCTTTCCATGGATTTAGCAGTCAAAAATTAAAGATTGATCTACCGGAAAAGCAATCCCTTGGACATTCTTTCAAGTTTTCTAGGAAAACTTAAGATTAAAATGAAAAATAAAACATTTTGTTTCTAAAAATACAAATATATTATTCTCACCAGGAAAATAACATTCCTTCCCTTTAACTTACATTTACTTATAAAATAACCCACACGTATTATCTCAGAAACCTCTTGGCAATTAACTAAATGCACAAAAACATTGGATTTATCGGAATACCCTCACAGCTCTTACTAAAAGTGTTCATAGTTATAAGAAAGGGGTGTACCTGGTAAATTTCATTTAGTTTGTCTTTATGGGCTGAGGGGAAGCCAATTTATGCCTGAAAACACATGCAATCTACAGAACAGCTCCTACAGTAAGCTGTTTAAAAGAAATGTAAGTGAGAAACACTTGCAAGCTTTTTTTGCATTAGATTGAAGGAAATTGCTTCTAAATTGTTCTTGTCACACAGCTCAACATATCCTTCACTTTATTTAAGGCAATCTGTATTAAACCATATATAAAAGAAGAGTCGCCAGACTTCTAAACCTTTAAACTAAAAAGAAGTGCAACAGCTGTAAAACAGCAAATTTCGAACAAAAAAAATACTATCTTCAATTTGTCAGACCAGACAATAAATCTATATTTTCTTCAGTTTTTTAATTTGGGTTCACGTTTGTTTTCTGAAAAGCATGAAAACATTGGTCTAATTAATCGGGTATAGCATGAGTATATTTTATTGTCCATTAATATGCAAATGTGAAATCAAATTATGGAAATTACTAAACAAGATGGGAATCTAAAATTGAGCTTTGTGTAAGGCTCACAATTTAACTCCTGGGGAGCACCTACACAAAGTGGTATTAAATGAATTTTTCTCATCATGCTAAGTGATGTTTGTCGTTCAGACCTGATAACTGATTAAAACTGATAATTTTATGTTATTCTTCGCCTGTTTGCATGCAGCTGTGGTAAAGACACCACCCAGCAACTTGTGGATCATGGCTGTTCTCACGCCTCTCTTCTTATTGATGGTGGTGATTGGAATGGTGGCGTTCATCCTGTGCAAAAGAAACCGGGTCATTTTTAAATCTGGCGCATTCAGGACCTTCAAAACCCGCTCTAAGGTAAGTCATGAAACCCATTCTCCCTTTTCCTGCTATTTTTATCGATATACATATTCTGTTTCCCTTCTTATTTTTTGACACTGTACTATTGTATTCGCTTCGTCTTTCAATGATGTGAATTAAATAAAACAACTACAAAAACTATTTAATTACAATTACATTGTTTCCTTTCCAACACATCTCGGTGATTTCCTCTTCTGTAAGGCTCCAACAAGCTTACATAACTTTATTGCAAGTGACACGTCAGACAGAAAACTGACTGTGTCAAGCTGTTGCTTTGGGACAGAAAAGGTTATTTCAAATCTGCCGGCCTCACTTATTTGTTTTGTCACTACCCAGTAGCCCATGGTCATTACTAATCATGCATGCTGCAAAGACCAATAGGCTGCAATGTAATGGGCAGGGCTCACTGTACCAGAAGCAAGCCTCAGGGTAAAAAGTTAGAGAAAGAGCATTCACTCAACATTATCTCAGTGAAATTTTAACTGAAATCTATTTTTTTAATTCAGGATGTTTGTAATAGATTTCCAACAGATGATGTGATTTGGTCAGATGGTCGCCATGGATGCAGGATGCCAATATAGGATCTGCTTGTGCCACTACAGTCAGTGAAGTGGTGAACAAGCTACGACTTTGCCAGCCTTATTAATTCTTTGAGGTCGCTCAAATTAGCTCGAATGTAAATTATATAAAAGTGGACTTTGCATTTCTTGCCCGAATGCAGCTTTTTCACGAATTGACTTTACTTGATCGTGTTTGTTTTGAAGGTTTGAAGCCTAGAAATATTTATTAGGGTTTTCACGAGCTGGTCAAACACATTTTAATAGTAAGACTAAGCTAATTTACACATTTTACAACTCCTAAAACTGTTCTTATCTCTGTCATAAAACCAAAAGTGAAGCAATACAATGTTAACATAGTTGGGTCAGAACAATCCAATTCAAAAATCAAGAATCAGTTTATTTATATAGCGCCAATTTTACAACAGATCGGGTCTCAAGGTAATTTACAAGAAAATAAATTAAAATCATAGATACAACATTAGAAATTGGTTTGAAAATGTTTCCGAACTATTCTGCTGCAAACATTTTTTTGTTGATATGCAGTGTGTTGTGTCTCATGAACATAGCATGCTGCATGTAATATGTCCCAGTCCTTCCCATTTCTTGTTGATTGATTTAACTAAACATAACTGAACATAGATATGTATGTGTGTCCATCCCCTGACCTTTCCTTTCAAGATTGTTTCTCTGATTTGCTCTGAGTTAACTTTTGTCTCCACAATGTAATGGTAGGTTGAAATACTAATAAACCAGTGAAAAGACCTTACATGTGTCTTTATACTACAATCACATTAAAAACGTTCACTGTACTCCTTTGATCTAAGTCACAAGCATTGTGAGACTTCTGTCACAAATTGGTTGGACTGCTGTTAAATTAGGTCAGTCACAGTAAAGGTGGCGGATATTTATAAAACAACTTATTTCATGTTGCATATATTTTTATTTAATGTCATTATTTGCTAAAAAGCAGTTTTTAGTTTGGCATTAAAATAGTTTGACATTGTTTGTAACTATTTTTATGTCAAAAAAAAAGCCACAATTTTTTGATTTTCATGGTTAAGTTGTAAATGGGACTTTAAAAAAAGATAAAACAATCAGGAGGGTGAATGCTGCGGCTCTGAAAAAAATCTGGTTAAAAAAAACATGCTTTTCATGGAATGAAATTGTTAAACTTCTTCTTCCTTTGATGTTTTTTTTTTTACATGTGTATGTTTTTTTTTAAAGCACTTTGAATCACCATTTGTAAGACAAGTTCTATCCACATAAACTTTGTTGGGCTTTGTTTTGCGCAAAGCCCTTCCTGACCTTGATCTTTTGACTCTCTCCTTGTTTAGATGTCATATCGAAGGGAAGGCAGTTACCACCACCAGGTATTCATTAAAACAACCGCCGGGTGGATTGTTTGACTGATTAAATGAATGAATGAATCATTGAACAGATGGGTTGACTGGCTTGTGTGCCACCAGTTGTTATCGGGCAAAACCTTCATGTGGCTTCTCTGATGTTACTTTTTGTTTCTGATTTCCTCATCACTGAAGACATTTTTACTGTTTTGTATCAACCTAAACAGAATAAGTTAATCAACTGATGATTAAGCTCAGGTGATTTTTCAATGGTATGATGGCATTAATAAATAAAAAAGTCTAAAATAAAATATCTAAATATAGATGTTTGTTTTGAAAAAAAGAAGGTTTGTGTCAACTATCCGCACAAAATCTTTGTCAATTTTTCTTGTCAAACAAAGCTGCTCCAATCCCTCAGCAGCTCAGCTGGAAAGGCATACCTCCAACCCTTTCAATAGAAGCCGGCCTGCTAAATGATCTTAGTATGAATTTAAGCAAAATGGCTAAAACCAGCAGATAAATGGCATTCATACAGAAGGCATTAGTGTTGATTCTGTTTATCCATTGGAGGATGTCAGCTTCTGCATTTGTGGCCTATTTTTATACAGACCTTCTCATCCTCATCGCCCTGATAGGCAAAGTGAGAAGGGATGGATGTAAGGATAGGTAGCTGGGACATTTTTTAAATAATGGGGTTATTGTGACTCCATAGCACAGTGGGGTGTAAACATCACAGAAAAAAAGCTTCTGTGTACGTGTTTTTCTTCCCTTAAAGTGATATATTAATTTATTTATTTTGCTCCGAGGTTTATTTGTTTTAAGAAACCGATGTTATTGTAAATATTTGTTGTTACTTATTTATATTTCACAACCGAGTGCATAAAATATTAAAAAACAAGGGGCTTTAAAAGTGGTGCTGGAAGGCTGGATTCACATTTATTACACACCGTAGTATTTTCCTTAGCCAGAAATCAAATGAAGTTAATATTTTCAAATACAATTTGGTTTGATTGTGGCAATGTAGCCAAGGTTGAAAGCAGATTAAAATGTTGGTTTATGTACAATTACAGTCAGGAGTTAAACACTCATTGTTGGCATGAATATTATGTTAATTTGACTCTTTTAATAATTCACTGAAAGTGGAAGATTGATGCACAAAATAAAACTAGGGTGGATTTTACAAAAAAAAAAAAGTATGCATATGTTTTAATTTATTGCGCTTAAATTTATCAAGTTACTATTTATTAAAAGTTGGCTCTTGAAAGTCTGGTTGGAAATTGGACCACATATCAACTGCCTAACATGAGATTTTTTTATTACCCTAAAACAACTTTAAGTATTTGTAATTTGAAATACATAGCCCATACCAAGATTGAATTAAACACAGCTAAATTTTGTTTTTTAGTTAAGCGGTTTTTAGAATAATTTTAGGTTAAAAAGAATGCATAATTTCCCTCCAACATTTCTATTATTTGCTTATTTGTGTTGTATAAAAATGCAATATAATATTACAATAATTGAAGAAAAATAGAAAACTGTATAATCCAAAGCAAAACCTTAGGAAGGCACTGGGCACTGCATTTTAATTTATACCTGTAGGTTTCTATATTTTTTTAGGATGTTTTCTATAAAAGTCTATAGAGCAAATTGGGCAGTCTATAACACTTACAGCAGATGCCTATCATTAAAATGAGAGTAATACTAATCTTATTATATTAATTGTTTTGTTTGCTATCAGTTTTTGGCTTTGACATCAACTAATGAAGACAAAAACAAAAGGTATACCTTGTTTTGTCTGATTTTGTTTATGTTTTTAAATTGAAGTAAACAACATGCTTTCCTAATTCTTCTTGCTGTTCAATTGAATTTCCACTTGGTCACATTTGGCAGCCTACATTAACTTACAACCTTTATTGGTCCAGATAAAAAATGGTGTACTAATCTTTTTTTTCATTATTTGCCCCAGGAGAATATTAACAGGATTTATTAGCAAGAAGTGAAGTGATTTTTCAAAGCTCACTGAGCAACAACTACGTATAGGCACAGTAATAGACTTCCTCTAGTTTGATGTGGTTTGATCAATTTCAATGCAGTTTCCTCCCATCTGCCTTCCTGTAAGTCACTCTGCATGACAATCTGAACCTGGTGATAAATGCTTTGGTTTGTATGATTCTTTAATGCCATCTCTTCATCACTTAGCTCGGCTGCTAAATTTGAAAACCTCAGATATGTGGCGCAGATTAAGAGTACAATGGCGGTGGAATCAGCAAAAGCACATCTTTCATTTGTAAGATGTTCATTGCAAGTACAAAGCAGCAGCTGCTGTTTGAAGGACCAAAGGTCTTTCGCATTTTGCTGCATCATTCTTTGGCACTCCCCAGGAGGAATTTATCCAACCGCAGTGGCTCGGTGCGGATGTGTACTTTCTTTTTCTCTCTTTACATATACCTGATCTCGTTTAGTCTTTTTCCTTGCCCCGCAAGACTTTAAGTCAATCCAGTGTTACATCAAATTGTGCGACCCATCATATTCTGCTATCACAGGGGCCGGTAATGTGCTTTCCTCTGTGTGTAAGTTTTAAAGACCAGCGAGAAGAAGACTATTTACGCAGAATTTGGTGTAGCACCGGCACTCGGGAAGATGAGAACACATCTTGTCCATCTGTTGTACATGATCAAGTGTCAGACTGCTGTTGCTACAAACTAAAATTAGATGAGTAGTTGTGTTTGATACCAACCGGATAGATCATTTCCTGGAAAATTGGGGTTGTGCTCAATGTCATTTCACACAATATTTTTCTGTTAAGATTCCTGTCTTTTTTAACTTCTGTTGATTTTCTAGATAGATGCGGAAAAAAACTGCATTCACATTTGACTGACTGATCAGAGGCTCACATAATGTTGCAATCCCTGTTCCCAGCTAAAGTCTTCATTAAACAGGCCTTCTTTGATGAGACCAGCATTTCTTAAGTTGTCATCCGGAAAAGGGAGGGAGAGAGAGAAAGAAAGGGAAGGAGAGGCAATAGAATGAAAATTACAGCAAAATAATAGTAGACCATTCAGATTGAATGTGTGTTGGAATAGACCTTAGACAATAATTTTCAAATTTTGAGCCATGTAGGTAAAAAAAAAAAAAACATCTCTGAAATGTCAGTTGTTCTTTTCAAGGTTACATCCTTTGGTCCCGTCTTTTCTGAGAACCTTTAAAGCCTCAGTGGATAACTGCTATTACATGTCAGTGACTGACTAAATCACAAATCTTTAATCCTTTCTACCCCAGTGGGAGTATCTCGTTTAGAAACATAACCCCTCTACCCCCACCATCAATTTCCTAAACTGTGACTTGCATACGTTTTTTTTTTTTTATAAAATTTGCATGAACTATCAGAACTTGCAGTTCTGGACTATTTATGTAACATCAAATCTGCTTTCAGTGGACATGACAAACCCTTGACTTTGTTGTTACCCGATTGCGTGCCTCTGTTGCTGCTATTATAGGTCTTTTATCTCTTAATAAAGGGGTCTACAAGTCCCCTCAATGTCATTGTACTGCCACTTCTGATTGCCTCCCTGCTCTACCACACCTACATCAAAAGGCTGAATTCACTTCTTGGCATGTCAGAAATTTTTTTAAAGGCCTTATCATTACCTTTTTACTTAATTCAGCTTGTCCTAGGTAATACAGTCGTTTTTCTACTCTTCTGTTTGACTAATGAGACCATACCAGATATAAACATCTTCAAAAAAAAACACATTGGAATTGGGCCCCCCCCCCCACACTATCTTGTTTGACCATGTCTCAAACAATATGTGGTGACAAGGAATGGTGCATGTGACATGTCAGCTACTTCCCTTTTCCTGTCTTTTGTTTGAGTTTCACATCTACTGCTCATCTGGTGTCTCCTCCCATTGTTGCATCAAAGCATGTTGTTGAGGTGAGCTTGAGCTTTGGATCTAGAGTTCCTGCCCATAGTATCATTAACCAATTGATATTAAGTGTAGTCTGCAGCCTTGATTTAAAACAATCAGTGGCCTGAATGTCACTTTCCAACCAAAAGTCCCGCCCTGTTAGGCGGATCTTGGTCTGATTCCAAATCGCCCCAAGCACTCTCATAGAACTACATTGTGAGATTCTTTTTTCGAATTTTGGACCCTACAATGCATTTCACTGGGCTCAGGGAGGGCTTACGTAATCCACACTGATGTGTGCTCGGTGACATAAAGCATTCACACCTGTTGCGCCAGACTGACATCGACAACATGGCTAGAATTTAGTCATCTAGTAATTGAGGGATTTACCGTTTAGTCGTTGAAACAATGTCTCCAAATTGGCTTTAATAGAATTTCAACCACCCAAACCAAATTTAAACATCAAACAGGGTTAAAAAAATAACAAAAAAAAATAAAAAAAATGGAGAAAACAAACTGTCGCGGATCACTGGTTTTATGTTGTATTCTCCAAATGTTGAATTGTAATTAGTTCTATTAATTCCTATTTGCAGCCAATTTCATACTGTATATGTCCTGGAAAGATTTGCTTAATTACAGTTTTGATATGAGAAATAAAATGTCTTTAATTGTAAAGCATTTTTTATTTTTTTTTATTTTTTATCTTAGCGAGCAAACTAGTTAATTACATTGTTGCCATGGTGGAAGTGTTTAAGTGTGTTTGAGAACATAGCTATTCAAAAATACCATACAGTTTGTGCAGTTCGTGCCCGATGTTACCATCTCGAAACAGGTCATCTTGCCCATCATCAGAACAGTTGCCCCCCCAGAGATAATTGTAAGGAGCCGCCACTGCACAGCGGTGCATGTGACCAATAATTTATTAGCATCTCCTTCATCTGAATGCCCACGCTACCTAGCCTTACATGCACTCAGAATATAGCAAGCACCATCACATCCATTAAGCATCCTCTATTTTGGAGTTGCTCGAAGAGCGGTAACCAACCAGCACTGAAGAAGCACTTATGTCATAAAACTAGTTGTTTGCACACTATTCGTACTTTGATCTAGATCTCTCCTTTTTCACTAAATATTTGTAAAAGAACTGCAAGAGTTTCTATAAGGAGTATTTCTTGTATTACGATCATTAGAAGATTGACTGCTTTTTATTTAAAGTTTACATTTAATTTAATTTTTTGAGACTTATTTTCGCATTTGTTTGGTTTCGTTTTTGTCAACCATGCATTGTGGTAAAATCATTTGTTGGTCCTTTTATGTTTAACTCAATAATTACATTGCCTTGGCCTTAATTGTCTTTGGTTCTAGGAGTTGTTTACATGCACATGATCTCAACAAACTTTTTAAACGAAAATGGGATTTCTCTGTTTTTTTGTTAGCCTGTGCAGGGCTTTGATTACGCCAAGAAGCACCTGGGTCGGACCGGTGATGAGGCTGTCTCCGTTACCAAGGAGACGCTGGTGTTGGGCCTGCCTGTTCGAGATGCTCCGTTATCAATGTCTCTGGATAAGAAGGTTCACCAGGATGGAACTGCGCAAAAAAGACCTCCGTCTGCTGACATACACAAGGGAGGGTAAGATGCCTTTTGACTTGTGCGTTTACTCAAAATGTTGCTTTAATTAATCCCCATTTGTTACTTCAACTAAACAGATAAATATGAAAAAAAATTTATTACATTTTTATTAAAAAGCTGATGCTAATGTGGTCATGTGTGACATACTGATTATGTAAAATCATTTACATATTAGGAGATCAAATATAGTATTTAGCTTTTTACAAAGAAATATTCGATTTATATAATAAAATTTGTTTGCACACATTCAAAAAGTTAAAAGATTTAATTACACTTCAAACAATGAACTTGTTTTCTATTTATTAAAAAATATATGTAAGAATGAAACCAATATAAAGAATATTTTCTAGCTGAGGTAATTGTTTTAATAAAATACAACCTGTTTTACAACTTACCCAAAAGTCCTTTCCAAGCATGGCCTGGAAATAAGAAGCTTAAAAACTCAGGACCCGCTTTCCTGCATGTGCAATGTAACCTTGCCTCTACACACCTGACTTAAGTTAATTGCTATTCTAAAGCCTTCTGCAGCACTTACTAGCATGCTGGGGAGGTAATGCATGCATTTGATGCAGGTGTCCTGCTGCAGCGAAACATCTAGAACATTAAAGTCAGTGGGTTCTGAGGACAATTGAAATGCTACCTCCATCCTGTTTTAAGTTTGGTGCATTGTTGATCCAAATATACACCTAGCTATGCAATTTTAGTTGCTTAGCTCACATGTACCAATATTTATTTACCAGTATTTCTGGTCAGGACAAAGTTATTCATTAAAACTAATAAAGAAAAAAAGAGAGAGGTTGTCAAGTCTTATCTGAGTGATTTTTGAAAACCAAATTTGCTTGTCAGACTTTCTATTTGATGACACAAACCAATAGGTGACTATATCGGTGAGAGAGCGAGCCAGGTATTTTCCAACACTAACTTAATTAATCCCCATTCACAGCAGTTCAGACACCTCTTGTTGATAATCTAGTTTGTCATTCTCACTTTCACGAAAACTTGTGTTTGAACTTAGTTACACAGCTGAGATAACAGGTTATCAGGAAGACTGTTTACCGCTAGATGCCGGGAGACAAGTGAAGCCTCTCTGTGCTGGAGCAGATGTCTGAGCTTCACATCACCTAAATCCGGACATCAGGGTTTGTTTGTATATCACAATGTTAGGCCAGAGAAAAGCCACCAGTAAGCAGTGCAGACTCTGACAGACTGATGGGATGTAAAGATAAGTCCAGTGTTAATGACGGGCTGTTTGTAGAAGGGGAGAAAGAGAAACTGTTTTCAGATGGAAGTTGATGACAAAATGTTAGGTTGGAATGCTGGGATTACCATTTATCCTTGCTGACTCAGGAAATGGTAGATCTCACTAAGTAATTAATACCTGGCGTTAAAGTCTGTTCATCTCATTTACTAGCAAATACACACCTTGCAAAAGTACAAAATTGTACAATGTGACTTTCAGCTCTAAAATTTTGCATAGATAGCTTACTAGAGCATTAGTAATACATACAAAATAGTTATTTGGACAATTATCATCTAAATGTTTGTTGAATTATTTAGACTACAAAACATTCAAGGGGCTAGAAAGCAATTATTGTCGGTCTTTAAAGCTCAGTGTTGATGCATTAGAAACAACCTGATACCTGCTGCTCTACTCACCTTTAATGTGCACAGAGTTCTGTGTAATTAGGTGAGAAAACACAATACACAGTTGTAGAGGTCCCATACTTGACAATGATAGAAACCATAGACACTTTTTTTACTTCTAAAAATACATCCTGAAGCTGAGGATGACTAGACAGATGGAAATAAATCTACTCATTAGGGTAAAGCTATGCACAAGTATGACGAACTGCCGTTCCAAAGCAGGGATAAAACCTTCAATGCTCACCTTTTATTCAAAGGTCTGGACAATTAAGCCGATTAAGCCCAAACCGGATCCCAGGAGTGAGTTCATTCAAAAATAATAAGACACAGTCACACATGATCTTTGGAAGTAAAATAGAAATGTAATTCAATATCTTCATATAATATAAACTATTCATTTATCAGTTTATTTACAGCAG
>JAVLVB010000212.1:850925-867035 GCA_032876305.1 Orestias chungarensis | reverse complement strand
CTCGTCTCCCTTGTCTTTCTGTTGCCATGGCCACTACAGACGGTTTCCAAATGAGGAGGATGGCTCAGTGTCGAGTAACAGCTCAGGGAAGCTGAACACCAGCAAAACCTCCTCTGCCCGAAGGACAGCAACAGGCAGCAGCAACAAGAACGGCAAGGAGGAACTGCAGAAGAGGAGCAACAACGGTGAGGACAAGACAAACAATGGGGGGGAAATGGTAACGGATAAAAATCACTTTCTCCAAATTTTAGTCAAAATCAAATTTTAGGTTATGATTGGCACAGAGAAATCACCCAGTCTACCTCAATTCACATTTTGTTTCTATTAATTATTATCCCAAGAGTAGCTGACAGTTTATAGAGTGAACATAAAAACTTTCATGAATGGAGTTGTTCAGCGCGCTGCTCCATTAAGTGACCGTTAAGGGTGGCAGGTAACTCGTATAGAAATTTATTTTTTTCACATCTGTTGAAGTAGTCACTTTTCATGACAATATTAATATAAGATGGATACATTGAGAAAAATTTCATTTTAGTTTCTGATGTTTTTACTAAATTAAATCTTTCTATCCAGTTCTTAGGGAACCATAAAACTCTGCCTGATCACATTCAATATAACCAGGCTTAAATACCAGAATTTGGTTGAATTACTGTCAAAATATTGCAGTTTCCCATGTTTAGTGTGAACCTATTTAATTCGACGGAATCTTTTAAGTCTTAAGAACATCATACACAATTTTGTGTTATAATTTATAAAGATCCTTATAGATTACAACACCAACATTTTTTTCTTTTGTCCCTGTTCTAATTTACTTGAAGGAACAAATATAGTTAAAAGAAAAACTAGCACAGATACATCAGTTCTGTATTTCTAATGACAGTATCTTTGCTAATACCCACACCTATGGAGTTAAATATCAACTGTCGGCTTAAACCCACTTTGCCTACAGGTTAGAAGGATGTTGCTAGATAGTCAGTCTGATAAATATCAGATATTTTAAAATATAATGTGGATGTCAGACTGGTGTTTTTGCACTGGAATCTTGACACAAACTTTTTTTCCTGCTGCGAAACATAATGTAACTGAAGCAAGTTTTCACACTGTGTTGCTAAAAATAGAAAGCTGTTAACAGATAGAAAATTTATTAAGGAAGCATTTTTCTCTGAAGCTCATGTTTTATTTCATGTGCTTCTAAACAAAGCCATCCCATCATAGAACTGCACTATACAACATAACAAGAAAGCCTACACTGTCAAATTCAGAGCTTAATGATTGCATGGGCACTTTGCTAAAATTGGTAACTTACAGTTAAGCGATGTGTCTTTGGTGTACCGCCATTACCATCCAGGAGTTGATTGCTCATGAGGACGTCACACTCCACTGTGCTGTTAGGTGGTCTAGCAGGAAGTAGAATGACTTGTGAATTGTTTTCAAAAGGTAAAATCATTACTGGTAGAAAAAGGTCAACACCATTCTGAACTTTAAAGACCAGAAATGGCTAGGGATTTTTGTTTCCCCTTGCAGAGATAACTAGTCACCGGAGCAAGGTCAATGTAGACCTGCAGGGAGCAGGGCAAATTGTTTTAGACATGTGTGACACATGGGAAGCTTTTGTTCAACAGGTGCTTTTTTATATATAATGTTAAAAATGTAGACCTATGTGCATTTCAGAGTTGCTCCTATACTATAATCTTTACAGTATATGCAGTTTGGTTCTTTAAAATACATGGTTTACTGATAGTTACAGGTGAAGCACGGTCTGGCTTTGTTCTCCTCTGCTTAAGCTGGTGACACATGTTCAGCTAGGTGTTGTATTCACTGACCGTAACATCTGCTGGTTGCGGAAACTATCGCATCTGTCTGCCAAGCGGTTTGATGCGTAACGACAGCCAAGCAATGGTGTAAATAATGGAACTACTGACGGCTAACCTCCTGCTTTGCGGTACCTAGTGTGTTTTGACACCACACCATTGTGGACATATGCTTTGAGACACGGGAAATCAACACAAGGAAAAAAAATCACAATGAAAAATCCTTCATTTACTGCTGTTTTTGTTAGGATTATTTCCATTCTTCACACAACCAAACTAAAGTGTATAAGCTTGATTGTAATATGAAACACCGTAGCGTTCTCTCACTTGACTACCGTTTCTCCAAGTCTAGGCTTCAAGAAAAATCCAGAAGAATCAGTTTATTTATATAGCGCCAATTTACAACAGATGTCGTCTCAAGGCACTTTACAAGAAAATCAAATCAATGCATCATTACCGATGTCTCAGTGCTATGATGAGCTCTGAAACCCGACTGAAATACTTCAAATAGGTCATTATTCCTCAAATGCTCTCTCAGTTGATTACCAACAATTTTATTAAGGATTTTAGATAAAAAAAAAGAAGGATTAGATATGGGTCTGTAATTAAGTCTTCTTGATCAAGAGAAGGTTTCTTAAGTAAGGGTTTTATTACACCTACCTTAAGAACCTCTGATAGATGGCCATTCACTAATGACAAAATAATCATATTCAAAATTGGAGCAATAATATAAAGAAATACTTCTTTAAACAATTTGGCTTGGATTGGATCCAACATACAGGTTGAAGGCTTAGATGAAGACGATATTTTTTTAAAGCTCAAAAGGATCAACTGGAACAAAACTCTTCAAACAGAGATCAGGCTCCAGAGCCAACATCAGTGCCTCCTCACTTACTGACGTAGTAGGTATGTTTGGGAGTATGTCATCAATTTTAGTTTTAATTTCAATTTTTCATTTTTATCAATAAAGAATTCCATAAAGTCATCACAGCTAAGAGCTGGAGGAATGGATGGCACAACAGAGTTTTCAAGTTCTGAATTAAACCAGGGAGAGAACCTCCTATGAGTAATCAGTTTCCTTTTTATGGGGGCTATGTTGTCTGATCCAATACACAATGAGGACGTAATACTATGA
Organism: Orestias chungarensis; assembly: GCA_032876305.1. Taxonomy (NCBI): domain Eukaryota; kingdom Metazoa; phylum Chordata; class Actinopteri; order Cyprinodontiformes; family Cyprinodontidae; genus Orestias; species Orestias chungarensis. The sequence goes on along the minus strand of JAVLVB010000212.1, from coordinate 864,089 downwards.
ATAACCATTCTGCAAGCTTTAATTTGAGATATATATTCTTGCCCCAAACCATCTAAATAAATTGGCTAAATTACCTCTTCAGCATGTTCTGTAGAGGTCTGGTAATGGGCCTTTAATTCGATTACGGTGGGTCTGGAGGTCTGCGGTTGGAGCCGTCTTCACTTGACAAAGAGATGCTTACATAGCAATTATACAGTGCTTCACAACACAGATTTGATTTGATGAGAAATATTTTTCTATTTTAATATTGTAATGGGATATTTTATTATAGTACTTTGAAATTCGGTTTCAACATGGCTTGGTCACAACTGTCTAAACGTTTGCAGGTTAAAGAGCTGAAAATGGATCAGCTGACAACAATGATGCGCAAGGAACAACCAATGCTTAGCTTGGTAATGCCAATACCACCATTTGGTGACCTAAGGTCAATGTTACCAAGGGTCCCTTAACAAGGGGGTTAAAGCTGTTCTTACCTTTTATAGTGGAGGAGGCCAAGAAGCAATGATAAAGGAAGTGAAAAAAGTTAAGACGGTGAAGACACTGTGTTGATTGCAGTTTGTGTCTTTAGTTATTTTAGTGTTTTCAGAATAATTTCGGCAACATAAGGCAACTTAATATTAGTATTTTTTTTTCTCAAAATGGTTAAGAAGGTTTGTCTTGCATTAAGTCTTTTGTTACTAAGTTAGCGGTCTGGAAAACATTATCATGTGATATGACTTTAGAAAATTGTAGTTGAAAATAATCTAAAAATTAAATTAATTGGAGGTTTGAGTAAGAAGTAAGTGATAGAAGAGCTGTTATTATTGTTCATCACAAAAGCATAAAAAACGGTGTCTCATTCTTAATTTTAATGACGCATATATCAAAAAGCTGAGTTACATTCAAAATATTTTAAATCTTTTATGTTAAAATAATATTAAGGCAGTTTATATATGACACATTTGAATCCACATCCTCGTATGAACAAATACTTATTTTCAAAGATCCGTTAAAATCCTGTGAAGCTAAAAAGATTTCTCTTTACTGTTCAATGTGATCAAATGTATAATACAATAGCTTGTAAAAAAATACTTGTAAAACTATGTGTGTAATGGTAAATGGCAAAAGTAATTTCTTTCAAGGAAACATCAACTTACTAAAATACATTATCGTTATCCTGACCAACACTGCAGTGGTACTGGAAAAAATATACTTGATCAACCTCTACTTTAACTTACACAGTTTTCTATTCAATATATTCAATGAGCTCTACAGCAAAACGTTATCAGAAATTTCTAGCAATACAAATTTCAGACAATGAACCGTTTAATATTAATAAAAACAATTCATATATCTTATTTTAGGTTTCAAATCGGTTGTTAAACAGAGTTGTGGGCAATTACTTTAATTGTATATTGTATAAGTTCTGTTCTTACAATCCTTTTATTCAAATAATAAATTACTAGACAGCTGAAGTGGTCTTTTGTTCTTGGTTTTCAAACAATCTAAAAAGAAAAACCATTATATTAAAAACAAAGTATGTTGAAAAATACAACGTACTTTCTCTAAAGTGGGTCTAAACTGTTTGACACATTAGTCTGTTAACAAGTGTAGTGGTTCTACTTTTCAATTAGCAGTACTGTGTGCCTGATACCAGCATTTAAGAAAGGTAATAGAGAGGAGTTGCAGACTTATTGTTACTAAATGCCTCCCCTGGCTGTGGACCTCTGCCCCACTATTGATACCTATGTTCCTCCCATTCTCTTTTCTCCGCTACCAAACAGTAATAATAATCTATGCACTGAAATTGCATTACCTTTTACTGTGCCTTTGTGCCGTCAAGAAAGCTGTCAGTTGACATACATTTTTATATCCCTCTTTAAAATTTTATTAGGTTTGGTTAAGAATGAAAAACCCATCAATAAACACTTCAAAACGTGTTTAAATACAAATGTTGTGCATAACATCTGTTGTGACAATATTAAAACTAGTGTCCTGCAGCAGTTGGTGCCACGGGTTAGTATTATGTTTGGTTATTGTGATAACGTCCAATCTGGTCTACAATGTCTGTTGATTGTGACGCCCACCTGATGCCCGACCTTGACTGTCATGCTTGACATGCTGCGCAGCTTCAGTAACAAATAAAGCAGGCTAAGCTGATGCCAGGACGAAGGCCGGTTGACACTGAATTTTCGAGCTGAGTTATCATGATGTCAGTCTGTGAGTGAGTCAGAGTGGACTCAGTGCAGCACAACACTGTCAATCTGCTCCCTTATTCAAAAACACACTGTGTAGCCTTAAATAAGACCGTCATATGTCTGAGGTTCACCACTATGAGGTAACGATTCATCAAGATAAACATCAAGACTGTTATTTTTTCCCCCAGCATTAGGATTACATTTCACTTGGTTCTGTATTAAACATATCTAATATTGTAGTTTCTGTGTAAAGAAGTGGATCTAAATTAAATGACTTAGTAAGATGTTTTTTGTGCATAAAACAAAGAGACAAGGCTGTTAGAATAATAAGCTTTACAATACTACTTATTATACTACAGAAAATACCAAATGCTGTCAATAATAAACAGAGCTAAAGCCAATTTGTATAAGATGCTAAACTACGTATAGCCTATAGCTGCTATAGAAGCAACAATGTAGTAATTTTCTAAAAATCGGTAAAAGATGTTTGGCTCACTCGTTTTTGGACCAGTGCAACAGCCCGTTGACATGTAGAGAGGTTAGTTTTTCTACATTTTTGTTAGGCTCCCACCAAAGAATTTCTATCTGGTTCAGTTCTCGTCCTCCATGGTTGACAGTAGTAGCTATTATGGTTTTGTACTGAAATGCTCGGCTATGGACTTGTACATGAAAGGTACCTTCTTTATCTGCACCTTGGATACCTGGGTTTGAGCATTGGTTCAATGGACATTGTTCAATAGGTAATGCGGTTTTCTCAAAATTAATAAATAAGATAAATTTGCCATTCCGTTTTGTTAAGGTTTAGTATTTTGGATTATGGACACTGTATCTCCATAGATGCTTATTAGCAGGGTAATATTATTTATCTTTTCTCAATACGGCATTTTTGTTGTTTTATTATAATAAAAAATGTATTTCAACAATATTATTATACTTACTAGATAGGTACTAATCTAAAATATTTTTATGCCACAAAACAAACGTTAATGTCTGCATCTTAATATAATTATTTTAACTTGTCCACTTCCCAGACCCATATGAGGAGCATTCAGGCTCTCTTCGTCTCATCACCATTAAACCTATGACAGCCCAGCCTACCTACTCTTATCCCTCCTCCTCCTCACACAGCCAGGACTCAGTGGTGGTCAACGGTGAGGTGAGTGGCACAGTCCTTTCTCACAGTCTCAGCGTTAGCAGCGTAATGAGAAACAAAACAAGTGCATGAATAACTAAACCACATTTAATTGATTAGATGTGTCTGGTTTAATGATGTTTTAGACTTAGGCTTTGACGTGCAAACTAAACCTTGATGATGAAGGATATTGTTAAAAATTAATTTTACATATTATACTTGATGTATCAGTTTTCACGTCATTCGGTTTCATATCCAGAGTAAAATTCATTCAAATTGAAGCTGTGCCTAATCCGACTATTTTTCACTTCAGTCATGTATTATCCCATGCTTCCATCTTATGTAACGCCACATCCCCTCTGGGACACATTGTGCCGTTGCCGAATTTAGCTGTTGTTGTAGCAAACAGTTGTCTTTGGCTAATATCTCACTCATATTTTCCCTCTGTGTTTTTGCACTTCTCCCGTTGAGACTGCCGTTAATTTTTCAGTAGCCCACAAAATATAATTCCAAGAACAACCCCAGGGCTTTCTCTGCTTTCTCAATTCATAGGTGCTCTCCTTCAAATAAATAGGTTTAACTTGCAACAGGTTCTCTTTTTGTCTGGTAAATAACTTTGATCTGTAAACTTTGTGATTCTCCTCATTATGTAAACTGATGCAAATTCTCATTTGATTTTTTCATTTGAAGGTCAATCACGTTGGGCTGAAGCAGAAGTCTGACATCGAGCACTACAGAAATAAGCTGCGTCAAAAAGCTCGACGGAAGGGATACGGAGAGTTCTCGCTCTCCGAGAGTCTCAACCACGGATACAGTCACCGTGACGGCCGGCATAATCGGCATGATGGCCTCAAACAGCCCATGACGGCTGAGGAGAAGAGGGCGTCTTTTGCAGGATGTCATAAGAGGTGAGGGTTTGACTTTATATATTTAAGAACATCCCCAAGGTAAGCTTAACCACAATAAAAAACATAAAAAAGCCCAAATCAGATTTTTTTGCAAGCTAATGTTGAATTTTAACTTTAACTACCTCGGTTTTTCACTAAATTCACTCTAGTTTTCCTATTAGTATCACATAATAACTCTCCCATAGAATGATGCTGCCTTACGATTGTCAAATTAACTAGGTTTCTGGTCGCTTTAAAAACTGGAAAAGATGTCACTTATTTTTCATGATTCCAAACCTTTACACAGCTCTGCAGGTCTCGCCTTTATGATGCACCTTTTGTCTGTTTCTTTCTTCTTCTTTATTTCTTGCTTAACTTAACTATGTAATGGGCTAATTAGCATTGAAATGTGTTTTTAAAACGGATATGCTATAGCCAGCTGTTATTAAATTTTTCATTAAAGTAATAATGAAATCTTTAATTTTTACTGCATTTCCTCTGTATTTTAGTTACTGATGCAATGAACTGTTAACGTAAAGCTTTACCAGCTTCTTTTTATCATTATCCACAGTACATCGTACTTAACTAATGGTAATTAATTCATACGAGGTTCATTAATGATCATTTTGATATTAAATTGAATTTTCCTAGCAATAAGTGTATTAAAACTGTAAATTTAGACTTGTTGGCTGTACAGCGCAGTTGCTAAGCAACATCTAAAAAATTGAATAAGCAGTCAAATAATATGAAACAGTTCACACATGATGAGGCAGTTTTACTTCACCTCATCATTAAGTTATAAAACACATTAAGTCATCCTTCTGCACTCCCTAATCAAATCATGGAAATGTAATCACTGTTTGAAATGCAACTTAGGACACTTTATGTATGTATGACTGTTAGTGTAAAGCCTCTTGCACAGTGTGAACGTTTTATGAGTAAGATAGCAAAATGGGTATGTACTGCAGCATTTAAATGGGTCTTAAGGGGTAAGAGTTTTATTTTAATCAGATTCTGTATTATTTTAATCTTTAGACCATCACCAAACACAAAAATATATGTATACAAACTGTTGACACAATAAATATGCAACAATCTCAACCTCTACATATCGATATGTTCTCAGCCTTAGCTATTCAGTTTAAGTTATGTTTTAATTTACAATAAAAACTAAAGGTTTGGGGCTTGTAAATTTTCATTTCTTTTAAAGATTTTCTGCAAAGGATGAGATTTTTTAGTTAGTTTTTTAGAACAGTTAAAATGCATGCTTTATTTCACCGGCAGATGTTGAAAAGGATAGTTTTTTAAATCATATTTTTAGTAGCACATCTTGATATCGAAGGGGCTAAACTTTCCAAGTGAAAATCCTGTTTCTGAGTTGAGTAAAAATGCACATTAGCCTGGAATATTTGGTAGTAACCACGAAAAAGAAGTCTTTCATTTAAAAAAATTTATTTGCAAGAAAACACTCCAGCATTAACAATTTGGCAAGCATCATCTGAAGACTGGGATGAATACTAATAGCATGTTTAAACACCAACCAAAAAAAAAACCTTCATCTGTGAAAAACCTGGTTAACAGGTACTCCCATCCACGAGAACCTACCTACCGGAGCCGTCAGTCTCTAAACAGCCCCAGCCCGGTGGAGACAGAGATGGACCTGCTGGTGCTGAGGGAAAGATCCCGCAGGGGAATCCGGAACAATGGTTATGATGTGAGTATCTAGACCAGATTTATTGTCTAAGTGTTACATGCATGCATCATTGGGGTGACAAATTGCACTTAGAAATCATGGAATTTAATGTCAGTTGTATTTTTTTTTGTCTTTTACTAATTTGTTCGAACTTTTCTTTCACATGTTGGAATAAGTATACAATATTTATCACAAAAATTTTACAACCCCACTATCAGAAATGTACATACAGGCGGATTTACATACTTTGACCAAAACTGCTCTTTTATTTAATCATTTAAACACCTTCGTTAGCAATAACACACTTCTGTCGTAATTAATAGTTGAGCATTTTACCTTCTACGGTTTATTTAAACTCTTACATTTCTTGAAAAACGTCTAGCTTTAAAGCAGTTAACACATTTTGCATTGGATTGGCCATTACACAAAACGTCATTGTTCTGTTGAAACAGTCAATTCCAGGTTTTAACCACTAAGCTACGACCAACATCCTTAAAATCAATATGGTGTTCTTAAGGCAAAAAATAAATCTTCTTTTGAATAATATAAAATGTGTGGACTTTGGTTAATGCCAGATTTGGTTTGGGAAACCATACTATTTAAAAGGATTATACCAATATCCAATTCATATTTATGGCAAAAATCCATTGATGGTTTTAGTTGATGCGTAAACGGAATGGATGTCATTTTTCACCTTTAAAGCAGATTGGGTGCCTTTTGTTGTTATGCGCAAAGACAGTACTATTACTGCAGATCAGGTACTGATAGATGTTGCAAAATAGAACAGTTTTAAAAAGTAGCATTTGCTGCTGACTAAATGTCACAAAATTAATTAATAGAAAAAATATATAGTCTTATTTATTGTCACTGGTGTGTTTGGTCCCTCAGAGGTACAAGTAGGCAATACATTTTAAACCAAATATTTTTCAGTGTAGGAATATATATTGAGGATTATATGTTGGATTCTTATCTTCCATAGGTTATTAGGATATGAATTTAGTTGCTGTATAAACCACTCCAATTAGAAAAAGTATGGTTAAACAGCTGCAAATGTCAGACTTTTGTCAGAAAATAAAAATCCTTTTGCATATATTTTGTGCACTGGGTGCTTCATCAAGGACCTTTGGCTGAAAGATTTGCTGTAGCTGACATTTAGCTACTAGACCACACTAAGCTTTCAAACCAGATCTTCTTTGAAGCTTTGACGTTGTGGCTCAGGTCCTCTGACTCGGTTAGCCAGCTGATCGCCATGGCATAGTAAATTGCTGGCACTCAATCTATTAAAATGATCTCCAGAGTATTTATAACTTTAATCCCCCCCGTACCTTCTTTCTTTTACTCTTCCTCTCTTTGAAGCTTTCTGCTCAGACCAGGAGGATTAACAAAATTACCCTTCCATGAACTTTACTAAGGAGAGATAAAGGCCTAAAAATGGAAGAAAAAAAAAACATGATTAAGAAAAAGGACAGATGGAGTGATTCCTTTATTTTATTAAAGGCAGAAGGTTGGAAATAGAAAGAAAAATAAGTGAAATATCGTTTCTGCTGTGACTCTGATGCACCATAATGACACATATGACCGTTCTACCTGGCTGAATGTAAATGGGTTTGAATGTGATTAGAGGCTATTCATGGATTCAGATGGGAGGCTCAATAATAGACCAGGTAGTTTGAAGTGGAACAAGGCGTGCACTGTAGCTTTTTGTGCATCAGCAAATGTTTTTGTCTGTGCATTACTTAGAAATTGATGCATTCTTAAGTGTGTACTTTCTCATCATTTGTTTTCAAGCTGCACAGTTGTTGTCATAAGCACCATTTGTCCCTCCACTCACCCGCTGTCTACACTTGCGTTCACTTGCAAAGTAATTGTTGGCTGTTGTCTATCCCCAGCATTCGTTAGGTTGAGAAGCAAATCTTTCCCTGGACGGGTAGCCAATCATGTTTGGGTATGGTTAAAGTTTTAGATTTTCATGAAAAAAGTTTCTTTCTCTTAATCTTAGAGCCCATTTTCTCCGTAGTCATAACCACAATTAACAGGGCAGATGTATAAGAAAATTTTGAAACTGACATTAGCCAGGAAAGCCCAATTAGTGCTGTTCTCCTTCGTCTTGCTTCGGCCTTTGGTCTTTAACCTCTTTTTTTTTAGCCCGTCCGGCTTTACCCCATGTTTGTGAAATAAGAAATAAAACCATGATGAAAAGCAGCTGAAAAAGTAATATGGGTTACAAGTTTGGGTCTGTCAATGTTAGACTTTACTTTCAGGGAGATCTTGATTGTTTTTCCTGAATGTACTTGCTCTGTTGCCAGGGTGAACCAGAACCGTTTGAGGAGACCAATGTTGACCGTCTCATGAGCTCTCTGGGTTGCGGAGGGGGATCCACTGGAACCGGGAACAGCAGTTTAGGGGTTAAAGCTCACCGCGGCTCCGACTCCTCCACACTCAGCTCGCAGCCGTCCATTGACGAGGTCCGCACGCAGATGCACATGTTGCTTGGCAACGCTTTTAGCCTGGCGCCTCCGGATCATGACCCTCCCTCCCCTCCAACCAAGTAATTTTATTTCCCACACTGACGCTTTGTCTCTCAGCCCATCTGCATTGCTCACAGCATTGTGTAGAAAAGCGAGAGGTCCACTGGTGCACAGTTTGAACTTTTAAAGAGAAAACATCCCACACTCAAGCTGTTTCTCAAAAACTAGAATACGTTTAAAGCCTAAACATGTTTGCTCAGTAATCCAAAGCACACTAGAGAGACACAAAATTGTAAATCGACTGTACTTTGCATTTTTAAAATAATTTCCCATATAATTTCAGCCACCGCCATCATCACCATCATGCCCACAGTGTCTACAACCCCTCCCACAGCAGCCACTACAGTGACGGTGTGACCAGTGCTCCGGGAACTATGAACCATCCCTGTGGAAGCAGGCAAAGGAGTGCAGGTTACGAGGACATGCACCAGTGTAGTTTACCTAAACCGGTAAGCAATAATCTCAAGTGGGTTTTTCATTTTACTGTTAATACATTCAATAATTGATTATACATATTTATCTCAGTTATGCCTTCAAAAAGAAGAGGTCATGTTACTGTTTAAGCTCAGGTTTTAGGTTTACTGTGTCTTGGATAAGTATTTTGACCATTTTGACCCTTCCACACTGTGCTAAGTTAAAGCAACATACTTGTATGTATTTGTAAGGATTTTATGATCAATACAGCAAAGTAAAATTAAAAAGATTCCGGTTTTAACAATTTCTAACAATAAAAGTATGGCAAGCAATTTGTTTTCTGGTCCTTTTACATCAATTCTTCATAATATTGATGAGAATTGATTTACTTCAGTAATTAGGGAGCTGCGACTTGGACATTCCTGAAGAAAAGTACTTCGGTCACAGAAGTATTTGGGACCTAAGCTAAAGTTTCTTTAAAGAACTGCATAAATTTAAATTAAATAAAAACAAAATGCATTGGTTCTGCAGGTACGAAAAATTTGGCAAAAAAAGGTTCATGGTGTTCTAAGGAGCCAGATTTTTTAGCTGTTGTTGCTTAGATTTATAAAAATAACTAAAGTACTGTTTTTTTATTTTTCTTTACTATTTTTCACAAGTGAATTTGACATCTCTTAAAAACACCAAATTGGCACATTGGAAAGTGTGTCCTCCATTTAGACTCAGACATTAGGAAGCACCAATGCTTTTTTCTTCATCAAGTACCTGCTGCAGAAACGCCTAACGTCTTCTCACATTAATAAAAATAAGCTTGGCTTCTCACCTATCATGTCAACTCAATATCATGTCTTGATTCATATATGTCTGTGCATCAGACTATCAAATCCTGGGTTTAATCCTGAGTAGCATAGATAACCTGCTGCTCACTAATATCTCTCCAAATGTCTGTAATTCAAATTGGTTTTGTTTTTATTCTGTACCATAAACCTCACTGGATTTATCCTGTGGTATATTTTTCCACATAGTTATGGGTTGATTTAAGATTGCATTTGCATCTGAAATTTAAAAACCAGTTGCTTATTTTTTGTTTTGAGTTGAATTTTTTTTAAACTATTTATGCTCTTTGCAGGGTTTCCGGTTCACACAACTTCCTGATATGGGCATCGGTCCTCCCCCACCTCTAATCCCCTCTAGACCAGGACCGCCACCTGGAACCTCAATACGATGGTAAGGCGCACAAATGCAAACACAGAAAAATATCTCCCCTCATGTGCTGTTTGTGAATTGCAGAAAAAATAAGAACAGAACACACTGCCTCCCCTTTTGTTATGAACAATGATGACATTGTTCATTACACTGTTGGGACGTTAGGGACATTGAATTTACAGTAAATCCTCCCAAGTAGTATTTAAAGGGTCTGGATTAAACCTCGGTATGGGTTCAAAATTGAGTCCAATAGATTTAATTTAACTGGTGAAAACAAAAGAATGAATAGCATCAGATTCTTAATCAGCATCATCTGGAGTGATTTTACGCTAACTTCCCTTTACCAAGTCCATATGTTTGCATGCATCACGTTAACTAAGCATGCTCTTCATTTCAATGCTGTTGCTGTGTGCACTACTGTGTTGCTGGGCACTTTAGTACTGCAGAGAGTGACAGCTCAGATGTTTAGGTCTCCAAAAAGGACTGCGCTCGCCATCTAGTGGGCTATGTATAGAAAACTCTGCAGATAGCACAGAGATACAGCTGTGAGGAGCAACGGGGAGAAGAGACTTTATAGAAGATTTAATTTGTGCTCACAGTTGAGCTCTTAAGATTCATTCCTGTTGTGGAAAAGGGAAGCTGTTATATATGTTTCATGAAATCCAACCAGATTTTTCTTTTCTTTGTTTAATGAATTAAATGTAGGTATTAGTGGTTAATCACTTAGCTCTGCACAGTTCAGCTCCTCTGTGCCCCTCTGGGAGGATGAGTGCAGCATGTTAATTCCTCTTTAGTATTCAATGTGCAGCATTAATGTGCTCGGTGCATTACGGCTCAGAGATCTGTCAGTGACCTCATCTGTCCTCTGGTCCTTCACAGTGGTGAAGTACATTGCAGGGAACTGCGCTGTGATGTACAGGATGATTTAAAATGCCTCACCAACAGCATGAACCCTGCTCTGCACACAAAGAGGGTAAAGAATTCAGGATCGATAGTGGGATATATTTCAAACAGTGATCTTATATATTTAGATGCTAAACAGGTTTAAATGTCAGGTAAAGCGAATATGTTAAAGCAGGTAAATATTTTTTTTTTGGACCAGGCACTTTTACAGGATTAACTCAAAAAGTATATCTTATGATACATTATTTGTTTCTGTTTTTTGTTTAGATGATGAAAAAACCTCTTTGTTTTTCTTTATTTATTTATCAGTACACTGTAACACTGCGTGATTACTTCAGAGCTCACACTGGTCATTAAAACAGCTTTTGGTACATTTGGCTCTGTGGTTCTGCTCGTTAATTAAAACAACCTCTCAAATAAGGTTGAGTAGAGCATGGAACCGTGTAAAGTTTATACATAGATGCATGCGCTGACATTGAACTTCACAATGCGCTGACACCATCAGATCACATGGGACACCAAATCCTTATAGACTGTGTGAACATAGAACTGGACTTTAAGCAATCTTGGTTCTGGAAAATTGCATTTCCTTTGGAGGATTTTGGACAGAGTACTAGTCCAGTAATTAGCTTATGTTATAGATTGATTAGTGTGCAGTGACTCTTGAAACTCTTGAGTCCATTAGAAGTGCATAGAGTGCACATCTCCCCAGAACTCCTAGACTTGACTTTGGTTCAAAATCCTTTCGAGGCTGCTGTCATCTCTGTTGCTAACACAAATCTTTCAATTTATTGTACATATGCTGCCACACAGAAATCTTTAAATGAACAGCTCCTTCAGAAATGGCCTTAGCGATTTATCCTCCTTGTGAAGTGTGATAAAATCTGTCTGCTGTTAACTCTGAATTCATCTGCACCATGGTTGTGTTGAGCACTTCACAATGTTTTTGTTTTGAAAAACTATTTTTGTTTTACACTAGCTGTCCTGCAAAATAATGAAAAAATAATCTGAAATACTGAAATAAATGAAAATTTTTTATTATTATTATGATCTAATATATTAGGATGCATGATTAATACTTACATTTTGTTTGCTGATTTAGGTTTTGGCTTATCCACGTCTGCTAGGACAAATCCTTGTTATTTGAAGTTGTTCTCTATAATCTATAAATAGTTGATTGCAAATAACTATTGTAGGGTTATGTGAATTGAACAAATGGTACCTCAGAGCCAAAGGTTGCGCAGTTATTTTGATTTAATCTGGGGTTATAAAATACCTAAATTAAAGAAAGGTTTGATTATTTTTCTCTGGTTATTTTCAATTATAATTGCTACAGTAATATTTAATGGTCCAGTACGAGGTATGATAAAGAGGTTGGTTAGAAAAAAGTAAAATTGCGTATATTTAACTTTTGAAAAGATGTGGAGGGACATCCTAGGCTCCTTATTTAAAGGTTTTTATTTTTTACCAGTCAAACTATGGTTCCACTGTCTTTAGACCTTTTTTCGCTGCTTATGTTGAACTTAACATAATATCAGGTTTACCTGCCTTTCGTGAATTCTGTTTATAGTGCTCCCGCTGTACCACATTTGTCAGATTAGATTTGTGTTGTTTTTTTTTATTTCACAACTCAGGAAAGCAAGTCAGCTCCCTTCCCTCTCTACTCCATCCTGTGAACTCACAACTGAACTGTCTACATAGATTAAACATAAAACCTTTACTGCTCTAACTGGCTCAAATAAAACTCCTTCCTCAAGTTATTTGTTTGAATTATTAACAAATAAATAAATAAAACAAGAGCTTGATCTTTAGTGCATGGATAACCGTACCTGAATATACGCTATACTGATTAGAGAAATGAAAGAAATGTAAAAAAATAAAATAAAATAAAAAGTAAATTTTCTTTCCACAGCACTTTCTGATTGTTTCTGGTTATGAGTCAACTATTTTACCAAAAAATCTAGTCAACGAATGATAGAAAATGAAATACAACTACTACTCAAATATATCTTGTACATTTAAAATTGTCATAATGTGTGTTTGGTTTAGTTCTGTTTTCTTCCTGTGTCTCGTCACTCCGCCTTCATTCACAGCTGTCAGCAATATTCACTCATCTCCTCCACCAATCACACCCCGGTTCCACAATATTTAAGCCACATGCAATCATGCACTCACCGCTGGATCGTCTGTTTAGTTCCCCGTTGCTTCTAGCCTTGCCTTCTCG
>JAVLVB010000212.1:795882-850825 GCA_032876305.1 Orestias chungarensis | reverse complement strand
CCTTGCCTCCTCGTCTCTCCCCGTTATTCCTCGTTGCCTCTAGCCTTGCCTCCTCGTCTCTCCCCGTTATTCCTCGTTGCCTCTAGCCTTGCCTCCTGCATCATCTCCCTCTGGTCATTTCCCTGTTGTCCTTCCTGAGTTCCTCCTCTGATGTCCCTCGCCTCTCTCTCTTAGTTTCTCAGTCCCTATGTCTCTGGTAAGTCTCTTGCGCTAGCTCTTAGTTCTGGCTCTTCACCTCGGTCCCCTTGTCTCCTCCCGTGTTCCCTGTTTGTCTTAGTTCCTTAGTCCCCACTTCCTGTGTACCCCCCCCCGTGATCGTTATTGTGGTTATTTGTATTCTGTTAGTCTAGTTCTTCCCTTCCCGTGTTCCGTAGTAGTGTTTGTTTATTTTATTAGTGTCATTGTGTTTGTTTATGTTTAGTTTCCTACGTCTGTTGTATTTCGTGCTTGTTGACATTTTTAGTTCCGCCTCCGCGCTCTTTTGTTTATGTCTCGCGTTGTTCCGTTTCCTGTTGTCTATAGTTCCCTGTATGGTTCCATTCGTGTTCTGTTCACCTATCATCTTGTACAAGAAATCACTATTCATTCAAATCCACCTCTGCTCGAGTCATTAGAACCTTTCCCTGACAAAAATTGTATTCTTAAGGATATTACTATGTTTTGTAGCAGACTTCTGTGTCTAAAGAAGTAAAGAACCGAGTTGATTCTGCTGATTCTTTTAAGGTTTAATTTTTCTTCTCTCTTTCTTTCTTCTGCAGTAACAGCTCCACCACTGATGTGAGTCTGAAGCCCCGCGTTCATGAAGCGTCAGATCTGCAGGCCCAGCAGCACAACGGTGCCCCCTACCTGCCGCTGTCGAGGACGCCGTTCCCTGCCGTCACTGTAGATCAGTCCATCAGCACCTACTCAGGCAAGACACATTGTCAGCATGGTAAAACTCCAGGGACAGGAGAGTGGCTGAAGAGCTTATTTACAAAGTGGATTTAATCCCAACAGGAAACCCAATCACAGCAGTCTACGCTATATCAGCAAACCGCCCGGGTTATTCAGACTACTATGTCATGTCTCCTCCGTCCTCCTACCGGAGCCCCTCCTGGATGTCCTATCCACCAGAACCTGAAGATCTACCACGACAGTGGAACGACACGCCTGTAAGACACGTCCATTAATCTGAAAACTTGACTCACTTAAATATGTCGAGGAATAAAATAAATATGTATGTATAAATTTAAGACATGAACACCTCATAGTACATACTAAAAAGCTACATTTGATTGACAATTTCAAATATTTAGAGGACACGTTTATTCAACCTACACATGAAGAAAGGTAACGTCCTTGTTAACTTCTTGCATAACTTTTCCACATCTAAATTTGATTATTAGCAAAACTTTAGAATCATGAAATCATGTATGTAGAAACTGTGTCATAACATGAAACAGGTTTAAAGACCTCAGGAAAAAAACACATCATGCCTCAATGTAATGATGTTTAAGAACAGATGAGAAGTAATCTCATACACATGCAGTTACATGCCGTCTTGAAAGCGTTACAAGCCGTACAGTCTCTGGAGCTTTGGTACTCAATTTATCCTCAGCCAGAGGATACATTTTATTTAACTGTGATACAAAATCAAAACACTTTAGAAACCTTTAAAGGCGTAAATACATTATTATGGTACTGAAATTATCTGTAATGATGAAAAGCAGAAATTTAGTTACGTGCGGTATATATGAAAGGATTTTTAAAATGGTGTGATGCATCTGCTTTGACCTGCGCTTTTGCTTCTGATGCCTGCAGAACTCGCGTCACCTCGAGACCATTTGCTGAAGATGGCAGTCTTTGACATCGAGCAGAAACACTCTGGTGGGTCAGACATGATCATCGTTTAATTAACGTCATACAATGAATGTATAGATTTCATCCTGTAGATGTAGTTATTTAGTTAATTACTTGTTTAGTTACAACCATATATCTATTAAAGACACATATTCATGTGGTTTAGCTTTTTAATACTTAACCTTTCTAACAAGGTTTAAAAACCAAAGTATAGTATCTTGCATATTTTCAAAAAGGAAGTTACAAAATTGATTTAAGTGGTTTTACTACTGCACAGTTTGATTTGATTCCGGGGGGAAGATGTAGCGTTTGCTTGCAAAATTATTCTCTTTGTATAATTCTTGTTAAAATGTTCACACCTCTGTCTCATTCTTTTGCTTCTTGCAGGCATCTCTAAGGCCACGTTGATGACCTGATTTCCTCTCAAACTATTCTCGGAGTTCATAAACCCTCATCTTTCCTTACCTCCCTCTTATCTAAGTACCTAAGAGCACTGTTAGTTGGTCCACAGTTCCTCTGCTTCAGGAAATCTTTCAGCTTCTCCTCTTTGAAATATTTACCAATGAGATCCTCAGCGTTATTATTTCACCTGGTCTCTGTAGCGTGTTCGGGACCCTGTAACTGTCCTGCAGTGTCCACTGTTATACAGCCAGAAGCCCCTCGCACTGGTTGGAGAATCTCAGCTGAGTTGAGCTTCCCATAGTGTGAAAAAACAAGGTGAGTACAGCAAAGTGCGACAGACTCCAGTAAATATTCGACATCTTCCCAGCACACGATGGCGCACAGTTATCAGTATGTTACTGCCTCAGCCATGGCCATTACTAATCTTTGGCACTGCACTAGGCTGGTCTGGATTGGACTGGAACCGTTCTAGACTCGAGGTCCAGCGTGAAACCAGGAAAACGGAACTGACGTAAAACTGTGCTTTTTTTTTTTTTTGATGAATCCAAATTCCTCTGTAAATCTTATACAGCTGGTAAATATGTGTATTTTAAACATAAATAAGTAAAAAAAAAGTAGGAAAAAAGATCTGCGACAAAAAAAACGATCTCTTGTCCTCAGCTGTCTCAATTGTAGTTTTTGAATATTTAGTGTGCTTTTGTCTTATTACATTATTTTGCATTGAGAGCTATCAATGAACTACTATTCAAAACAAAACTGTGGGTGTTGCTCATTCTCTCACATAATTTAATGGTAAATCATGTTCCATTCTTTGACGCTAAGAAATCAGCAGCTTAGTCATGTGTGGTTATGATGGCTATTCAGTATTTAAAAAATATATAATTTCTTTAACAAATCACAATGTTCTGCCCATTGGTTAATGATGTTTTTGGTTGTTTCTTGTCAAATTGGGTAAACTGAAATTGTATACCACTCTGAGATTTGTTTCCAACGTTGAACGCTGTGGATAACAGCAATGAAGCTGTGATGATTTCCAGTTGTAGTTTGCCGTTTCAACACATCAGTATTCAGCTGTTTTACTTGAAAGTTGTCCACTGTAGTCAAATGTAGAAGAAACCCAGACTTTGTTATTTTTTATCTATATGAGGGTTTAACATTTGGACTTTGATTTATGACTGTCCAAAAGATTCATTGGACTCTGACTTTTTTGAACTAGAGATGATTAGGATCACATGGATCGTTGTAAATAACCTATGTTTTAATTAAGAGATTTATGCAAGCATTGTGGGAACGAACCTTTGCTGGACATTATTCTGATGCCATTTAATTTTGTGGTGTATTGGTGTTTATGATGAAGAATGATCAGAGTGTGTTTGTAAAGCTTTGACTTTCCGAAGGTTGCACACATTTTCCCAGCTGTACTACGAAGCAGGTTTTCTTATATAGATTGTACAGCCAAAAACCTAAAGTAACATCCCTCAAATGGGTATGAATATAAGAATGCGATTTTTAGCTATTTATTTGAATTGTTTACCTAAAAGTTCTACAATGTTTTTAATTTTTTTTAATTTTTTATTTGACAAGCACAAGGACTACCATCATCTTTAGGTAGATTATCTTGGATTTGGAGAAGACGTTGTATTTACCACTACTCTTTAGTTCATTTCTAAAAATCGGCATTATTCAGCATAATCAGTAAGGACCATGACCAAACAAAAAGTTTTTGTTATAAAAACCTACACATGAAATCTGCACATGCCCACGTAAGCAATCAAAATGCCTCCTAGATTGAACTGTTTTACCATAATAAGATTTATGTTTGAACCAGTCATGTTTCAGATCAAAGAAAACTATATCAGTCCACCACCATAGTGTAGGACTTTTTCCCTAGCAGTGGGACTGGTGCATTGGAAAAATGGATGAAATGATGAAGGTAGTAGCTTGCAAATTGTTAATCTAAGCCTCAAATCAATATCTAGAGTTTTTGTACTATCGCACTGCGTTATTAGAGGATCTAAACCATATAAAAACTGCTTTTGCGATGGATGATGCAGGGTAAAATGAGGCTTATGCAATAGCCAAAATCAAAAATATAGTCAACATTTGATTAAAAATGTTTGGTTTCTGCCTACAAAACAAAACAATTTTACTCAGTTTTGTGATGTCTTTGTTATGTTAAATAGCCCAATCCTCGTTCCCTCTGAAAATAAATCTTTAGACTTTAGTCAGTGATTCTGTTGATTTTGTAAACCATTTTTGTCTAAGTATTGAAAGTCAAAAATACTTTCTTAACACCAAAGGGAAATTAAATAATCTATATATATTTGTGTTCTGACTGTGTTAGAACATTGTAAGAAGGAAACTAGGTTTGCGGTACAAAAAACCTAACCCAGAATTTCTCAATATGCATCTAACCCTGCTTCGTAGTACCGGCCTCTGGCATAACGAAACTGAAATAATTTCCAACAGACAGGCGTTCAGAGATTAAAACCTTCAACTACAATTTTCCTGGCAGATCATCAAAAATAATAGCCATAAAGTAGTGGGAATAATGCAATATTTTATCAAAAACATTATTTAATATGTATTTTTAGGGAAGGACTGACATTCTGTAAACACTCTGTATATTTACAGCGTCTCACAATTTAGATGTTAGTAAAGGAGATTATAGCCATATATTAACATCACTTACTGACCATAAAACAGCGTTGTGTCAAAATAAATGATGCAAATACCTAAAATCCTGAGGCACAGAATTGAAAATCAATGTACATATACATTTAAACTGAAAATGATAGAGCACTTTTATTCTATGGCCAATGTTGGCAGAAAATTAGATTATTTAGAGCAAAAGTAATGCTACATGTCCTCTACTAAGCTGCTCAGACCTGTAACTGTAAGTGAAGTCACAAATGTACAACATTGACACTCAACTCAACTGCAAACACACAAAACAATACCTAAAGTAGTTATTCTCTTTTTGAAAATGCTATAGTCCTATTAAATGGCTGGAGAAGGCACTTTGTAAATCCACATTTACAAATCTGGTACTAAAATTACAATAGGGAAGTCTTCCTTGTCTTACTAAAAACAGATTTAGTTTAACATTAGGAGCAGCTCAACAATAAGTTTTATGTATTATAAAATGTGAATCGTTGTTAAGTTCCTAAACAGGGCAGTATCCACTACAAAATTGGGGGAAATATATCTATGAAAAAAACAAGGACATTTGAAAATGTATATATTTTCTTGATACTCGCTGTTGATTTTATTTATTTTTTAACAATCATGTTTTCCATTTTTACAAATAGTTCTCAACTATTTGTAAAGGTGCTGTATAAAGCAATTTATGTGCAGGAAGTTGCTTTCCCAACCCACTTTCCGACAATGTGTGTGATACATGGTAAGAGAAAGCAAAACAAGGAGATGGAATGGTAGACGTTTTGTTGTATGAGCACTCACAGTACTGTTACCGTTTCATCCCAGGACATTTAGAACTGCCATTGTATTTTTAACATCATCTCTACGGTACAGACTCATGTAGTAAAGGACAAAACAGAAAAAAAACAGCTTCCCTTCATGTTTTTTTTTTAACCTGTGTTAAAGTGATGGACGGTTAGTGGTTATTTTTAATTTTGGATTTGTTTTTTAAAGAATTTAAGAGTTTTAAGTTTAAAAGAAGGTTCAAAGCTCTGCTGAAAGTTCATGTGCAAAGTATCTGTGTCTGGAAAATATGCTTTTATTTGTCGACGGGCTTAAAGATGGACTTGGTATTATTCTGAACCCCTCCATGATGCTGTGATATCAAGATGGTGCCAATGATGTCACACTGTCTTCACTTTGGTGTCGATAAGCTCACAGTGGCGATTTGAATGCTCTTGGATGTGGTTAAGCTGAAAACTTTGGTGAATTAAAACAATAAATACAAATGATAATTCAACTGATATTCTTTGGTCTTCTTTTCCCTTCTATAAGAGTTGGTTTTATTACTTACAGAGTGAGATGTTCACAATCTTTATTTGTGTTTTATCTTTTTGTTATTATGGTTTGAAATGTAAACCCAAAATCAGTTTCTTGGAAAGTATGAAAAATTGCATAATTGCCCCAACATTCAAGGAGAAGACTCCAAAATAAGGGAAACCCATGAACGGTTTGTATTGTTGCTGCTGATTGTGCTGTGTCCATATATATTCCTAAATTAAAAAGACAAGTAATAGGGTTGGGTGGATCTACAACACTAGCAATACTCTACGAGTTAATGGACAACAGCCTGAGAATGTTGGATTCTCTGTAGTACCAGATACAATGTTGGAAGAACTATGACCGTTCCCTGGAGGTCTAACTAAATTTAACGTATCATGTGGAAATTAAGGTTCCACACTCTGGAATCCAATAGGCTGGCTTAGATCAAGTGTGACATTTCCAGAAAGTCATATCATCTGCTGTTATTTGTTCTATGTGTTTTATTAAACCCAAAGTGGCCTGAATCATCTGTCAGACATTTTCCAACTCGGAGACCAACTTGGTTGAAATGCTGATTTAATTTTACTACATGTTTTAGAAAAATAATACATGCTTATTCGAAGTTGAAAGTCCCTGGCATCACTTTCAAAGAATGGGTTTTAATTTGATTAAAACTGCACTGATCTAGTTATTCATGCAAAAACAGCTCTAAGTAGCTAGTAAATGCTTATACTGTACATAATGTAGTGGTGTCTCAATCTGATATTGATATCGGTCTGATATCGGCGTACATCTAAAATCTCCGATATCGCCATTACAACACAAGCAGTCAGTTCCTGTGTTTGATCTATGACACCATTGCAAAACTTGTCATTTATTTCATTCAAATGTAGGACCCTCTTTTGTTGAAGAAAGCTAATATTTATGTAACCCAGTGATTAATAATAAATGGTTTGGTATCGGTAAATATTGGTATTGGGTAATACTGAAGACAGAAATATCTGTATCGTATTAAAAGTGAAAACTTATTTTTTTAGTAACATTTTATCTTTGCTTTCCTCTGACCATCATGTTTTTTAACACTGCATTGCATCAATCTACATCAATCAATCTACATCATTCTATACAACGTATCTTTGCAGAGCTATGCTTGTTGAGTTAATTTCTCAAATTTGTACCATTAGCACTTTTTTTATTTAATTTTTTTTTACAAGCATTTTCAACATAACGTTTTTTAGACGTTCTGTCAGAAGATAGTATTTATTAGTGGTAGTTATTGCCTTATGACCACCAGAGGGAGAGAGACACCAATAGACCACAAAAGCACATCTCCGTGTAAGAAAAACTTAATTTAGTATTATGTATAAATTGTGTTTACACAATATATCATCGAGGAAAATATGTTAACTCTATTTATATTTTCCAGATAGAGCTGCAATATATATTTATTCACCGTAAAGATTATCTTTTAAAAGCAAAAAACTTGGCTATGTAATCTGGTTTAGGATTAGAAAATAGTCAAAAAATCTAAGAACCCCACTATTCATTTAATTTGTCTATAATCAAGATATCAAAAATATTCTGTAAATCTGCAGGACAGTTGATCTGTGTGTGGTATCGTGGATCATTCGGACTGAAGGTTGCAGTTTTGTGTTTCTAGGGTTTCATTTAAAAACAGTTTTTACAGTATTAATTTTCAACATATGTTCTTGTCATATCAAGATTTTGTTACATCTCAAAGTTTTTCTTACTGTTTCTGTAATTTAGCAGATATAAAAGTCATTGATTTGTCTGGTTTTTTTGCCCATGTGTTTGAAATACTTGGTGGTTCTTTATTGCAAAGAACTTTTGTTCACTACAAAAATTTGTGTTGCACATTTTATGTGAAAAAAAAAATCAAAGTGCTTTACATAAAGATTAAAAACTGATATTGTAAGAGGATATAATTAAGAAAGAGGAACAACATAAAATATTACACTTAAGAACAAGGATGATGTTATCTGTTTTTGCTTCCCAGTTTGTTTGTTCATTCCTATACATATCGGTTGCACCTTCTACTACCACCTATTTTTCTAACACTCAACTTTCCATTATTTAGTTTTGATTTAGCTCAAATTTTGCCTTTCAATCTTTCTTATCTGTAATTTTCTAAGAAACTAAATGTTAAGTACTCAGTAACTGTGAATGATTATCACAACAACAACAACAACAACAACAAAAAACCTTGATCGCTTTTTATGTAATAAATCTGTTTATGTGCATCACATTTGGGATAATTACTGAAGTAAATGTACTTTTTCGTAGCGATCTAATTTATTTTGATGAACTTACATGTTACTGTATTGTGTTGTCTTTGGGAAAATGAGCTGGATTTGCTTTATCATTAAATCTGAAGTGTTGAAAAAGCACCACTGGAAAGCTTTACCAGACAACACACACATGACGTAAACACATTGCCTGTAGTGCTTGCTCAGGTGCATCTTTTTTGTTAAATGTATCTTGCCTTGGCTTTTAACAGCTTATCCCCCAAGAGCTAATCTCATCTGTGTTCCCAGGAGGGAGGTTGATGTTTAAAAAAACTCAAACATGCCAGATTTCCCCCAGAAAAGCAGCTTCTCACCAACAGTTAAACTAAGCAGGCATTGCTGTGTCAGCTCTCTTTGCACCTTTGGTCCTCCTCCTGTAATGACTGCAATTTTAAAGACCCTACGCCAAACTCTGTGTCTTTATATGTGTACTTGATTCCTCTAGGCTGTAATTAATGCATAATCTCTCTAAGTCAAACAAATGGGAATTAAAAGACCATGATACTCAGCTGGAGACCCAAATGAGAACTCTTGGCTTGTAGACAGTACCAGCAGGTGTTTATGCTACAAAAACACAAAATCTTACCAAGTATTTCTGTCTAGTTTCTAGTGTAAATTATATATATCCTTTTATCATCCTTAGTTTTAAGTCATTACTTACTTTGGACTATTTAAATTTAATTTAAAAAGTGTGTTTATGTAATCATATGTATGCATATATAATTTGAAACAACTTTTTTTGTGGGATCAACCGGTGAGTTAAAGGACATGGGTCAATATCCATCTTAAGCGGGCAGTGGGTTAGAGGAAGGGAATATGGCTGCCTTCAAAGGACAAAACACAAAAACAAACAAAAAACCAAAACCAAATAAGATTTAGTCCTGACGATGACTTAAAAATAATAGTCAACAAGCATGCATGGCTTTGTAAAATGGTACGAAAAAAAGCTCAGCTTTGTTCTGCATCCAAACAGGCAAATCCACTAAACGCTTCTTTATGCTTGCCATTAAGCAACGCTTGTTTTACAAGTTTTTACATTTTGTTCTACTACCTTACAAGAGTTTACATTTCCGTTAGCAATGAAGCTGATTCTTTTCAATCATTTCAACAGTTTATTGTAAACAAGTTAAGAGAAGAAGCAAATTCAAGGAGGTCATTCTAGATGAGTTGGTGGAGGTGAGTATTCCTTCAGGTTTAGCAGATTGTGGTGAGTTCTGTTTGTGTTTATGCAGGTTTGTGCTCTTTCCTCCAGAAGCTGATGAGGACGACAGTGGAGCATTGAAGGGTGAAACCTCATGTGAGTCATGTGGAAGGACATGGAAAAGTCCAGACAACAAACTACAGCAGTGGCATGGGATTGATAGAGGAAACCTTTGTGGCGATGAAAATGAGACAGAGGGAATGCTTCCAGGAGGGATTTGAGAATCGTAATCGGTCCCAGTTGGTGGAGAGAAAACAACCTGGCAGCTGCCTCATGAAATCTGCTCTTCGTTAAGCAACCTCCTGATAGGGTTTGATGAGCACTACCTGTGATCAGAAGAGGTAGGATCTCACACACACACACACACAGACACACACACAACATAATCTGCACAGAGTTCCGTGGACATGACAGGAACAATATAAAACAATTGTATCATGACTTTAAATTTAAAGTTAGTTTACTAAGCAATTTCTCTGTTTTTGAAACCTAAAACATCTCTAATCTTATTTATTTCTAATAAACTTTATGTCTCACTTATTAGTGGATAATGTTATTACCTTAAATTATATTTCTGATATTTTTCCAGTTTCTCCCATTGCCTAAATGTTTTTTGTATAAGTGAGTTAGGTTTAGATCAGTTTAAAAAAATTCAGCTAGCAAGTTATGAAACTTGTTTATTCAAACATAGCTACGTATAGGATATCTCTATTGTTTTGATACGCCACGGCTGAGTTTTTGTAAATATAAAAACTGCACTGAACAGTTTTGCTTTTAAAAAATGTACATAAACGAACACCAACCTAAACAAATATGTTTGCAAACATAAACAATATTCGGCAGATAGTAACAGAACACAAGACTACTGAGACAGAGACAAACGCATATTATAGCTAACAGTGTTATATAATCTAAAAGAAAGGATGTTTAGTGTTTTTGCAGTTCACAAGACCTGTGAGAGGTTTTCATATCCCACTATGAAAAACTCATCCATCCTTTAGAAAACGGCCCCTGAAATAAAACTGTCAAAAACAAAGCAGCCACCTGGGTGATCTCAGTAATCCGTTTGATTCAAACTTCCTTACTCCTCCTGACTTTAAGCCTGTGTGGGCATTTCTGTCAATAGTTGCACTTTAGGAAGTATCTCCACAGTGCACAGCTCAAACTCTTAATGCAAGACAGTTCCTTCTACGGCTAAACCCTCATAAGCAGGTTTCTTTTGCGGAAAGTAGCCTCAAGTTTAGGTTAGACGATGACCCTGAAAGGCAACTCTGTGACTGGTCTGAAAGGTAAAGAGAGGCAACTTAATGTTCTCTCCATGCTCCAGTACGACACAGCACTGACAATTTTCGTCAACAGAGTGATGATAAAAAACACAATATATTTATGTTCAGCAGTAAACAGTATACAGTATTTAAAGGAGAAATCTATACTTGATCCCATGTGACTTAAAAAAACGTCACCAGACTGTTACACTTGTCCAAATAGTTCATAAATTCCCACGACGAATACATTTGAATCAGTGATCTTTTTTTTTTTTCCCAGTCAGGGCAAGCTTGTTTTAGAGTGTAAGCCAAGCTCCCTCATTATTAAACTGTACCAAAAAATCCATATAACAAAAAACTTTGAATCCAAATTCAGTTCTTAAATTATTTTTAAATCTTCCCTTGAATCCTTGGTTAGGGCTTTTAGAAAATTAGGAACTAAACAATTTGACTGCTTCTCAACTTTGACAAAAATCACATAAAAATGTAAAGCGCATCTGATTTTATTTTATTTTTTTAACTTTAACTTAATTAGATTAGTTTAACCTGTCTATGAGTGGATTCTGTCCTTTTGGAACTTTTAAAGACTAACGGGTACCTTTTAAGAAAACTAAGATGAGACTAAGCTGTGTTGTTTTGTGCTTTTGTAGTTTCTGCTCTCTTAACATCTCACCCAAGAAAATCCTGAATACAGTAATTTCCTAGTAGAAGTCATTGTAAAAAGTTAAAGTTAAAGAAACTGAAAGCTCAAAATAGTGTTGAAACTTTGGTGTATACCATGCTTTGGTTCAATGAGAATTTCATTATTGAATGGTTTTCTTGAAATTTTCTCTTGAAAAGCGACTTTGGGATAATCATTATCCTCTGTTTCTGTGTAGTGCTTAGTTCCACGGTGACACTAGTAGGTCCACTTACTCACTGATATATTTTCAATCAATTTTTTAGTAGCAAAAATAGAGACAATAATACTATGTCTTCTGATAGCAAATAGAAGACATATGAGGCAATTTTTGCAGGAGTCAAGTTTAAACTTTTCTTTTTTTGTTGACTCAATCAACTTTTGCGTAGAACTTTGGATTTTGGTAAATTTATGAAGAAAAGCCATAGTTTTGTTCATGGCCATAACTCAGCGCACACCCCTTCTGCCTGATTTTGTGTTACTGCCAATCTATCCACTCCTGACAGGGCCATATAACAGAGCCATATTTTCCCATGATGTCCCCGAGGGGCTGCCTCTCTCCTCCCTGTATGCTCATGTATTCTGTTTTCATTTGTCACTCCACTGTTCCTCCACCTTTTTCTCCATTTATTAAAAGTTTATTTTCTCCTTCTATGCTTGTGCAGCCAGTGTTCTGACACCTAGAAGGAAGTGTAATCATGGTAATTGGTGTCAGACTCATACCTAATACATTGCCATGACTTCAAAAGGCCTAAAGAAGTTAAAAGGTTAAATTATTAGCTGATCAGTGACAGCAATTTTGTGTGACATTTTTAGTCAGCCTTTTAATAGGTGAAATTCCACCTATAATATTAAGGCCATTTAACGTTTAAAGGTTAAAACGTTTATTTGATATTTTAAGCGTTCTTTCAAATCAGCTGCAATAGGCGTTCTGAGGAAATTAAGCTGTCAATGCAAACACAAACTCCATCAGAGCTGCAAATGTTTGCACTTAATATAAAGGTTTTCAGAAATATATGCATGCTGAACTTTCACCAATATAGATCATAATTTTAAATAGTCACTTTTGAGGTAAAGCATATTTGATTTACCAAGTTTTAGGCTGATGAAAAACATGCTATTTTCCACATTTGCATCATGTTTTCCGTCACGGCACTACTGTAATTTGTCACAAGTAAAGTGCAGAAGGAACCCATTTATTTGCACAAGTATAGAAATAAGACTTGCTATCTATCATTGCTAAAGCTGTAAATGAAACGACAAAAACCACGCACACACACTCTGGAGCTGATCTTTGTCTGTGAGGTTATGAAGGAAGAAAACTGAAAGTGTTATGATGAAAACTTCTAAATCAAGTAATCAGCACAGTGGGAAAAAGCTACTGTCTGAACTCTTTGCTCTAATTAATACAGTGCTTTACACAAAGGGGCTTTCATTTTCTTCTTTGCCTTATAAAAATGTTTTACATTATTAAATATAGTTTCATACCTGACCAAGAAACAGAAATAATAAAAAAGGCAGATTGTTTTTTTTTTTGTTTTTTTTTTAATGATGCTCTGAGGTTATTAGTGACCTCCTGGATTAGTACTTTAAGAGGTCTTGTAATAATTTTCTTATCTTGCCACTCTTACGTGTGTTTTCACCCTCTTTTTTTCTGTTTGAAAATACTAACACTGTAGTTACATAGATCTGACAGCATTAGGAATGGCTTGTTAACCCATATCAAGATTTAACTACTATTTCTTTGTTGTATGTTCTTGAATATCCTGTTATTAAAGAAAGATGTGTTTCAAGATCTTTGTTTCTTCATCTGTTTCTTAACACAAAATGATTCATATACCCCAGCAATATTGTAGACTATCAGACATGCATTACACTACTTATTTATATGTAAAGTATTGTCTTTGGAGTTTGTGTTCGGGGTTTCTGGTATTTAGTCAACCAGACAAAGAAGAATATGAAACTGTCCATATTAGCTAGAATTCTGTGTCAGACTCTCCATTGATTTGCTAAAAATACACCAAGTCCCTTAATTTACCCAGAAGTATACACTGGTGTTAGCAAACTACTTATTAATTAGTGATAGAGTTAAACTTTTCTGTACACAATATTTCTTGGACTGCAGCGTAGATTTTCAAAGTTAATACTTAACATTCACCACAGATGTTTATATTAACATACAGTAAAAAGCAATCAACATTCATGTTAATTATATTTTGCTTCCAATGATAAGCAAAATATTGAAAAAAATATACAATTTCTGTCTGATCACACCAAATAATTAGAAGATGGTTTGTAAAGCGAGCCTAAAAATGAGAACAGTGGATGAGGTGAGAAGAATAAAAAAGCTTTAATACCTAGGCCTAAATACCCTATGTTTTGAACATACAAAAATGGCAATATGGAAATAAACAAAAGTCTTATGATGTGGTTTAATAAATGTTGAACATTTAATTTGAGAGCATTTTAGCATTGTTTTCCATCCAATGTCAAGTTTGTAAAAAAATATTTATTATCCATAGAAGCCGCTGTAAAACATTAAGCAAAATCACAGCCCCAAATATATTTCCTCTTTATCTGTTTTAAGTAACGTGCATTCGGTTTCCTGATTGATGTTAGCAGAGTACGCTAAAACAGACTGAGGGACAGCAGTGAAATGCAATTAAAGGATTCAGATTACTATGAATGAAAAATGTCAACAGCAAATAAAGAGCAGAAAAATAAATGGCCTCAGCAGATGAGACTAGCAGAAATTATTGAGAACAGATCAGTTTAAGTAGTGAGTGAAGAGTGACACTTAAACTAGGTGAGTTTAATCAGAGGAATGTTGAAAGGCTGGGGAGAACACGAAGGAGGTAACAGAGGGAAGGTGACTAATTAACACACAAAACACTCAAGATTGATCAAAACACAAGTACAGGGAATAAGTTGGAACTCTAAACTCAACATAAAGGAATAAATTCAAACAGAAAGGAAAGTAATAAACAACTATATGAATTAAATACAAACTCAAGTTAGAACCACGACACATACATTCATTAACCTGATCTGAACATCCATGAAATGCCTAGAATTCACTGTGATGAAAATTGCAACTACCTCAGGGGTGAGCTTGGGTTAACATTTGACCTATGTTTGTCAGAATAGCTACAGATGGCTTATTGTATTTTCTTTTTGGTTTAATAAAAAAAATATCTTCAGCTGTATGAAGTGTCCTGATGTTTTTGTGCCTGTCTACAGTCCTCCACAAAAGTATATAAGTTTTTAGGTTTTTCACCACAAACTAAATTGGACCAACAAAGAGTAATCCAAAATTGTGAAGTGAGGAAAAAATTTTTTTTTTACAAATAAAACCCTTCACACTAACACCCCTTAAACAAATCTAGGGCATCTAAAGACCAGATGTCCTAATTTTAATCTCGGTAAAAATATGTCCAGTTAGGGCCTTAAGAACATTATTGAACAAAAAGCGTCATGAATAACAAGGAACCCAGGAGAAAGCGAAGCAAAATAAGTTTAATAGGAAGGTCGATCCATTGAAAAAAATTTCCCGCAAGGGATTAATAATATAATTCTGATTCTGAATTATATCCCAAGCTTTAATCAAAATGGCGCAGTAACCTGACCTGTGCCATACCACTCAGTGAAAATGAAGCATAAGAGCACCATAGTAGAATAGCAGGAAGAGATGCAGAGGATCGCAGCTCAGGTCCCTAAAGAAAAGTGCATGAAAGAAAGCAGTTGTTGAATGAAAGCATTACTATTAAAAGAAGTACTATTCAAAGTTTTTCGCAGTCCATGTAGAGATATTGCACACATTTAAACAAATGTGGTCTCGTCAGATGAGACCAACATTTAAATTTTAGCCTACATATAAAGCATGTGTGATAAGAAAACTGACACTCAAAGTACAGTAGTATTAGCATAGTGCTGTGGTGATGATTCGTATAGCAGCAATAGAGAAACTACGAAGTTGATGGGAAGCTGAATGATCCAAATACTGCAAAAGGACAAACAACTGCTAGAAGCTGCAGGAGACTTAATATTGGAGTGGAGGTACAGTTTTCAAGGGGAAAATATTTAAACACACAGTCAGAGCTGCAGACCATGAAAGTGGAAATCTGTTGCAAGACTTGAAATGTGATTGCTCCCAATCCTATCTGATAATAAACTATTTTGAGGAATTGGTAAATATTATAGCAAAATGTATTTAAACTGCACTGAAATGTGGTTCTGCACGACATGGAAAACTACATTTTTTTGTCATCTATCAGAACTTTAAAAGCCAGTTATAATTTCCTTTCCTTTCACAATCATATTTGTGAAAGAAAATAAAACAACATATAAAAAAAATACATATCTTGTAATCCAGTAAACATGAAGGTGTCACTCAAACACCACGTCGTAATTATTATGAACGTCAATATGAGCTGTTCTTTCCTAATTAGAATATTCTGTGTGCCTGTTTTGTTGAGGGTTGATCCAGTCTTTATTTTGTGTTTTCCTAAGAGCAAAGTTAATCATACTGACCAAAGAAAAATGACCCCAGCTGTTGGCAAAGAAGAATTTAGGAATTTATTACAGAGGAGGGTGGCTTTTTTAATGAGCACTAATAGGTTTCACAAAGAGGCACAAACAAACATTCAGATGGGTTAAGAGAGAAAACGAGGCCCTGTAATTGCAGGAAGTAAGTCAATGGTTCCTTTAGAGAGACCAAAAGGAATCCTGGTTGAATGGAGTTCGCCTCTGAACCACATGAACTCTGTCCCCCTCCCTCCATCTCTGTCCCCTCTGGTGTTTCTGTTCGCTGTCCTCTCATAGTCGTAGAGTGGCTGTCGGTAATTCACTTTGCAGATCCACTCCCACCTACCTTAACGTGGGAGTGGATCACTGGCTACTTAATCTTCGCAGCCTTCCCGGCGAGAGCGCATCAATATTAGTGACATTATCACATTGGTTTATGGCTGCTTCAGGAGTCTGGACAAAATGTGGGACAGGAGAGAGCAGAGAGGCAGAGTTGGAGCGGAGACATGTCACATCAGTGGCAATTAGAGCCGCTTCCACATTCACATGCAAGGATCCATCCAAGCAGAGACATGTTCTAATATAAAACAATTTTAACGTAAAACAAAGCTTAAACAGCTCTGAACACAGTTTGTGTATTTTAATTGATTCATCTTGTAGAAAGTTACATTTTTTTGAAGTGTAAAAAACAAATCTATTCTTGCATAGAGGTTAAAGTGAATGAAGTTTCTAATTGTACTGTGCTTCTATTGAAACTTTACGCAGTTTTTTGCAGAATCATTGAAATACAACAGAGTTATTCTTTATTTGTCTGAATTGTTCATGTATCAGCAGCAAAGTTATGGATGCAGTTCCTCTAGAAATAAGAAAAAACTTATTAAATATAGTATATATATATATATATAAAAGGTATACATCTAGAAATTACTTCACATGTACTTTCTAATGCATACTGATGTTGTAATCAAATTAAATAATAGCATTTTCAATTTGTGAAAAAGGTTTTGTTCAAGAATTTGAAGATCTGTACAAGTAATAGGAGATTCTGTTGCTTTTTAGATTGGGTGAAGGCATTTAAGTAGGTTTTTACATATCTTAGCTGTTCTATTTTGTGCCTATTTGGTGCATATCTGCTATTAAATAAACATACATACAAAACCATCAAAATCTTTTTTTTAATGTATTTAGCAGATGCTTTTATCCAAAGCGACTTACAAAGTAGGCGGTAGCGCAAAGGATCTTGGCTCAGGACCCAGACTGGATGTTGTAGGTGTATAAGCTTGCTCTGCCTGGACCAGGCCCCCAGTCTATTTGTATTGTGGTGAAAACCAACGAGTGATAGTAAAGATCTAAAAACCCAATTAAGTGTATTTTTAAATGTCTTGTGTCAATAAAACCTGATAACTATTAAAGACATACAGTATCATATGCTATTGTTGTTGTAATATTATGCTTGATTTTCTTATTCTCTTCTGTCACATCATCCAATCAGTTTTTTATTTGTTACACTTGTTACGCATCAGCTTATTAGCACACCTGTTACTGCCTACTGTCATGTTCCTATTTTCAGATCCTGTTACCTGCTGGGCTAACAGTTACTTTCTCTCTGACAACAACTTTCATGACAATTAAAGGGTTGTTTATCTTTACTCAAAATGGAGACCTGCTTAAGTAACAGTTTAAGTATTGGAATTGTTTCATATTTTCAATCATGCAAACCAACATTGTACTGATCCTATCTATTAATTTTTTGTGTCCATTTTAAAGTGATCTATTCAAAACAAAAATTAAACTTGGATATTTCAAAAAATAGCATTAGTGTAATTTATCCTATTGAATCCTATAATTTTGCAACAATTACATTTTTAATTAGCGTATTTATGATGTAAGGATAGTCTATCCAGCTCTAAATTTGGTTGTAAATCAATTCTGTTAATTTTCTTTGGGTCTTAAGCTAAAGTTTTTGACAGTTTTCTGCATTGTCCTGCATGAATTGTCACCACGTTTTTCATCTGAATCTTTGTTTTTACATGAAATGAGTTTCTGTCATGTAAATAGTTTTTTTTTCTTTTTCCATCTGGGGCCTGACACCTCACAGCCAAACATTTCCAATCCCTGTTTGCAGCAACTGCCAAGATGTTCTTTTATTCAGAGAGCGCTCCATTCTTTTTCATCACTACAGATTTTCTGACTGCAGCCAAAGTGCCCAATTTTATTGTCATCTGTCCACACCAATCCGTCCATGAATTAATCCCTCTTATCCAGCTGCTCTGCACACGTCACACGCTGACTGCTGTGATTAAGTTTTAAATTAAGTTTTTGTTGTGATAACTGTCATCTGGGCCATGCGTATTCTCAGTACATCACAACACATGTGTTGGCTGGGACTTTCTGTCGGGTTGTCTCCATGTTTTCTTTGATTTCTCACCTATGCAACATTTTGTGGAGATTCAATGAAATTTTCGGTTTTAATAGCTGCCTTCATCAAGCTTTGTTTCAGATTAAGTTTCACTTGCCCAGAGAAACTCAGTTTTTGAGCCTAGCTTGACATTTTGTTAAAATAGAACAGGTTCAGACTTGACTGTCTTCAGAATGTCCTTGAGGACATTTCTTGGTGTGCAGAATTTAACAAGATAAACACTTGAATGCATTTCCAAAACCAAGAATATGTAAGTACAACATTCTATTGACGTTCTTACCTATTTAGTGTCATATTTCCACATTTATAGGATATAAAAGTGAATCAATAGTGCAATAGCATTTGAAAGAAATGAGGCTGTTCATTTTACCTATTATGTTCTGGTTTAGGCTGCACATAAGCTCACTTGCAGATCTTATATAATAGCTCTTCAGGTCATTTTCTAAGTGGATTTTTTTCTCTTCTTGTCAATTACTTTTAATTTGCTTCACTGACTCACCGCCTCAGGCATCCAGCTCCCCTCTGAGCCCAGTTACCATACCTGCCGAACATCTGCTTTAGCTGTAAAATGGGTTTAATTAGAGCCCTGACTGAGATTATTTGCTAAAACAGTTGCAGAGAATGCACATCTTTATTTTTTACTTAAAATAATGCACAGTTAAAAAAATAGTAATACAAAAAAACTCATTAGTATGTACAGTATGAGTGAAAACCTGAAAAGGGTCAAATCAAAAAGAAAAGTTTCAACAGAACATTTTTCCTAGTAAAAGCTGACTATGTCATTGTCTTAGTAAAAGGATCCTAAAAACTACTGAAACATAAACGCAGGAACAAAAGTATTTATATCAATCTCCAAAGTAATATGATTGTGATGCAGGCGGCCACAATGTTTGTAGAGGACACTAAACTATTAAAATATTTTTAGTTTAAAATATTAAACTAAAAATATTAAACTAAAACAATACATAAAAATAGCAAAACATGGTGATGGTAACATCCTTGGGATTCTTTACTGCCATAGGAAGGGTTAGTCAGAGGAACTATGTAGGTAATTTACTATAAAAGATGTGAGAATAGGGAGGAGGTTTACCTCCACCAGGCAACAACTCTAAACATACAATGAAATTGTTTAAGTTAAAGCATGTCCATATACTTGGTGGTCTAGTCAAAGTTAATTCATTTAAGAATAAGGGTAAATGGATGTTTAAAAGGGTGTTCATCCAAGAATCTGACTTAGTTTAAGCAATGTGCAAGAATAAAAAAAACATTTTAAACTTTGGATGTATAAAGATGGCACATTCTATAAGACTGAAAAATGGTCTTATGTGTTGACCAAGAGGCATATGTACATATGAATACACATTGAAAGATACAGTTATTATTATCACTCACAAATATTCACAACTCTTGTCTTTCACATAAAATCCCATTAACATAAACTAAAGTTTGCCATCCAAACAACACAAACAAAATTGGTAAAAAATAAATAAAGTTTGACAAGAGACTGGAAAGATCATTTGTATATATTTAAAAATGAATGGTTCGCCAAGTAACCCAATAACAAGAACAAGTTCTAACCTCAGTTCAGTGAAGTGAAGTTAAATGAATTCATGTTCATATCTCACCACATAAACCCTTTGAACCAAGTTGACAGCTCCAACATGAACTAGTGCTTAATCATCAATTATATTTTGTCAAAAAATATAAGGTCATAAATTCATTCATCAGTCTGGATAATAATTATGGCTACTAAATCAAAGAGAGGGGCTTGGGGTTTCTGCTGGCTTCCTATGACACCACGCCTTGCTGGTCTCCATTGGTGCAGAGCTGTTTGAGCTGAAGTTTGATTCCTGGCTTGAGCTACGCAGCATGAGGTGGTGTGGGTGGTTTGAAGGGGCTCAGCATCTTCCATCTCTGCTGTGCCTCTTTGGATTAGTGGTGGCTTCTCCTTTGCTTTGATGTCCTACCTCTCTACGGTGACCTATACCCACCTAGGGTGCTGCCTTGTGTCTGTTTGTTTATGGGGCTGACGTTGCTTTCATGAGCAGAGCTTACCTGCACTTTGCTGCTCTCAGATGCCCTCTCTTTAACAATTGTGAACCTCCTGGTGAAAGATTTATCCACACTCATCGAACCAGCCAATTACATGTGCTGACACTCATGTAATCCAAATTGTGTAAGCTCATACAAGTTCAGATCAATATAATATCAATGTTGGCTGCCCACTTTGTTGCTGGATGCAGTCTTCATTTTAATAAAGTCCTTTATGAAATTAAGATGTTATCTTTAGACCAAATCTCTATATGGTATGACTGAAATATTGAGACAGGATATGTGTAAAAAAAATAAAGAAAAACCTTGAAACCATTTTTCTTTTTTTAAAATTGGTCTTATATATTATTAAAATTGAAATTAGTTTTCTCTCTAGCTTTAAGCTATATTCATTAAAATTACCAGAAGTAGTGCTTGGATGTTATTATTCTGTGTATAAATAATCCATATTCATCTTCGATTTTTTTCCCTTTGAAATCCTCAAATAAACTTTTCAATGATTTTTAAGTTCATAGGGATGCACCCATGCTAGCGGCTTCACTGTTCTCTGTTAAGATCTCTCTCTGTGAAGAACAAATCAATGTAATTCATTATCTGGAATCCTGAAGGTTTCAAATATTTAATCTGGTTGCAGGTTATCATTATCTTCCTGAGATATTTTCCATATTGAAGTAACTATGTTGCCAAGATAATTTTTTTGTATGTTATGCCCTAAAAGTGTGAGAAAACGTGTGTTTGCATGGCATACAAAAAGTCATGCTAGAGAATTGAGAGACAAAGGGGCAATCATAAAAAAGTTTAAAGAAATGTATCATTTTTATTTCTGCCTCATATGCATGACCTTTGAATTTTCTCTCTTTGTAGGCAAGGCAATTTAATAAAGACCATTTCCTTCATTCATCTTCCCCTAACCAGTGTGTTGAGTTATGGATTTAAGAGGGAGATATGAGCACATGAAGACTGAATAATCTGGTGGAATCTCCTGCTAATAATTTATTTTGCTATCAGTATAGCATTTAATGCTACTGTCTTCCAAGCATGTATGAGCCAGAACAGGGTGTTCATGTGTTTGCTAATAGTTGGATGTTTGTATAAGGGATACTTTTTCAAAGGGAAGTTTGTGCTGAAATTAAGAAAAGCATATCTTTTATCTAACCAACCATAATTTCTGTGCAGTGGGATCATATCAGTTAGGGCGAGGCACATCTCCAATGTTGCCTCCCACACCACTCTCTATATCTTGTTTATTTGCACTTAAATAGTTTTTCCTCTAAGGGCTAATGCACCCATATGGAGAAAGATGAGGATATTGCTACCTATTGGATAAAAAAAAAATCACACACCCAGCCTTGGGTGTTTCAGTTGAGTACCCTTTATATTTTCTCAGCTCTGTGTGTGAAGTGAAACAAAGTCAGTAAATAATGTTACTGAAGGTGCTGTTGGTCTATGTAAGAGGTGCTGCTGGTGTATGTTAGCGGATGAAGATAAAGCTCATTTCAAATGTTTTGTCTTCTCTGAAGCTGCACATTTTTAACATCTAACGGTTTTACATGAAAAGGCTACTGGTAGTACTCCCACTAAAAACTTAGTAAGCAGGAATCCTTGGCAGAGAAAAGCATAAAAAAAAAAAAAGTAGCATTCCTTCCTGTAAAGCAGTGTTGCTCCTAGACTGTTAATTAAAATGTAAAACAAATCAGTTCAATCTTTTACTATAGGGCCCATGTCCCAGTATTGATCCAAACTGCAGCAGAAAAATCGTACTCAGGACGCTGTGGAGAAAACACAACAGGATTAACTGGGGCAGTTATAGTACATGAAAAAATAGGCTAATGTAGTTTATTTTAAAATAACAGCTGAAGTCAGCAAGAACACACACTTTGACCATACAGACTTGCTCCTGTGACACTTTTTAATAAGATGTTGCACGGCGATAGATCAGAACAACAGGATTTCAATTTATTAGCACATATCACAATGTAAAATGTATGACTTTGAAATTATTTAACTAACAATACATGTCTAATATGATGCCTAGAGCCAGAAAACCTCAAAATCAAACAAAGAGCATAATTTGCTATTTTTATACACAGAAAGTGGACTAGCTTGAATAAAAAAGGCATTTTAAAAGGAATTACATCAGAAAAATGTATAGTTATTCCTTACAAACAATTATACATTGAAGGTAAGTTAGATTAGGAGAAAAAAAGCTCTCCTATTAAACCGTTACAGAAAGGTTTCAGGTCACTGGATAGGGGATAATGTTGTACTGAATCCGAGAACCCTAATGATCATATACCAAAGTATCTCGCTTCTGAAATAGGGTCCTGGCATAGCTGCAGCAGACAATCAGAACAGAGCTTAGTTTTTTGCTTTAAGACTTCTTGAATTATGTTTCTTTTACCTTTATGTTTTTTGGTAATTTTTTTAAACTGACTTATTAGCAGCATTTATAGAAAAACGGATGTTACAAAAAAGTATAGGAAAATATGCATAGACGAGTTCTGCGTCTTGTCTAAATGCTTTTTTCGACAAATGGCCGTGTTGGAAGCTTGATTTTCACACTGGATGAGGCTTAATTTTCTGTTGTGGTGTGGATACGATGCAGATTCATAAAAGTAAAATTTCCCCAGACAAATATTGTTTTCATGTAACTAATGCATTTTTTTAAAAGTGCTGTTTAAAAATATACTTTAGGTCCAGTTCTTCAAAATAAAAAAAAATGATTACCTGTTAGTGTACCAACAAGAAATATCTGTTTTTCATGGGAAATAAAAAGTAATGCACAGAAAATAAACAAAGTCAATACTAATGGGTGTTCAGTTGGTTTGAAAAGGCATGCTAAAGCTGTCAGAGTATGTCTGTGGTTTATCTTTCCATAAAGTAAAGCTAAAATAATAAAATATAAACCATTTGTTCCTTCCCACTAGTAATGTCGCTGCAGCTGCTATATTGGTTGTTAAACCTTGAAGAACAGGCTGTGAGTGTTCACAGCTTCTAACCTCTCTAATTGCACAGCTGTATCATAACTGGTTTAATCTTGCAATGTAACTTGGTTATGGTGGCTGGTTTGGGCCATTTGCTGGCTTTGCTCTCACAGTGTGTGATTTAGCACTTTAAACTAAAAAGTGTCCTGGCAAACAGCATGTCTCCCATTATGACTAGAATATGAAATTTAAAGAATGTGAAATTTACATGGTTGTTTTTGGTTGACAAAACCAATTATTGGCCGAATGGTTTATAATGTTAGAATTATCAAATATATTATTGGAAAGTTGGAGATGGTGGTTTAAATGGAAAGAAAATTAAAAGTAAAATAAATTTAAACGGGAAGAAAAAATAGCAAATATTTGTATTCTTGAAAAGCAATTATGTAAGACCTGAAGTACATCAGTATTTTAAAAATAATGGCATTATATTTTTTTATGTTTCATCATATAGGCTGGTAAAAAACATAAATATCAAACGCAAATGGAAAGAAACTAACTATATTCTTAAAACCTCCAAGACTTTAGTTTGACATTAACTGGAAACTGTGTACAAATCAGTTTCCTTGTCCATAATGCCGCCACTAGTAAGTAACTATGGACAGAGAAGCTTCAGACTGATAAGAAAGGTAGGTGCTCCAAAATCCAGATCAATTAATTGAGAGTGAAATCTGCCACTGCCCACAAAGACAAAGGAATTCTCAAAAAATATATACTTTTCAAATCAATCATCTTTACCATGACAGTTTTAAACACTTAAAGTCAACCTGCCACCATTACACCTAGAAGCCACAGTGTTAGGTTATGTCAGACATGTTTTAGTCAACTTATGTGAATGCTGCCTGAGTTCATAGCTCAAGAGTTTGATATTGTGTTCACACATTTGTACAACCAACCTGGTGGTTCATGTAAGAAAACACTGACCAAGACTAATCTGAAGCTGTGCATCCAATTCTTTAAAGATTCCTCATAAAAACTAACTGTAGCTGCATTTGCATAATCCTTTTAATGTGACAAAGAATTAATAAAACAACAAATTAAACCACTGAAATAATATGATCATGCTCATAATGAATTGATGAATAACATAATTCTGTGTAGCATTTTTATTTATGTATTTTAATCATTCATAAGACATGGATATCTTTCAAATAGCTTAATGAAAGTCAATAAAAAAAACAAATAAAAAAAACAAAAAAAAACAGATTCAAACTCTCATTGATCCCATTTCCAGCAGCTGTAGGCGGCTGCCGTAGACAAGATAACTCTGTTGTGGAAGCTGTTTACAACTAAGGCAAACATCCATAGTCAGAAACAAGCTGTTGTGCATGATACTGATAAAGTTGCACGGAACGCCTGTATGTTTATTTTAAAGAAAAAGCTAGTATTGAAGTTGCTCTCTTCACAGTACATACTAATAAATAAAGGCAATTATATATATATATATATTTTATTATTTATTAATAATATCAGGGAACTCTTCACTTAATCATAAAAACCTTTGAAAAGTACATTTAGATTTGCTAAATCTCCTACAGTAAATTGTATTCTCTCTATGAACTAATCTGATTGTATAGTTGTTTTTAATAGGTATGTAAGTAAGGATTAAATATTCCTAAAAAAAATTTATACACACAATATTAGATTGATTTTATCAATTTATTGATATTAGATAAAAATATGGGAAATGAATTGATCTCATTATAATTTCAATGTTTTTTCTGAGGAGATAAACCTGCAGAAAGTGTTCCATTACTATACACAAAAAACAACATATACATCATACCTAATAATAGTGTTGCGTCAGCTAAGAAGCCCCTTGTATGTAAGTTAAAAGGTAAATTGAGCAAAAGTACAACACTTTTGAATTGGCAAATATTTAAGGTAAAGTTCAAGGGATGGAAAATTTTCATTGCTTCAAAATATATGTTTGACCCATTGCACAGATCTGTTTTTCATTCACAAAACATTAAAAATAACTTGAATAGATACAAAATGCACATTTTTAATGCTGATTTTTTTTCCAAACACAAATATTTGGATGGCACAGTTTATTTCTACTGGAATGATTGGGTAATGCCTTTGATGGTGACCTAAGCTGCGCTTAGCCTTTGCAGAGACAATGATTCAAAGAGGAGCAGTTGTTTCTCCTCTCTGTAGTAAAAAGGATAGAATACGTTTGGAATGGCTTAGTCAATGTTCAGAGTTTAGACAAATTAGGTTGCTGTGACATAATATCATCATGCAATTCAGGTTAACCCCCCAAACATATCTAAAGTAAAACTGTTCTGCAAATTGCATGTCATCACATTAGCTTTGTCCAGTATTAATATTAACACATAACATAAATCTGAGAAAAAAGTAAAAAAAAAACAACAACAAAAAAAGAAATCAGTAAGGGGCAAATGTGTTTGCTACAGCTCTGTGTATGTGAAGTCATGAAAAACCTTTGACTTGTTTTGTATGTGTTGAATCCCAGAGGCTGCTTGCAGGTGCTGCATGCTGATAAATGTGGTGCGACATGCTCCTCCACAAACTGGAACTGTTTTGCTGTCTTCTTCCTCTTTGCTGGGTCAAGTCAAAGTACACAGATAGCTGGTGTTTGTCAGACTGTGCACATCTCAAGTCAGGAAGATTTCAGCTGCCAGTGACAGGCAAAGCTTTGTGTCATAAAAGAGGGAGTGGAAATACTACTTTCTCAATCTGTTCAGTTTACCACATTTTCCAAAGTTTGATATGAAATTAAGATATTTTAAATTGGGTTTCACTGATCTATGAATTGTAAACCTGTTGTTAGCACTGTTTCCTTGCACCTAGATGGTCTTGAATTCAAATCCCAGATAGGTTTGTAGAGTTTACACATTCTCTATTTGTTTGTATGGCTTTTCATTATCTGATAACCTTTTTATGGTCACAAATGGTTTAGATTTTATAGGATAGTTTGCAGCATCTTGCCATACATATCTGCAATGAACAGAAGATGTACGACTCCACCATAAAGTAGTATTATAACTTGTACATTTTATTTTACCAAACCCCTTAGCATCAGGTTCCACTCTATGCTACATCAGTTTAACCTATATATATATATATTTTTTCAATTCTTTCTTGGGAGATTGCTGAAAGTGCATTGACGTATTCAGCCTCTTTGAATTTTCCCAGCATGTACAGACGTTTGGGTTTTTTACTTCTTTTTTTTTGCGTTTATATGCTCAAACGTCTGAAGGAACTGGAAGTAATCCCTTTTATCGTCTTACCTTCTACACCACATATTGAAAAACCTTTGCAGATGTTTTGCTGATGTCTTGCATAAATTTCAATGTAACAAAGCTGTTGCAAAAGTGCAATATGATCCTATTTTTTTTCATGACTTTGTGAGCGTCTGGGCATTTCCCAGTATAATTTCATGCTATTACACCTAAGTGGTTTGCCACTTTGGACCCATTTGGGTGTATCATTTAGTTGGAGCTCTTAGACATCTGCAGGTCCTTCCAAATCCTTTTACTCTATTAAAATGACAACCCAAAGGGTGTGGATGTCATTTTCATTCCCACACATTTAAAATGCAAAGTGAAAAAAGAAATTCTGGTCTCTGGACATGAATCAGTAAGTATTTTTTATGTTCGAAACTGTGTGAGACTTTTGTCTTTTCACCAGCATAGTTGCTACTGAAAACCTATCATTGCATGGAATGAAGTACATTATCTTTGTGTTGGTTTGATTCAAATGTTTGTGATTCCTAATCATTAAGGTGAATATATTCTACATAGTATCACTATGTAACATGAAGACCGTTGAGTCAATTAAAAGACACAGATTTGTCTTTCTAAATAGGTCTGCCAACTAAGACTCAGAGGACTTGTAGTTTTCTTTACATCCTTTAGAATTAGCAAATGTTAATATTGCTGTTCAAATCATATTACCTGCATGGAAATAGCCTGCAATACAGTTTATCTGCCTCTTAATCCCAAGTGAATTGAAAAACCTACCACTGCATCGAGCTAGCCAGTAACATTTCAAAAATGTACTGACATGATAGACAGAAAAACTAAGATATAATGGGGCGTCATTTGCTCAAGAGGTAGGTGGTTTGTGATCTAACTTGTGTGTTATTTCCTTTTTGAGTTGTTGTAACAGACTTTGCCTGACTTCCTGCTGGGGAATAATTCAATGTGGAGTCCTAGATAAAGCGCTATTCAAATATAGAAAATTTTCAAGATTTTCACACACACAGCAGTAAAAAGATTATTTAACTAATTTTCTACTTAAACACTGTAAGCCAGGGGTGCCCAATATGTCGATCGCACAACATTAAAGGCAGTAGATGACCGCAGCCATCCTTCTGTTTATTTTTTTATTTACATACCGGGCAGTAAACCGATGCGCATTTAAGCATGTAAACACACAGTAACTCTACGTTAGCTTTGCTTTAGGTGCCTCACCAAACTACGGTGTTGCGTACGAGTCTCCCCGAAGAGGCCAGGATAGCACCTAACCCCTCTGAAATATATATATATATATATATATATATATATATATATATATATATATATATATATATATATGAGCTGGACTCAAGTATAGCACAGAGACAATCATACTGGCTGCATAAGAACGGGCCCTGTACAACTAGATCAATAGAGGCCCAGATCTACAACACCGGACAAGACCCAAGGTGTAGGCCGTGCAAGGAGGCCCGTGAGACAGTCCAACACATAACAGCAGGGTGCAAGATGCTGGCAGGGAAAGCATACATTGAACGGCATAGCCAGGTTGCAGGCTTAGTGTACACGAACATCTGTGCAGAACATCGACTGGAAGTTCCATGATCAAAGTGGGACATACCCCCAAAGAAGGTGGAGAATGACCAAGCTAAGATCCTGTGGGACTTCCAGATCCATACAGACAAAATGGTTGTGGCGAACCAGACGGACATTGTGGTGGTGAATAAACAGGAAAGACCAGCCCTTGTGGTGGATGTAGAAATATCAAGTGATTGCAACATCAGAAAACAGGAGCAGGAGAAACTAGAGAAATACCAGGGCCTCAAAGAGGAAGTAGAAAAGGCCTGGAGCATGAAGACCACAGTGGTACCTGGCATGAACGGTGCCCTCGGGGCAGTCACCCCCCAGCTGGAGCAGTGGCTAAAACAGATCCCAGGTGG
Organism: Orestias chungarensis; assembly: GCA_032876305.1. Taxonomy (NCBI): domain Eukaryota; kingdom Metazoa; phylum Chordata; class Actinopteri; order Cyprinodontiformes; family Cyprinodontidae; genus Orestias; species Orestias chungarensis. The sequence goes on along the minus strand of JAVLVB010000212.1, from coordinate 822,027 downwards.
TGTGGGGGGTTGTGGTAGATCCCTTAGGATTGGTCATCTTTTAAATAGCTCACAAGCTCGAAAAGTGTGGGCACCCTTGCTCTAAGACAAAGACATCAACTGGAAATTCAAGCCAGAAAGTTGGGAGATTTCTCACAAATCTCAACCCTCAATTTCAGTATGGCTGCAGTTGGTCCACAATGTAGTGATTGCTGCTGTAATGAACTGTAAAATAGCACTTCAAATGTGTTTTGCTCTTATTAGATCAAACATGCATATAGTACTATACACCCTCCGCTAGAGAACATATTGATCTTCAGTTTGAATGTTAAAACGATTGACAAATGTATTTAGTCAGTTTACACAACCAACTTTTTCCAACTTGCATAATAAAAAATGGATTACGGGATGCTTGGTTACTCTTTCAGTCTTTCAAATCCCTTTAATGTACAAGTTTTGCATGCATCTAAGAAACACGAGCAGGATGGGTATTCTTTGCTTTTTAAATTCTCTTCACATTGCCACCACAAATTTTAAAAACAAATTTGGGGCATTTAAGGTAAGAGACAACAACAAGATTTTCCTTATTACAAGGAGTAAGGATAATGAAGCTTTTCTATTTCTTTTTCCAAATCTCCAAATCAAGAGTCAAAAACTAAGAATCAGTTCAATTTTTATAACGCCAATTCCAATTTACAACACATGTCGTCTCAAGGCACTTTACAAGAAAAGATATTAAAATCATACATAGATTACAAATCAGTTTAAAAAAGTTTCCAATTTAAGGAACCCCAGAAGATTGCATTTCAATGATGAGCTCTGAAACCTGACTGAAATTGTTAAAATGGGTAACTATTCCTCAAATGCTCTCTCAGTTGGTTAGCAACAATTTTATTAAGGATTTTAAATAAAAAAGGAACATTAGATATGGGTCTGTAATTTATTAAGTCTTCTAGATCAAGAAAATTTTCTTAAGTTAGGGTTTTATTACAGCTACCTTAAGCGCCTCTGGTACATAGACATTCACTAATGACAGGTTAATAATATCCAAAACGGGGGTAATATTAATAGGAAATACTTCTTTAAACAAATGAACCATAGACCATCTTGCTGCTTTTATGATAAATGCCTCCCTCTAAGTTTAGGTGGACATCCAGGTTTTAGGTGTTTAGGTCTAAAGTTGTGCTGTAAATGTACCGTTCGTGGATAGATTTAAATGCTTCTTTCCAGTGAGTTTAAATTACACAGGGGTAGACTGTATATCAATTAGCTAAGTTTTATTTAAGAATGCCAGCAAAAAAAGTCTAAATTTAAATACACACCACACATTTTGTAGTATATTAAATCATGTTGAAAGTAATTCACATTTGTCTCTTTACATCATTATTTTACTTCACTCTGCATTTTAAACATTTAAACTTAACTCAACTCATACTAAATGTACCTATTTGGTTTAGGTTTTGTGGATCAGGTTTAACTGTTTGTGTCAATTTGTGTCTTTTGCAAAACAACCCCACTGAGACACATTGTTTAATATGTTTACTTCAAAATAGTCCTGTGATCAAAAATATGTGTATTGTGATGAAAACCTTTCTGTGAAACGAGAAAGTTAATTATTTTTTTCCGTAACCTGCATGTCCATAGAGCCGTTTGTGTCCAACAGACTGATCAAGATGGACGTTAGTGTGTCTGAAAACGTTTTTATGAACCCACCCCACATAGTGAGTAGCATCCAACTGACTTTACCACGAATTCTCCCAAAGGTTAGATCAATACAACAAAAATAAACTTTAAAAAAGGAGCAACTTCTGTGTTTCATATACTGAATTTGTCCAGTCATTTGCATGTGGGGTCTTTCATTTTTCAGTGGCATGGCATTTTAATCAGCGTGTTTGTCCTAGGCTGCCACTGTTGATTCAGGGCGTGTTTGATCAGTCTGCCTCTTGTAGTATCCAATATGTCAGGTAGTGATAACACTCTCCACTGTGTCAGTCCTCTGAAGGGCAGCTCTCCCAGCATGAGAAAGACAATCAATTTTTGTTTCAGTCACAGATATTATTAAGATAGGACATGAGTGATTCGGAGCTCGTGTAGCATCATGTCGACATACTGATCCACTGGTTAAACCTGTGTTCAATACTCTTAGGATGACAGACTTCAGTTTGTCTGGAAATCACCTGAAAGACCTTCACGGATTTTATGCCAACAATTGCTCTTCTAAAGTTTTCAATTATATGGAAGCAGCAAGGGTAATAGGTTTTAAATAGTTTGTGAAATTTGATGTGTTTTAATCAATAAATAGTGACAGAGTGAAAGGTTTAGCATTTTTGTACACTTGAGGTTACATTAAAAAAATACAACCTAGGAAATAACTGATTTTTTTTAATGTTCTCATATGTTTTGTCGTCTATGCAAGTGCTGGTGTTAGCACACACTGGGAGGTTAAACACCAGGAAACTACCAAAACCCATGCTTGTATAAGGTACCTAAACTTGCTGATCTTCAATAATCAAGTGCATAATGCTTGACCAGCAAAGGTGAGTCTAAGTTTTCCTGATATCACCTAGTTTTATTTTTGTTTATATTTGTTTTAGTTATGGTAGTAGTTACAGCAACTTTTTTTGATTGATTTAAAAAAATTATAATTTTATGAATGAGTGTATTTAAAGTGGAGTGTATTTATTTAACAAAAATCACATAACACATGTTTATACTTGAAGCGCTTTTTAAGCATGGGAAACCTAAGTATGTCTCTAGCTGAGACAGATTTTTAAACCTAGCCTCTGAACCACGTTAGATGGACTTGATTTTGAATTTAGAATTTTAATTTGTCCTGATTTATTACGTTATATATTTGCAGAAATTATTTCTAAAACACTATAGCTTTAGGACTTCAGGCTAAAGCTCACTTTTAAAAAAAGACTCAAACTTCACACTGGAAGCTAATTCTTTATATATAGTTTTCATGCTCCGCGACAGACATTGATGTTTAATTAGCAGTGATTTTCTTCAGTTAACTAATTTAAGTTGTATGTATTCAGAACTGAAAACCTACTGATTTATTTCATATTCAACATTATATGAAGGTATGCCCATTTTTACTTTATATGATTTTGGGAAAATTTGTTATGCAGAGAAAGCAGCTGTGTGACCAGTTTTCTTGAAAATGGCAGCTGAATGTGTCATCAAGTCTGAGGTATTACTATCCACATTTATTGCCTGACAATAAATACCTTAAAATAATTCTATCCATTACCCAGTTTTTGTGTAAGTATTCAAAGTGAATTTTTGTGGCTATTTTCAAATTGCAATGATTCCTCAATGGACGTGATTGGAGACATGACAGGTAATATTTTTTGGCATAGTGAAACACTTAAGCTTTTTCTGCCTGAGATTAGAAGCATAGATTACATTTATGCATTTATAAAACATTTAATCAAAAATGGCATTTGTTTTTTCTCTCCTAAGAAGTCAATTACTGTGTACACAAAACATCAACAAGGCCATAATAAAAATTAACAGCAAACCTTCTCCTGCTCTGTGTTGTAAGAACAACTCTTAAAATGAATCATAGCTTTAGAAACCAGGTGCAGTGGAACTGGTAGAAAAATAGCTTAACAAATTATGTAAAACATAACTCCGTGCACATGAGAAAACATGTCGGTAGTGAAAAAAAGCTATATACATTGTCTCAGAAGAGACAACCTGAACATGCAACGATATAAATCGAGTGCGCACACATTGCAGCCTCTCTGAGAAGATGGTCATAAACCTGCAGCGGACACCTGGATTTATCTCTCCGTGGTCATCTATTTTCTCTTCCGTCACACAGCCTCTCTTCCTTCACCTCCTTTAGAGTTTCCCAACACAATCCCAGATGCTGTCTCTAAATCTGTGAATTTTACAGCTCATGTGACTCACAGATTTCCAGACTGCAATTTATGATACTCCTAACGTCTCACAGAAGCCCATGAAACACATTTCTTTTGCTAAAGTATTTCAATTTGCAAGCATGTGTTGGGACAAAACATATTTAGCTGATATACTGAAAAAGGTTCACAAGACAAAAAGGAAAGTAGATCTAGTGTTAAAGAAAATACAAATATTTATTATATAGAAATGGTACCAACACTCTTTTTGTTCCTCCTGATTGTCCTTGATTTGCTTCAGCTTGAAACCGCACCTGACAGTTGCAACCTGCAAAGACGGAAGCTAAGAGACACATATTAGAAAAAAGGGTGAATGTCTTACAGCTAGTCTACATTTTATATATTATGATTAATGCATTTTCTGGACTCAACTGTAAGTTAGATAAATTTACAATATCTCCTAAAAGCTGTGTAAACCTCTCTCTCTCTGACAGACAAAAAATATCCACAAGTAAGTTTGCAGAATTTATATTCAGTAATGCATATTTATGCTGATTTTGTTTGGAATTGAATTTCTTTAGAACCGAAAAACTGCTTTAGTTTACAATTTCCTTTTACCTGCAAGCTCATATAAATGCCTCACCAGATATTGTAATTTATCCACTTGTCAGACAACTATCCCACTCTAAATTAAGTATCCTTTTTATTGATTGATCTTTACCCGTTTTGTTGTTGTTGTTGTTTTGTGGTCAGGTCAGTAAGAAAGTTACATGTGTTGGGGAAACAGAGAAGTATGTGGCATTTCCAGAACAGAAGGACTATATTGTTCCTCCACAAATTCTGCTCCTCCCAACATGATTTTGTCTCACAAGACAAGAACGTTTTTTAATGACATGCCTCTGCCTCCTCAGGTGAGATTCAATACGGAGGAGCTGTGCCTCTACTTTGAGCTCCATGCCACATCTCAACCCATTTCCATTAGGAGAGCCATATGTCATATAAAGACAATTTTATGTGTTTGGATTGGACAGATTTTCAGAGGGTCAAACTGAAGATTTTTTGATTAAATCTACCACAGATGGTGTATGGGAAAGATATGCTAGTTACTCATAACAAAAGACAGAATATTTTGTTTTGTCATGATCCTTTACTCAAAGACTCAAAGCAAGTACGTCTCCTCATCCCACTAGTTACTGTGACTCCAGCTCCGACAGATTTTTTCCCGTCTTCTCTGCCGTCTTTTCTGTTTAGCAGAATGAAGTGTATCTTTTCATTATCCAAATTCAGTCTTCCACGAGTTTAGGGTTTTTCTGTGATGTACAGTATATTGTAATTTACATCCTTGAATTTCCCAATCCTTTAAATGCCAATTTGAGTATGCAACAGAGGCATAGAACATAATAATTTCAGACCTTTTTTACGCAGAACTCAACTCAAAATGAATCACTACTACATCTAACACAGACTTTACAACTTTTTCTTGAGAAAGTTTTAGCTCCCACATCGTTGTCTCTACTAAATCTCTCCCTGAACACTGTTCATGTCACATTTCTAAATGCTCATCTTGGAAAAGAAACTGGAATACAGGCAGTGGAAAATAGCCAAGATACACCCTGGAAAAGACATTGGCACTAATGTTGAAAACTTCTGTTTTTCCAACATTTTGCAAGCCTGTACTGGGTAATTTCACAGTGGTTGAAAATGCCTATCACATGTTTCATCATAGGTTGAGCCCACACATTTGGTGTTTTTAATTTATCTGGCAAAATTGTGCCATTGAGGTGGGTGTTTTATCTATCCCATCCAAAACAAATCCTGGGATTAGGTGTATTAGAGTATGATTCCTGCTTTTGTATTAAGTATTCGGGACATAATACATATAAAGAAAGACATATTCAAGTTTAAAAGATGTGATTGGTTCATTATTTAATACATTTCTCCTTGGGCTGTAACCTAATGATAAAAGTGTGGCAACTGCAGCAAGGAAGAGAAAAATCAAGAAGAGACAGATCAGAAACTGACATTTTATCACTAACGCTCTTCTTATTGGGGCATCAAAATGATTGTGCCTGATGCTATCTTCCAGACAGACATCGTAACCAAGTTTTCATAGCAAAAAACATTAAAAAAGGTCAGACAGAAGCAGAAGTAATAAAAGTTTGGACAAGAAGAGGATGCAATAAAATGCTGTCAATCTTCCATCAGTGCAAAATGGTAAAGTGAGAGAGTTAGATCTGCAGCTTTAAGGATCCAACTACAGATGGCATGTAGAATGAAGTCATTATGTTGTATTTCTCCATATGATATTCCCACTATCAAATATTTCACTATCAAATAGTAAAATTAGTTAAACCAGTGATATTTTTTTAGGTATGATTTTTGCTCAGTTTAAACTGAACAATTACAAAAGAAACAATCTAGCCTAATATAAATGTAAATACTGTATTGCTATGTGTATATATATATATATATATATAAATATATAAATAGAGAGAGAGAGAGAGAGAGAGAGAGACCGAAAAGAGCAAATTATCCTCTGTACATAATAATAACCAACCTGTTGTATCATAGGTATGATGTTTTGTTTCAGAAATACTTTGTCAGTTTCACGGTACAGAACTGGAAACTAGGTTTTTTTTCAAACAAAATTTTCTAATCTCGCTAAATTGTAAATATGAAATCAATAAAGACTAAGTCTGTGCTCCACAAAGAGTATGCATGCACAGTAGTTGTATTAGCCTCTAATTTTTTAAGAGGTACATTTTTGGAATCTGTTTTTATTAACAGATTAACAGCGAAAAATACTTGATTGACGGATTTAATAAAAAGTGTGTTTTTAAAAAAAATAGTCTAAGACAACTTTTATTTTTTGTTGTTGCAATTTTGGTGCTACATGAAAAAACGTTTCTGTGCAGAACTATTGTTACAGCTTTAACTAAAGGCATTCTCCGCAACTTTGCATCACCAGGGCATTACAATCAAAACATATTTTGTTTAGCATTTAAACCACATTGATGAAAAACACCTGATATTCACCCTGAAAAACAATTATACTTGCATTTACAGCATTGAAATACAGACGGCTTGTATTTGTTTAGCACTGATTTGTGAAAACATAATTTACTGCCAGCAAACGCAAAACAAAATCTGTTCATTGGAAAAAGAACGTTTTTTTTTCCTATTTTTTTTCTCACAGTTTGAATTTAATGTTAAGCTCATGTTCAAGATTTACCAAAACACACAAAAACAAGCAAACATCTGTTCTCAAATAAAGAAGGGACATAAATATGGAACTTTTCCATTAACAGAATAATTACAGAAATACGTTGAGATTATGAGAGTTCACTGGCAACATGTTTTCCTTGTGTTTAAAAGTGATAAAATGGGCATTTAATTTTTGTTTTGCAACAACAAAACTCTCAAAGCATCTACTAAACTAAGACAATTTCACTGTTTGCACCACATTTGTGTCTGTGTGTGTGGTGAGGATTGAGTAGGTTTGAGTGTGTTGCTACATTGGAGGGCTGGATCAAAACCCCAGTGCAATCAGTTTTTAATTTCCCTGAAATCAAATTACATGGACGGCCAATAACCGGAGCACTGGACTATGGGAAAGTCTTCTTCAAGATTATAAATCGACCCTGGAGTCCCTGAGTGTCTAATTCATGTTTGTATGCCTGTACCTATATGTATATCACGGAACTAGCAGTGAACCATTCTAGTGCAGCTTGTTAACGACATGCATTGAACATTTGGTAATAAAAATAGATTTTATTCCGGTTTGTAGAAAATTATTTCCAGCATTTCATGCAATTAATTAGACCATAGCAGAAAGCATTGGAAACCCTTATTATCCAGTTCAATAATTCATATTGATCAGCTACATAACATTAGAGTCCTCGACGCGGTTGTCACGGGTTCGATTCCCGGACCCAAAGACATTTGCCGTATGTCTTCCCCCCTTTCCTTCCCTCTTTTCTGTCAGCTTAATTTCATATAAGGGACACTAGAGCCCACAAAAGTTCTCCTGGAGGGGGAAAAAAAAGAAAAATGTGGGGTGTAGGTTAAATTAGCTCTCAACATATAAATACCTTTTTTCTTCTTTTTCTTTGTCTCATATCATCATTTAAACTATGCATATGACATAGCATAAAAATAAATGAGAACAAGAAAACCCCGTACAGCAACGTTCAATTTCCCCAGTAACCTCTGAGCTTTTCACATTTGTTTTGCTGCAACCATACAATTCGAAATGCTTTTGTTCAAGAATGGCTTGTGTGCCTGACAGTTTTCCACAAAGGCCATTTCTGTGGAATCCTCAATCTGATCTGTGGACTTCATTTTCTAATAAGCTCACTTCTGAAGCCCCCTGAATTTATTTCCGTCTCTTCTGAGACAAATTAAAACATCGGATTAGACATAGATGGCTGCAAACAACATCATAGTCTGTAGTGAGAGTAAGAAGCAACAGTAAAAATAACAAACAAATATATGTCAGGATTAAAAACAACAGGATTCAGACAATCAGTAGATATTGAAATCTCAGGCATCAAGGCCATCAGTAATGAAAAGGGTCCCTTATATTGATGTGTGAATGAGACGGAGACAAGTGTAACAGTTAAGCTGTAAGGAGCTCAGGCACTAAAACTGTGGGAATATAAGTACGTAGGGTCAACAATCTAAAAAAAATATTAAAAGAGAGGGAAAGAGAGAGAGAGAGAAAGCATGAAGATGTGTAAAACGTGTGGAATATTGCATTTAAAAAAAGTTGTGCAACTCACACAAGCGACTATAGCAATCTAACAGAAAGAAGATCCAAGTATAATATTTTCTGAGGGCTAGAGCGCAAAAAGGGGGAAGATGTAAAAAAAAAAACTCAGACAGCAAGATCTTCATTTGTCTCTCGTTTGTAAAGATGAACCTTCTTCAGAAGAACTACCTTGCATTGAATAAAACTTACATGGAGCTGTAATGTCTGTTTTATACCTTTGATCATTTTGTGGCAAAAATAATAAGCTGTAGATAAACTGAATGAATGTCTCTCATATATAGCCGGTAAAAGTTTAAAAGGAAAGAGGAAATCAAACACAGTAGTGCAAATATAAGTAAGTATAAACATATATCAAAATACCATATCAATATATAGTATTTTGAAAAAGTAATTTCTTTAGTGTGTGTTTTCCTGAAATTTAAGTTTTTCAATTACATTTTTCTTGTAAAAAAAAAAAAAACTTTTACTACCTGCCATCTTTTAATCTTTAATGACCATAATAATCTTATTGTTCACTAAAAGTTAGTGGGCTCACAACAACAAAGCCATACTTTATGACATGAATGTGAAAAAAGGAGGAAAAACTGTCACTTTAATTGTAATGCATGGAATTGATCAAGAGCACAGTTATTGTTCACTGAGCATGACAAACATATTGCATGTCCATCTGTGCTCCATTCTAAGTGTTTTTAAATCAACTGGTAATTGAAATGTAAAACCGCCACCTTGATGAAAGGCTGCTTGTGATGAATCAGCTGTTAGTTTGAATGTATATATAAAACTGATGGTGCATGAGGCCACTGGCAGCTGGTAGCTTTAATTAGGCCACTTGAAGTAAGATAATTAGGGAATGACAGCAACATAAACTAGCCCTGAAGCTCACAAGCAGAACAAGAATGTGGACAAATGTGATCCCATGATAATAAACCAGAGATGAATTTACTTCTGAAATGGTCTTGGTCCAAACCAAAATGAAGCCATTTTGTTTGCTTTTTGTTGTGCACATAGTTACACATTATGATCTAACAAAATCTCAGACATTCTCTTGTCATTCTCTAAGTTTCATGAATAAAAATCACAAAAGTTACAGCAGCACAGTTATGTTCATCCGTGTCTGAATATATATGCAGAAACATGCTGTAAATTCAACAAATCTCCTGACATGCACTGAAACGCGCAAAAACAACCTGTGTGAAAAAGTTCAATAAATAAAAAATGGACTATATATGTACAATGCACACTTTACAAGTTTCATCAAACCTACTAACTTGTAAATTCTACAAGGTAACCTATAACTTATAGGCTATAAGTTTTCAGTTTCCCCAACATAAAGGTAATAATTTTGCGTTAGTACTTTATCCGAAAAAGTTCCTTGAATCAAATCAAATCAATCAAAAATACGTTACTTATCCCAATGAATCATTTACTTTCCTGAAGTTTACAGCTTACCTTTTCTGAACCTACCAGTTAGTCGTTCCAAATGCACTGGTTGCTCTGTGGAAATGTAAAAGTATTTTAACTAATTTCATTTCATTGACCAATATGTATTTTGGGGTATTTGAAATATTGACAATGTTATACTTCATTTTGTAGTTAAACCAAAGAACATTTTTCTGTTAGTTACAATACTGAGCTGAGGCCCATGTCTGAATCACATAACATGTGCTCCAATATTATAAGTAAAAATGCTTCAAATCTGTGTTAGTTAAAAAAAAAATTATTTCAATTATAACCCTGATAGTCAAAGTTTAGTGGTTTGTTCGTAGCTGACTTTTTTCTCAGCTAAATTGCAAATTCATAACTAAAGAGAAGAAAACATCACAACCTTGTTTCGAAATGTTTCAAAGCTTTTGTACTACACTGTATATGAGAAATAATATTCCTTAAACGAATGGAATGATTTTGTAATGCTAGGGCGAAGCAGAACAGTTAAGAAAAAAACTGCAGACTATTCTTGCAGGGGTTATGAGGGAATGATAATTCTGTTAACATGAGCCCTTTTTTCCATGCCATCGTCTCCTGCGTTGACATGCATAAACATTTTCAAACAAAAGTCTGCTTGTTTTTCCTCAGCTGAAAGCAAAAGCAAACATGCAGAATAATAACAACAAGGCTGTTTATATCAGTCTTTCAAAATAAATTGATGGTGGAGCAATTCAACTCTCCAACGTAGTCCTTTTACTGATAACAGTTCATGTAATTAAACGGACAGTGATTTTTCTGACCTTTAAACCACATTTACCTGGATCAAAATAGCTTTAAATTTCATGTTTGTGTTTGAATACAGAATTTTGAGCAGCTTTGATGACATTGATGACATATGCATGGACAGCGAGAAGAAGTCGAAAGAAAGGAACAATAAATAACATGTTAATAAAGATATGCATTTATGGGCATATCTTTATATATTCTTGCAAATTAATTTAATAAATAGCTCTTAAATCTATCATAAGCTGTCATCTAGCTCTTGATGTCCACTTTGAGTATATAACATATCAATATTGAATAATTTCTTGTTATTAGGTTTCACTGAAGTTTGGTAACAATTTAGTTTCCGAAACCGAAATTCTTTCAGGAAGGCTGTGTGTTGATTTTCATAAGTCGATAAATGGTTACACAAAAATCCCTATTTTCCTAAACCTGCCCTATCTACTATAGGAAAAAATATTTTGAAGTTTAAAACACCTGGAATTTGACAACCAAGCCTGAAGCAGAACTAGGGTTTATCTATTTATTACCAACAAAGTGGAAGGACACTGTTGGAGAACTGCAGCAAAGAGTGCCATCAATTGGAAAACAGACAGAACTGTTCACATTTAGGACACACATTAGAAAAATGTATTTTTTAAACAAACGTAAGTATAGTCTTTGTAGTAATGTAGACACTTTAAAGTGGAAAAATTATTAGGTAATGCTATTAGAAAAGTGCATAGACTGAAAAGAATAAACAAGACTTCACCCTCTGTATATCCTCCAACTATGGTAAATTTTATAGGAGTAGATTTTTATTAATATTTGTGAAACTTGTGACAGTGATACAAAAAAGTGACAGAAAACCTCCTAGTATCTAACTAACCCTTTCTACATTTTAACATTTGTTAACATCATTCAAAACCGTTTTTTACAGTACTGAAGAATCGTTAGTTGCCAACCAGCTGATGTTTTTGTTTTTTTTACTCATAAAGTAAACTTTGCTCCTACAGCATCTTGCAGCATGTACACAAAGGATGCCAACACCTCAAAAGAGAAGCCCCGATCACTCAAGGCACAAACTAAACTTTTGCTGCATCAGCTCTCTGTGATGCTATAAAAATCATTTCGAACAAATTGGAGCACAGAGATACTCATTCATAATAGATAAAAAGCCCACTTATTTATCTTTCCTTCTCTGCCCCCCCTTGCATCTTTGGTCTTTCTTTCTCTGTTTTTCCTTAATGGATAAGATACTTACAGTATTGGATGAATGTTTGCATTGTTATTCTTGTTTAATTGACCAGAAACGTTGAGCTGAGCAGGAATTGTGCTGCCTCAGCTCCAAACACATGGCATGTAAATCAGAGCTTAAAGCATACGGAGCCCGTTAATGGGGATGAAGCAGTACAGATTCATAACATGAGACCTTGTGTGGTCTCACGTTATGAAGCTTGTGTGGAGGCAAAGACAAAGCAGCAAAACTTATTAACTGAAGCTGTAAGATGTGATGAAAAGGCGATTTTGTGATCTGAAAGGTCATAAGATATTTTAAAACGGTGCAATATAGCTTTAAAAGACAACAATTCAAACTGAAGAAACTCTAAGGTAACAAACTAACAGGTTCACTTGCATGGCATTGCTTTTGAATCCAAGGACAATGGACTCGTTTTTTTCTTTCATTATATATGCTCCATTTATGTTGTCTTGTTGACCTCTCTTTGTGGTGCACGGAACAAAACACCCATAGCAAAAATTTCAGCTTTGTCTCCACTGTGAATTGTTTCATCCAAGGATGTGATTGAGTTAGGAGTTTGAAAGAGGAAAAACTCAAATATCTGGATCACTATAAAGTGACACTCAAACCTCATCAAAAAACTATTTAAGCACTTTTGTATCAGGAGTAGTATAATCAGTTAAAAGCTTCAATTAATTTTCTTTTAAACAAAGTTTGCTTTGGCAGGGGTTTAAGATAAGATAAGATAAGTTAAGATAGACTTTATTGATCCTGAAGGAAATTGTTTCGAGTTTGTTTTGAGTTGCTGTTTCCAGGTTGTCCTCTGAGGGCGCTCGAGTTCCTGTTTGCTGGAACGCTGGCTTCACCTTTGCAATTCCTGCGCTGGTGATCCACATCACCGATCAGCTGAGCAGCATTTAAGGAGTGGTGGATCTACTTCTCGTCGCCTGAGTGTTCAGTTGCTACTGGTAACAGTGTTTTTCTCAGGGCCACTTTGTTGAGCTATCTAGTTTCTAGTGTTCCCTAGTTATTCTCTTGTGTCTCAGCTTTCGTGTTGCTATTAAAGTTTTCCTCTCGTGTTTTTCCGTTCTAACCAAAGTCTACTTCTCCACCATTGTCTGTTGGATTGCAGAAACCAAACTCACCCACCTCAGTTGCCGCTTACCGATCGTCCTCTTCAGCTCAGGTCACTTCTCCGCTCGCTCAGCTCGATCTGCCCGCTCCAGCAAGAACCACCTGGACAACCTAGACCATCAGGATTGGAGTGACTCAGACCCTCTCAGTCCTCCTGGCGTCTCCCTTGGATCTTCCACAAGTAAGTCTGCTTCAAATCACCAAGGGTCACCTCAAGCTGCAATTCACCATCTCTGTCTCCATCCAAAAGCCGCCTGTTCTCCCCCGCGCAGCCCCGGCCGGTTACCCTGTTGCTGGCTTGCTGTTTCCCCGCTGGGTTCCCTCCAGAACGTCCATCTACAATCCCTCCATAAACTTTAAATTACTTCTACTCCTGAGACTCCTCTGTTTATGTGGGTCAGAAGGTTATGTAATATGACAAGCTCAAACTAACATGTCAAATCAAGTCAAATATAACCAGGACAGACCTAACAATATTCTGATATCAAGTCTTACAGGATGAGAGGCAAAGTTGAAGCTTCGGAAATCCAAGCAGCCTTAATAAATGTAGAATAAAAATAAATAAATCTGTCCTGCACATCTGGAAATTTGAAGGACTATTAAGAAATTAATGTGGGTTAATTCACATTCTATTTTTTCGTTTTGAGTGCTTCCCATACAGCCAGATTCTGAATAAAGAAAATCAAACATTTATCCAACATTTTGCTTTTTTAAATAATTTGTCATACTTTTTGTTGTTTTTAATAATTAATAAGAAGCCAGTTATTCAAAGTTTATGCCTGTAAAGCTAAAATCCCAAAATTTTATTCAGAACCTAAAAGGTAATTTATCTTAATCCAACGTAGTAGTTTTACAATCTTGGGGGATTAATTTAATCAAAAGCTTTTCCGGTAATAGTTTAAATTTACATGAGAAATGTAAATTAGAAAACATTTGTGTGGAGCAGCGGGGGAAAAAACACGGCAATCAGGCAATAATAGAAGTCAGTAGTTATATTATTGAATTAGTAAAAACCATTGCTTCTATAATAAAAATAAAAACAAATATTACTTATGTCAAAGTTGTTGAACAGTTCTAACCAGAATTAAACTGAGTTTGAACTCTAAATATACTGTTGTGGTGGAAACAACATGAACTGGTAACAGTCTTTGGGGCTCAGGTGGCTCAACAGGTAGTAACACTAACCCTCACCAGTGGGTTGCCAGTTCAAACCCCCACTTCATCTGTCTCAGTCTGCCTTGGGCGAAACACTTCACAGCCTCAAGGCAGCTGTGGCTAAAATGTAATTGCTTACCAGCATCAGCATATGAATTACTGAATGCAGCGTAAAGCTGTTTATAAGGTGTAACACAAGTACAAACCATTAACAGAAGTGTTTCTGTGAATCCTGACAAAGGGTATTTTCTAAACTACTGCTGAGATATTTTATATTGTTTTGCAAATAAAATATGTATTCAGCTTACCTTCTGTTGTAGAGCCCACTGAGTTGTTTCCTTTATTTATATATGGAAACGTAAGGGCTCTAGTTGCATCATATTTTGCCATATAACTTTTTCCACAGCAATTTACCTTTTTAGAATGCTCTAACCGTTATTCTATAAGCTGAGTCTTTTCCTGCAATCTTTTTTGTTATGTATTGAGACATTTTATCCTGCTTCTAATGTCTTACAACAAAGAAGGGATCCCACTTTTATAGCGTGTTGTGTGTCACTTCAGAAATTAAATCCTGTGCCTTTGTACAATAGCTCCTGCCAACCATTTGTGCTATCATTTTTACTTAATTTTCCTTTCAGCAGATACTTCTTATTTCACACAAGCTGCATGTTGCAAGCAAAGCTAGTGTGTGACAAAATTAGCAAACTTGATCATATTGTAATGAGACTATTTTTCTAGCAGTTTCTATGGACCAGATGTTCATTTCCATCTCTGGTTTGCACACATTTAGCCCAGACACATAACTTTAGGAATGTGCCTTAGCCTCATCAGAAGCCCATGTTTTATATACTATAAGAAAGTGACACACTTGATTAATTTAGAAACAAAAAGTTAACTTCTGAATTTTTGAAACTGCATTTCCTATATGAACATTAAGTATCTGGTTATAAATTAATTGATAATTCTCCTTCCTGACCTATCTATACTGTTGTCATTATACTCTGCTGTTTTTATTCTGTTCTATGTTCTTTTTTGTGTTATCATTATTATTATTTCTATTCATCAGGATGTTAGAAAAAACTGTGATGTACTTCGGTAAAGGCTATTTGGTTTTATATGTTTGTACACATAGAGGAATGCTCAAATTAATGCCTAGGGGTTATGACTGAAAAAAGCCTTTTTTTCCAGCTGCCATTTGAATATTTAAAGAATCAAAACTATAAATTTCTGTCCATTACACCTTTTTTAAACCTGTCATAAATGAGGAGCTGACAATGTGCTTGGTCAGCATTGTGCAGGGTCAGCCACATGGAAGACAAAGCTCACTCATCTCTCCACTTGAGTTAACTCAAACACGCTCTATTTGCCCTGGGCTTCAAGTGTGGACAAAGTCTGTTGTTGCTGAATCTAGCAAAAACATATTTACAGGGATAAAGAAAGCGGTAAAATTAAGATGGCCCTGTTCCTCTGGACTGTCCCAAAATCAGTTTTGCTGAGACGGCTAATAAACAAAATACATACAAAGAAGGAATGCTGCCCAAAGTGAGAATATGTTCAGACATGAACTTGTGCAACCGCGAGGGATCTTGAGAACTGTAGAGACATCTCTAGGGCTAACTATTTAAAGAATTGACGGATCAGGGTCGAAGAACTACTGAACAGTTTTCAAGATGTTTCAAGATTTGTCACCTCAATTACACAGAACAATAGAGATTCCATAAGAACAATCAATTGAATAACAAAACTAACATAGAATAACTGAAAACCATTTTGTTTGAGATTTAATAGCTTTCTGAGCAACTTATTTCTATAATGGTTTGTTGTCAGTTACTAAATGACTATGTGTACTCACATTGTATAAGAATTTTCAACCTCTTAAAATATTGGTTTAATTCATTGAAAATTTCAGACATTAGTTTTCATAACAACACTTCAGTCATGTAAAAGGGGATAACAACAGATCAAAAGGAAAATCTTGATGAAAATCTGCTGCACTACAACATTAGTAATTAATTAATCCCTGGGTCGATTCTAGTTGGACTATGCAGCAATTTTAAGGGAATGTAATGAATCATACATGAAGAAAGACAGAGACAGAATAATGTAGCACATCATTTTCGGGAAATATACTTACTAAAACAGTCAAATAAACTGATTGATAATACAGTACTACTGTTCTGATGTTCATCCCATGTGTTTGCAGTTTGTGTGAATGTAGTCCATTGGATAGAATTAAATTTAGTTTAAAAATAAAACACTTAAATATATTTTTGACTTACTCATGGTGCATAAAAAGATAATTGGCCAGTTGTCACTAAAGCCATTTAAAATAGGCAAATTATGAGATCAACAAATAAAATATAACATGTCAACCCAACACGGATCAATTTATTAACTAGGATTATGGTAGACTAATTAAAAAAATACAGTTTAGCTGACATGGTTAAAAATCACTAATTGTAAATTGCAAGTTACATAGGTAAAAGCTAATAGGAAAATAGAGAAAAATGTGACAATGTGGACAAAGGTGGAGCTTACTATACAGACTTTTTGTTAAATGTTAAAATCATGGACAAAGATCTGTGACCTATGTAGCCCATCTGGTGACATGGGTGAAAAGAAATATGTTACGGGGCCACAAATGAATAATTATGCATTGGAACGAGATCCTATTACATTGCCTATTACAACTTGTCTAACGCGTGGCAAAGAGATACTTTTCCTTGGCCTTGAATTAATAATGCGTTTGAATGAGATCCTATTCTGTGGTCACGCTTGTTTGAAAGAGCCGTGTTAGAGCTCTGTAGAGTTAGTAATGTCTCCCTCCTGTGCGGGCTGAAGCAGGCGGAATGATTGTGACTTTGACTCTTTGGTTTCTCCGTCCAAGGAAACACGCATATATACTTAGGGACAATCAAAAAGGTTCAGATCCGAACACTCTTGAGAAAGAAGAATTAATAGCTTTCTTGTTATGGCACACTATGACAAAACACTACTGTCAAATTATTCTATAGGGTGACACAGATGAGGCACAAGTTTATCCAAGTTTAACCCATTTATTTTATTTTTTGTTATTTTTCGTAGTATTAGTAGTATTCATATTTATACTAATTAATCGCTTTATGAGACAAGTGCCACTGGCAAGAAGCTGCAGCTGGTGTGTCAGTTAAATGAACCCACAACACAGCTTGCATTTCTTGAAATGAGTAATTGTCCCTTAGGGACAATGATTGTGACTTCTTTATTGTTTTCACTGATGAAAAAGATACGTTTTTAAGGTTCTGATCTAAGATCTATTTTAGCTGTGTTGATTGATAATCTTGTTTTTGAATGAAAAACATTTAAGTGATGCTGCTATGAAATGAAATCCAGATAGTCAAAACTAGATAAAACTTTATTATGACTTTCTCTGAAGTCATCATTGGGACAAAGTAAATTATAAATATGACCAGTATGGGGTGGGTTCCTCCTACCCTTTGCCATGTTGTTATCTTTACTGAAATGGGGAGAAGAAACTTGAAGACATATTTCTTTGTCTTGAAAACTGTTGAGCTAGCACTTTTAGGAATTTCTTCTAAGCTTCGTCTTTGAGAAGCACAATCATCCTGACAAGGTGATGTTGCAGCATGTATTTATCTAATACAAAGAGTCAGAGGGAGTTAACAAATCAAGACGACATTTTAAAAGAATGACTTGGTGAGTCTAAATCACCATCAAAGTTTATTTTATTATACCACATTATGATTGAAACATTTAGCTGAGGAACAGAGTCTCATTTCATTTTTACAAATGGTTCCTACTGTTCAACATAAAGAAACAGCTGCAGCCTGCATTTGTGGAATGTTCTTCTGAAATCCACACAGCAAGTTTTCTTTTGTTGTGGCCCATGTATTTTAGTAATTTTCTTGCCTGTGTATCATGCTTAACTATAATAATCCAACCATAGATTCCATAAACCTATAATGTTCACTCAAAAGCAATATATTTACATACATTCTTGCAGATGACGTGCAATAGAAAATTCTGATGTAGCAGCAAGAAAAGCATCCTTGCTTTTAATTCTTAGGCAAAACCTAGAGCCAAAACAATTGAGGTTTGTGTTTGTATGATAGTTGAAAGTTGCTGCGGTGCTTTTGAAACATTCTTAGACTTTCTATCATCACAGCCACAAATTTTATGGGCCTGTTTTAAAATTGTGAAGTTGTTTTTTTTTGTTTTTGTTTTTTGATAGACCACAGCAAAGTAACATAGTTGTTGAGGGGAAGAAAAAGGATACTTTGTTTTAAAAATGTTTAACAAATAAAAAATTTAAAGATGTGGTGTGCACGTGTACTCAGCCTTCTTTACTTTAGAAACCCTAAAAACAATCTAGCATAAAGTCATGGTGTGTGTCTGATTTGAATGTAGCTTTTCTATATATTTTTAAGAGTTTTTTTTAAAGAAAACATTACTTAACAACAACCTAAAAAAAACCCAGACATATAAAGCAGACAGTAGATGTTTAAGCCAAATTAATGCAATACGACAACATCACATACATTAGATGGAGATTGTACCATTGCGCTTCTCAAAGCTACATGTTGGTGTAGCTCTGTAACTATCATTCAGATTTTTCTTTTTCTTTTATTTATTTATAATTATATTTTATTACTCTATTTGTGGCTTAAAATTTTTTGGGGGGCAAATTATGTTTCTTGCTTTATATTATGTGCAGGTGGAAGAATTTGAACATTTGTTATCATTCAAAATCATAGCAACAATGGCCTTTATAAAAAAAGAGCAGCTGATTAACATATCAATTTAGCAAAAGCTGAAATAATATTTAAATTGTAGCTGCAAATACTAGATATGTTGAAACAAAATTTTATAGGATGCAGAGCAGAAGTAAAGATTAATGAGAGGAGGAAACGTTTTAAACCATCTATTCAAGCCATCATAGCAGGTAAAGTGAGATCACTACCAAAGAAGTTAGATGAACTTCAGGCACCAAAGACTCAGCTGGAGTATTGGAAATGCAGTGCTATGTTATGGGTTTAACAGTCTCTGCCAGACTTCTTGACTTTATGGTCAGAGATGTAGAGAGCAGTGGGAAAAGAAAAGGAGGTAGAGTAGCAGTTCTTGTTATCTACAAAGGGTGTCATCCAGGACATTTTACTGTGAAAAATCTCTGCTGGCCAGATATTGAACTCTTAGCAGTAAGTTTCTGTCCATATAATATACCAAGAGAGTTCACCAGTGTTATTTTGACAACAGCTTCAGCTGTTGTCAAAATTGTTGCTTAGCAACAAACACAACACCCCAATGCATTTGTGGCAATATCAATTGATTTTAATCATGCCTCGCTGTCTGCTACACTTTTTGCATCCAGCAGTTGGTCAGCTGCTCTACCAAAGAAACCAACACATTTGTTTTATTCAAATGTGAAGGATTCGTTTATCTGTAAAACAATACATTAATTAGGAAATTCAGATCATAACTTTGTTTAGAGACAATCTGCAAAGACGTGAATTGTGAGAAAGTGTTCAGAGGAAGCTGGATAGGTCGCGCTGTGTTGGCCTGCAAAGCTCTATGCCAGCCACATGGAGAGGTCTTAATTGCTGAGTACGTGACTGACAATGTAACATCATGTGTGGATGACACTACTCCAGAAGAACAGTAATAAAAAAACCTGGATCACCAGTGAACTGCTAAACGAGGGGAAAAAAATCTTCAGGAAGGAGACAGAAAACTATTTAGGAATGTGGAGAAGCAGCTCAAAGTAAAGGGAATTGTGGAAGTACAGGAAGAACCTGGAGAGGAAACTAAAGAGAAACAATATCTGGGTAGTCAGATCTGGGATAAAGAAGATCGTGTGATTAAAGCAAAAGGAGGATCCAATATGTAGATGTCTGGTCAAAGCAAAACAACCAAATATATTCTTTCATATGCTCAGTTCAGGCACAGGCTCGACATCTTCGTGTTTCCAGCCAAACAGACATCCCTCCTTACTTTGGTACTTCAACCAAATCAGAAGAAGCTGGTGCTCTCTTTGCACAACCCTCCCACAAGGAGGTGAACATCACAAGCTCAGACGATCTAGTGGAGCATTTTCAATCGACTATGATCTCCTCACACTTGTCTGTTATGAAAAGGAAAACAAACCATTTTCAGTCAGAGGCTTCTTCAGCTTAGAAAACAGCAAGCTACAGATAATCTTTCCTGCCCACAGCCATCAACATCTACAATAACTCCTTACTTAAATGAGATACTCCAACACCATTTAATTTTCCTTTGGAATACATAAAGTATTTTTGATTTGTTTTTGATTTGATTGTGGAAGGAAACCTTTAAAAAATTGTTGGTGATTTGCCACATGTGAAAAGGTTTCCTGCAGCCATCACAAACAGTAAGGTTTATCAGAGTTGATAAGAACATGGTGGACCCTAAAGACAGGGCAATTGAAAAGGGAAAGTCTATTGGAGGCTGCAAAAGATTGGAGTGAAGGTAAACCTTATACCAGAACAGTAAGCCTAGACATGAAGCCAAAGCTAAAAAGAAAATGGTTTAGCTCAAAAAATGTTCATGTGTGGGAATGGCCCAGCCAAGCTCTAGATGTAAATCCCACTAACAATATACTTTAAGATTGAAAAGTATGCTTGTGTCACAAACTGTGAATGGTGACCCACAAGGAAGAGGTGGAAAAGCTGTGGTAGATAATTTTTATTGTATGATTGAATACTGACTCGACACTGAGTATTATAACTGGAGCAGAGGAGTGAGAAAACAACTGAATAATATGCAACACAAGTACCTATCAAGAAACTAGGAATAAACAAATAAACAAACCTAGAAGAGGCGAAATAACAATGAGAACGCTTCCTAATCACAACACAGAATACATAAACCACTAACCCGAAGCAAACAACAACAAAAGACAAAAGGGATCATGAAAATTTGCACTCTCCATTCAGATATATAGGTAGCTAGTCTAGAAAGAAATAAAAGTATACATTTACATTGTCTTCCGAAAACTGTATTTCTACCATTAGTGACTGAAAGAGAGGTAAAAGCAAGTGGACACCATACTTTTTAGATGACTTTTTGTTAAAAAGATTTAGAGCTATGTATAATTTTTTTTCTTTCATTTCACAGCTATGCAGTTCATTGTTTTCTTATGTCACCTAAAATCCTTGAAATGAGGTGTCAATTGCTTTAAAAAGAGTCAGACCAAAACAGCAGACAAAAGTGGATATCACAAGGAAAGGAAAATGATCAGAAGATATAGTAGAATTCACCAGAATTGGTCACTGAAAAAGTAATCTTTGATTTAGTTTTACTCTGATGTCCACTGAGCAGAAGTCAGTGAACTAGTCCTGGAGGAACTGAAGTTAACAATGAGATGATGTAATTTTTGCAAAGAGATAGCAAATGCGTATCATGGGTCATCTCAAAGGCGTGATATAAAAAATGTTCTGTGAATCATGTAATGAGAGGTTGGTAGCATAATGAAAATCGGGATCCAAGTCATATCTATTTGTCAGAGGGGATATTTATTTGTCTAAAGTTCAGTGATTCGATTAAAATGTATTGATCAATATCCAGTGATCATGAAGTGCACTTCCATGTAATAGGCTTATTCAGAAAGCAATGTATTCTTATGTATAGAGTTGTAACATCTCCTTGAAAAAGACACAAAAGAACAAGCTGTACTTCCATCTTTGCTTAACTTTACAACCATTATTTGTCTTCTCTTTTCAGAATAGACCGCTGTTTGGTTCTACCACATTTTAATGCGCACCCAATAATATTGAAATCTTTTAATGTCCCTTATTGACATGGTGTATTGTCACGTTTGCAACAATTGACCAGCTTGGCTTGCCTGACATAGGCTTTTAAGTGCTAAAGGCATGGGACAGACATGTACAGGTAGGTCATTTTACCACAATCATAATAACAAGATCCAAACAAGTGTTTGTTTTCAATCCAACCAAAACTATTTCTTTGGTTTTGAGAGAATGGTCAAGAAAATTAGAACAAATCTAACGAGTTGCAGTTGTTTGAATATGCATTGATGATGTCAAACTTAAGAGTACAATGGGTTTGAGCCAATATAAGGTAAACAGTATTCCTTTATAACTAAGGTATGTGCAATGTTAACATGTTCAGCGGTGAAATTCAAACAGTCATAATTAACCATGACAAGATTAAAATGTGGATTCATACTGCTTTTTATTAACAGTTCTGCTAATAATGTTGTCATTATGATGGGTATGTTGACTTTCTATACATTTTCCCATTTAGTACAAGATGAGCAATATTTAAATACCATAGCCTACTGTAATGTGTATAACCGTTGTCCATCTTCTCTATGGTGTTATCTTCACCTTATAACATTTTAAATTAGTACACATATAGTGTACCAGGTCACAGAGCTTGAGCGGCCTCCTCATCCACCCACTGTTGTTTCACTAAAGCACAATTAGGATAATTTGGAACATGTATTTGCCACTGATAGATATGGAGTGCCTGTGTGATGCTTTTAAGTATTTCAATGCGACACGAAAATCTCAGTGAAACACTTTTAAAGAAATTCTTAGGCAAATGGGATCTAATTCAACGCTGGCAAGGTGTACTTAAAATAGTGACAGCGACTCCGGATGAGATCTATTTACTTCACCACTTTTTACAATAAGATGACGGGTAGTAAGATTACATAGACCCTGAAAATGTGTCTAATACAACCTTTTAAACAGAAGCGAGAGGAACAGAAAATATTCAATTACATAGTGAGTTAGTTTAATGGAGAAAGAAAATTACTTTTAAGTCCAGGCACAGAAAAGAATGCTAGACCCTCCCTTTCAAAATGTCAGCTTCAATTTTTCATCTTCAAACAAAATTCAAAACAGTTTAGGATTTGATAAGGTCAGACTATTTGATTTATGACTTTTTTTATCTCTTATCCCAAGCCAAAGTAAAAAATTTAATTCTTAACCTATGTTACAATACACAGAGTTGACTGTACTGTATGTTCCTGTATTACTCACTACGCTTTCTTTAATTAACAATGCACAGTTTTGATGACATAAAACAAAAGCCTTCCTCTGCATAAACAGAGTGTGCACAGTATTAGGGCATTACATGCCAGCCTGACAAGTTACTGTAATTTAGCTTTCATTTTGCACCTCAGAATCCAAATCTCTTGACTTTCTTCCTCCCTCTGAGGGGAACCACTAACACAGCTTCCCACATTCACCCCATCACACTCCTCCTCTTCCATGGCTTGTTAAATTTGAGTGACAGAACCAGAAATTTGTTGTGAGTGTCAGGGCAGTTGTCTGTACAAGCAGACTGCATGAATTTAAAATCCATATGCAAGCTCTCTCGCTTCTACATCTTAACCAGTTTGTTTTGAATGATTTATTTAGTTTAAGCATGTGAAAATTATAGCAAATTACAACAAAATATTTTTGACACATGTACTTAATTGCCACAATGATATAAAAAGCTCAGGTCCTTTGCCATAAAATGTCTCAAGGGAAATAAATTCCACTAACCCTAACTGCTGCTGTCTATGGGCCCTGAAAATAGACCAGTAAATAATTTTCATATCATCCTAAACCTTGACTGCACGCAAATCTTTAAATCTAAACTTGTGTTTTAAGAACAGTAGTAATCACAGATACAGTTTATTTCTTTCAGCCCTGTTTTTAAATCAGTCAGTCGTAATGTATAGTGTATGAAATACTATAACACCATGCATATTACTCAGAACCCAAAGCAAAGTAATTGCAGCTAAAGGTTTTCTCCTGATTTACAGGTTTGTTTCTTCATTACAAACCATCTTCAGCAGTAACAACATTGACCAATCAAGTACACAAGCTGATATAAGTCTTTCATTTAGGGTTGACTAAATGAAAGACATTTAGGGTTGACTAAATGAAAAACTAAGAAATCTATCCTGATCTTCCAGGTATGGATGTTTCCAAGATGGATTGTGAACAGTTTTCTTTGGCCCACTTTCAGAGGTGGTTTGGAAATCTTATATTTGTATTACTTTGACATTCTGAAGACTGCCTGTTCTGGTACACATTGAGGGAATACTCCCTGACATGACTTGACAACTTCACTTAAGTAACTGAATTTAATAGACATAAGTGATCTCGAACAGTGATATCCAGTGGAAATTAGGCATAACAGTTCAAATCCTTAGTGTCTTTGCACCGATGCTAAGCTTTATAAACTACTACATCATCTGTTCACATTTACAGCCATGCTATTCTGTTGGTTAAACTGCACAACTGAGATCAACAATTTGTAGTTGGTAGCAGAAATAATTTAATGGAAATCCCACTAAATCTCCAACTCTAAAATTTTGCTTAGGGTTAGGTTTATGTGAAGGCCAGGTCTGAATATGACCTTCGAAGTGGGAGGGGAGGTCTATCCAGTCCAATCAAAAGCCTTTTGAACACACAAAAACAATTCCAAAAAATGAAGGTTGATCATTCAAGAACATACGGTAAAATGTAAAAGACTAAGCAGCAGTAAAGCAGTGGTTTGGGCACCCAAATGCAGTAAAAGTGATGCAAAATTACAGTTCCAATTACTATCTAAGTAGTAGAAAGCTGAAAGTGCTCTGGGGAAGCAAACCTAACAAAAAAATGTTATTCAGCCGCTTAGGAAGAATATAGATTCTAATAACAAATAAAGAACACAAGTGGCAAAAACAAACCCACAAAGGTGAAACAAAGATGGGAAGAATGGTTAGTAATAAGTTTAGATTAAAATGTGAAATGGTGGAAAAAACTAATATATGTTTGGTTTGTGTGTTCATTTGTTCTGTGAGTTTTATTTCCTCCTAGAAGACTTCTTCTGGTAAGCATTCTGAAGCTCTGCTGATCAACGCACCTGTTGGCAGTCTCATCAATTCAGCATGAGGATTAGAAGAGGAGAGAAGGAGGAGAATAAAAGATGATTTGATATAGCTGGTAGAGTCAAAGCCACAATTCATGTTGTTTCCTGCTTGAAGGTTTTTCCTTATTGTTTCCTCAACTGTTTCCTAGATATGTGCTCATCCTAAATCTTTTCTTGCTGTGCTGTTCCTGACATTACCAAGACACTTCAAGACCAGGCTCCCGCAATTATCTTTTATGGTTGTCTTCTGCTATCGTCCTCTGCTCTGCCATCACCTGCATATCGGCTCTGCCGCACTGTTTCCTTGGTTGTGAAAACATACCTAACTATTCAACTGTCCATATCTTTGCCGTGATTAACCTTGTTCCTGTCCATTCCTCATGCTATTTTACCAGTTCCTAATTGGGACTCTTGCACAGTGTTGCTATTATTTGCGCAGCAGCACTACCTTCAGCTGTTGGCACCCTAAGCAACCACCTGTGCCAAGAACCAACCCTGAGTACCATTAGCTAGCCAATAGGGACTAGCATAACTAAGAATGATGTTAAAACAAAATTGCAATTCACCAACTGTCCCACAAAAGTGTACATGATGCATTGCTGGATAAATTTGAACTTACATTTTTGCAAATGCTTTGACTGAAAACAATAGAAATCAAGCAAACAGACTTATATAAATCTTTTGTTCAACACTAAATATTTACAACATATTAATATTCGACAATCAGAATCAGAATCAGAATCAGAATCAGCTTTATTCGCCAAGTATGTTTACGCACACAAGGAATTTGTTTCCGGCTGTTGTTAGCTCTCTACAATTTACAACAATACAATATACAACAAGACTATGTAGACAATATACAAGTTTACATGTTCAGCAGAGTTTGCATATGTACAGAAAATATAAAACTAGTGTAAGAT
>JAVLVB010000212.1:770513-790507 GCA_032876305.1 Orestias chungarensis | reverse complement strand
ACGAGCAGGCAAGGCTAGGAGCAACGGGGAACAAAACAGACGATCCAGCGGTGAGTGCATGATTGCATGTGGCTTAAATATTGAGAACCGGGGTGTGATTGGTGGAGGAGATGAGTGAATATTGCTGACAGCTGTGAATGAAGGCGGAGTGACGAGACACGGGAAGAAAACAGAACTAAACCAAACACACATTATGACAAAACCGTGTTAATTGAAAGACTTCAGTTGGTCCAAAATGCTGCAGCAAGAGTTCTGATGAAACCTAAAAAGAGATATCATATCTTCCCTATTTTAGCTTCACTTCATTGTTATCCTGTTAAACCTAGAACATATTTTAACATTCTTATTTTGACCTAAAAAGCAGTCACTAATCACGCTCCATCATACATTAGAGATCTGATTACTCCTTATGTAGCTAAACCAAGCACTTCACTCTCAGACTGCAGGTTTACTGGTGGTTCCTAGAAACTCTAAAAGCAGAATGGGAGGCAGATCTTTTAGTCATCAGGCTTCTCTCCTGTGGAAACAGCTTCCAGCTTTAGTCCGAAAGGCAGACCTCTTGTGTAGTTTCAAATGTAGGCTTAAAACCTTCCTATTTGATAAAGCTTATAGTTAGGAAGAGGTAGAGAAAACAGCGTACTTCGGTTGGGGGAAAAACTCTAGACAGATGGTTCTCCTTTGCTCTACCTTCATCATATCTCACTCTACAGGGTTAGGTTATTTAAGTTATTTCGGTAGTTATGCTGCTATAGGTTTAAACTGCTGGAGGGCAATCTAACCACTTCTCACTCTTCTATTTTCTTCCTTTGTCCAATCTGCTTTATTTACAGTTAATTTAACCATGTCAACCTTTTGATCTCTGTTAGTCTTTTTCTCTCCAAAGTAGCCACACCTGGTTTGGCATTCTGTTAGCTGAGACAGCTTCTTGGAGGAGAACATGGGCTGAGATGCTACCAGCGTTGCTCTACAACTGCTGCTATAAATTCTTCTTCTTTCAGTAGCCTCTGCATCTATTTTAGTTTTCTGTCTCTTCAAACCCCCCAGTCGGTCATGTCAGACGGCTGCTTGTACTGAGCCAGTTTTCTTCCTGTTAAAGGGGAGCTTTTCCTTTCCACTGTCACTACATGCATGTCTGAAGGATTGCTGTAAAGTCAACGACAACACAAGCCATTTTTTCAGTCTTCTGATTCCAGAGGAGTGAATGCTGCAAGTCAATGACTCGATGCAATCTGCTGGGGTTCCTTAGATTGGAAACTTTTTCAAACTGGTTTGTAATGATGTATGTTTGGTTTTAGTTGATTTTCTTGTAAAATGCCTTGAGACGACATCTGTTGTAAATTGGCATTATATAAATAAAGTGATTCTTCTTGAAACAATGGATAAGTATTCAAAGTTTAGGGCGTATGTGAACTTTTTTTTTATATTTGAGTCCAACCAGACAGTTTAGTTGTGCCTTGGCTAATGTGACCCTAGAACTAGAATTGTTTGCATTTGGTGCATATCTGTTTTCTCTTTATTTCTATTGGCTATCATGCCTGACTGTTCAATGGCCAACTGTGCATTTCAGTGGATGAAGTTATTTTTAAAGTTTGGGATCTATAAGCTGCTTTAGAGCCTAACATCCAACTTATCCTGTAAACATACTATTTCCCCTAAAAGCAGGAAGTAACCATATTGTAGGAGTGTTCATTTAATTTATTTGTGGCTTTGATAATGGTGTAAACTCTCCACAAATTAGACAAGTTGAAAGCAGAACCATTTTGAGTTTAAACTGGAAGAAGACTAAATATAGTCTCAAATGTAAATTGCTAATTTACACATTGGAGTACCCAAAATAAAAGTCCAAAATATTGTTTTTATGATTATTAATGTTGATTTGTATGATTTTGTTTGTGTTATACGTTTAAGTTTGTCAAGAGTTTGCCCTATTTTTTCTTGATTTTGTTCATTCAGTGATGTATTATCCTGTTGTTTCCCGAGGCCTTCATTTGGCTGTTTTTATCTCTTAATGCCAGTTTTCCCATTGCTTTACTGTGTTCCCTTGGTGTTGCATGTCCCTAAATTTCTCGTTAGGTATTACCAATCAAAACGCATGACAGCATTAGAGTCAAAAGTGACATTGGACATCAAAATATGTGCTTTAGGGATTGGGGGGAGATTTTTATACTTAAATAGTTTCATTTTTATGTTGTAGATCAAAACAATGTATGCTGTTATAAAGATATTAAATAACATTACAAATACAACTGTTTGAAATCTGTGTTTTCTGATCTGTGTCCTTGTTCTTCTTTTGTTCTCTTTTTATTGAGCATCCTCTAGGGTTTGCCTGGAAGCATGGAGTTGCTGACATGCCAGAGGGCTAATCCTGACAGGTGTGCTCTGCATGTGCTTTGCACACCTGCCAG
Organism: Orestias chungarensis; assembly: GCA_032876305.1. NCBI lineage: Eukaryota > Metazoa > Chordata > Actinopteri > Cyprinodontiformes > Cyprinodontidae > Orestias > Orestias chungarensis. Next base: position 788,102 of record JAVLVB010000212.1, on the reverse strand, counting down.
CAATCTACTTATTACCCGGTGCATAAGAGAAGCTGGCTGCCAGTTCTTCAGTACACTTCCTAACTGCAAGTTTTGTTCATGCCTTCTGGCTTTATAACCTTTGTTTCATAAGTGGTTTAAACCTCTTTATCCACATAAGCATGAAACAGGACAAAGGAAATCAAATGAATTGCTTATTAAACAGAGTTGTAAATTTAAATGATACTGTCTTGATAGCAGAAACAACAAAATAACAGTGAACCCACATAGGAGGTCAAAGACGATGAGTGTGGAGATGACTTGAGGATTATTACTGGAATGGATATTATTTGTGAGGGATGGGTGGACGGCCAGGGACAGGTGAGTGGACCTAAGGTTGTGGGTTCTGGTGAAAGACGGTGTCCAGAATTTTCATAAAAACTGTGTTTAGTGACGTAAAACAGAGTTTCTGTGTAGATGAAAGCCAATAACTAATAAAACAGATTAGTTTCTCAGACACATATAGCTTCAGAGTCCCTGCTGCTGCTTCTGCAAGGAAATGTCATTGTAGATATGAATGCTTTTATGCTTAAAGACACACCCATATATATATATATATAATGTATTTTATGTATGTATGTTTGTGTGTGTGTGTCTCTGTGTATGTTAGCAATATCTTTTTTTTCTTAATTTTAGCAAAACAAGATCAGATAGAATGTATGTCATCTTAATATTAGGCCAATACACACACCTTGGAGCATCATCTTTGTTACTGGAGGGAAGAATGCTGTACCTGAATCAAGCAAATGCTTCCTTACTTCCTAAGTGTCAGTAGAAAATTATTAGAATTTCTATAACACACCTGAGTGTAATAGAGAGGTTTTTTAAAGAACCTTTCTAGTCCATTAGAGGAAATTACTTTCACAGTCTGAGATCTGTGCAATTTACATATTTAATACACCCTTTTGACCCATGCTGTCTGCATCAGAACTTTATCAACCTCATGAAAGGCAAATTTGAGCAGGCAGGTTGAGTAAAGCCAAATTTATTTGTCATAAGAAGGCTGCAGGACTTTTCTTTAAAAAGGAGCAGAACATTTTCACTGAAATTACGAATGTCAGATTTTGAAGAGCTAATAGTCTTAAATGTGTACCTAGCTTTATAAAAATATATCAAAGTGTATCGAGCAGGCTCTCTGCTGGGCGTTGGGGACGCTCTGGCATTTGGGCCCTGGGTCCCTACCCTGGCCGGTGCTTGGGCGACCGGGGCCTGGCAGGACAGGTAGGGTAGGGGTAGGCTACTGTTCCTAGTACCTTGGGGGCTCTGCCCGGGACCCCCTCTGAGGCCCTCGGGGTGCGTGTGTGGTGTTCCTGCGGTGGGCCGGGCTGACGCAGAATCACACACTGTAGAGATCACAATATTTTAACTGTGCCGTTCTGTATATTAATACCATCAAGTTTACCTCATATTTATATTTATTTTTTTATTTTTTCCTGCATACATTGCTGTCTTTGTTTTGCTCTCCGCTAATTATGTCTAAACACAGGTTTTATTCATTGTCTTCTCAGTTTCCCATGAATGCTTCAGGAGCAATCTGGTAGCAGCTAGTTTTCTGGCTCTGTTATGTTTTGTTTGTGTTATTGTTTGTTTGTTTTTTATATGTGAATTGATTTTGGGTTGTGTATATCTGTGCAGCCCCTGGAAATTATGCTGATTTTAGTCCTAAAAAGTTGGATGTTTGTGTGTCAGAAAAGTGTTAAAACATGTCTGTTTTTATTGCGAAAGGGCAACGGGTTCTTCCAAACATCTTGGTCAAGAGAATTATGTGGATGTTCATTCAGTGGAAAAAGCAAAGACACTCCAGATGGGATCCATCTAAAGTGTCTCTGGAGGCGTTCCGGCTAATGTTTGGTTTTAACATTCCAAAATCTAAAAGCTGCTTTCCTTTTGGGACCACTTAACCATGAATATTGAGAAATTTTGACATGTAAATACAAAGACAGAGATACAAATGAAAGTCGGTAAGCTGCAGTTTGCTTGTTTCAAGTATATTAGTGTAAAGAATCACAGTTCATACCATTTTTTTTTACTGGTGTATGTATATATATATATAAAAAAAGCATTTCACGTTCTCATGGATTAAGAGAATAAAACATTTTAATGTAAGAAAAAAGTAATCTAGTTACATTGCCTTTGAAGGTAAGACAATAATCAGTGACGATGTTCATGGTAAGGTCATAAACCTCAGATGGTATGCTAAGTACATTTCGGTGGCTACTGACAAGGAAGTAGGAGAATTGCAGCAGACATAAGCAATGCAAGAAGGTTGAATCCTAGCCCAGTTCAGTCTGCATACAATGATGAAGTTATTCTTGTGTATTAACTTCTGTCCAGATATTTGATGCTCACAGGAGATGGAAGTACACACTCTGGGATAAATCTCTTTACCGTCATTTTTTTGTTCAGTTGTTGCATGACTTGCGTTACCATCATTAAGCAAGCATTGGAGTATTTAGAAAAGTAAGATCAAATTAAAAAAAAACTTTTAAAGCGTCCTGCATCTGAGGAGAAACTTCATTGTTTTTGTGAGCAAAGTGGGAGGGGAGGATTTAGGCTGAGCTTTTTCTCGTCTCGGGTCAGGGAGATAATCGCCCACCCTTTTTTTTTTTTTTTTTTAGGTCCTATCCTCCCTCTACCACTCCAGCAGCTCCGCCGCAGATCCAGGATCAGCAGCAGCTCCTCTCCTATAAGTAGCGCTCCAGCCAGCCCCGCTCTCTCCAGCTCAGGATGGTGTTGTCTCGGTCTCCTTCGGTGCGTCTCAGACTCTAGTTCACTGGGAGTTTCCGCCGAAGTGAACAAGCTCTGGTTTGGTCTTCCTTGTCCCTGCTGCAGTTTTAGACTGTACAGCCACTGGGAAAACAAAAAAAAACAAACAAAAAAAAAAAAATCATTTCCGAGCTATAGTTCAGAAATGGGAGTGTGTTTGCATCTGCTGCTCCTGCACTGCTATTTTGTCACCAATTTCCTGTGCAACGCCGTCGCCTTCGTGGAGGAGCCCAGCGCGGGGAGGTCGGATGGCTACTGTGGCCGGATCCTCCGGGCGCAGACGCAGGGGACCCGGCGGGAAGGGCACCACGAGTTCAGGCTCAGGGTGGAGGGGGACCCGGACACCTTCCTGCCTGGGAGCACCTACAGAGGTGAGAGCTTCACTTGTGTTCTCCAAGTCTGCACGCAGTCTGTCAGTGCGCCAAACGCGCATCCAATTAAACACATGGATGTTTGCCTGATTAAAAGCAGACCACTCGCACAACATGGTTTTAATTTACTCAGCACTGTTGTCTTTTACAGTGGTTTTTTTTTATTTTTTTTTATATGTGGAAACTGTAGCCGCAGGGGAGTTAGCTTCTAAAGCAATACTTCCTCAGCCTCCTGCTGGGAGGATACGGGTTTGATAAGACTACTTGGTGTTATTATGTGTGGCGCATATTTGCTTCCTCCAGCCTCTCCCTGCCAGAAAGTGGACACTCTAGTATAACAGCATGTAGAACGAGTCACAGAGACAAATCTTGTTCCAATTAAATTGTCCAAACAAATGTTAGGTTCCCATCCGGCCAGATGCGGTTGGTCACAATGGACATGTCAACTTTCCAGATGTGAGGTGTTCCGAAGAAAATCTAATAACATTCCCAACTCCAAACCAACAGTTTACATAACATGGCTCTAAGGAAACTCGCCGAAAAAATGTTAATTTACCTCATGTCAAGTTGACTTTGAGACCGTTTTTTTTTTTATAACAGCCGTGGCATTCATAAGTAGATCTACTCAAAACAATTTGATTTGAAGATTATATTTATTCTTTTAGGTAAACTGAAAACTGTACAATGCATGACAGTACATTTTGGACAGAAATTGAAATTTGAGCCCTAAAGCTGGATATGATTTTTTAATTTTTTTGCTCAAGCAGGAGGCTTATAACGGTAAAGGTTATATATTTTACCCATAAACCTTTCAATGCATTGTCACAAAACAAACATAAAATGGCTTGTATTTGCCCCTCTTGTATCAATACAAAAGAACCTTTTTGTTGCAGTTTCAGCTGGCAGATCTTTTGGAAGAAAACAAAGAAGTATGATGTTGTTCTGATGTTGTACCCAAGCGTACATAATAATCCTTTTTTAAATATTTTTTTAACAAAGTCATGTTCAATTATTTAGAGTATTAAAAACGTAAAATTAGATAAAAATACTAATCTTACACACTTCAAACCTGGGCTATTGATAAAATACACTAACACTGTTCTTGACAAACCTTTATATTTGTTTTGATTTTATTTATTTGTTCGCTGAAGCTTAATATAACAAAAAACATTTAAGATTAAAATAATACAATATGCTAACCAAATAATTTTTTTTTTAAAATGCAGACATGTCTACATTTAAAGTATGTTGAAGAACATTATATTCAAACAGTAGTTTTAATCAGATTCTTTTTAGAAGATTTATTATGATTATTATTTTTTTTACATAGCTTTGCTTTAACATGGTGCAGTAAGTCTAAGTTTAAGAAAATGTAACTACGTATTTTGGACTAACTTAATCACATTTACAATATTTTTCTTACTGGTTTTTGCGTTATTGAAAACGCTTTTTAAATACATAGCCGAAGATTTGTTTTATTTTAATGCTTTAATGCTTAAAGATTATTTTCTAAATAAGACAAACTAGTGCATGCATGTTTATGTAATATGTCTCAGCCAAACCTGAAGGAGCTTCAGGTTGTTTAAGAAGTACCCCAATTCTCAATGGACAGTTTAAAGTAATACTTGAAAAACTAACTAATAACCAAAGAATAGGAGCAGCAAGAAACCAAGGAAGTGTGAGTTAACCGTAGCCTTCTTTATTAACTCCAGTGTCAGATGCTAAGCTGCTGTTTAACACCATCACTCTTCCCTTTCCTGCACACAGTCACAGTCACGATAAACCTTTTGTCACAATTATCTGCAGTTACCCTGGATGTCGCAGTTAAACCATGATGTGAAACTCCAAAGCCTGTTTGATAGCCTAATTCTCTGTGCAGCTGATGTACACTCGCTCACCCTCTTGTCTTCCTCACAGTGGTGCTTATGGCTAGCAGCCCTGCCTATTTTAGAGGCTTCACCCTCATCGCAGTGAAGGAGGGCAGAGAGGGCACCACAGACGAAGACTTCGCCGGCCAATTTCAGGTAAGCTTAAGAAGGTGTGCAGAAGAATCTCTGCATATTAAATATGGTCTTTTTTTCTATGGGAGCATTCGCAGCAAAGTAACTCATTTACAAGCTTTAGTGCACATTGCAGTCGACGAGGCGGCACCCTGTTGTTCTCTGATGTGGAGGTTAAAGGAGTTGTTTCTGAAAAGTACCGGGTAGGCACCTAGTCCCTGCTAAGTAGTAAATATTTTCTCTAGAGAAAGAAAAAGCTGACGAGGATTAGGGGGAATAACTGCATGTGGGAACAGAGAGAAGAGAAAAGCAGTGAGAAGAAGATGTTAAATGTTTGTTTCAGTACTTTCATAGCTCCCACTAGTCAGCAGAAAGCTTCCAAGCAAAGAGCCAGACTTTCTCATTTACCTTCCTCTCAGTCTAAACAGGAACAAACATTTTTGTTTCCATACTGATTCTTACTAGACCAAAAGTAAACAGCAATAAATGTCCCAAAAAGTGAGCGTAGAAGACATTTGATTCAGATTTTTGTTTGAATTATCTACTGAGCAGAGGTGGGCAAGGTACCCAAATATTGTACTACTTAGAAGTGCTAGTAGTGCTACTTTGACAGTAAAAGTAGAAGGAAAAAGTAGCCATTCAAAAATGACTATTGTAAAAATGAATTTGGCAAAAAGGTTACACAATAAAAATAAATAGATTGCAATATTGCACAGTACTTCCAGTGAAAATGTCTCCTATAATGGTATTTACTATATTTTCAGTTGATCTACAACAGGCAGTACGAATACAAAGATAACAATAGAACAACAACATTTGTAAACAAATCACAATAGTGAAGGTACTCGCAGTAAGAGTAGCGAGAAATTTAACTTAAGAGAAGTGATACTTCATAATGACAATACTGAAATAAATTAGTAACTTAGTTATTAGTTACTACCGATGAGGTTGGTAGCTGAGGCCACTGAGTCAATTAAAGCAGGATATAATGGAAACATATATCGCATCAACAGTCAATCTGTTTTTTTTTTTAACTGTTCAAACGTGCATTGTGGTCCACATTTTATTTTCTAGTTTCTAAAGAGGATGACTACACTTTTGAAAGGTTGTCAAGAACACCGTATTTTACCAAATCAATTGCTAGTTAGTCATGTTTGTTAACTAAAGAAAGCGGTTTTTTGAAAGCCAATTCCTAGAGAAGGCATGTTTGCTGGGTCTGTGGCTGTTTTTCGTATAGTTGTTTCTGGATGGCTTACATTTAAGTGTTCATGGGTTCTTTAGTTTTTTTATTCTTAATTTCAATGTGTGGTGGAGAGCGTCTTGTGCTCCAGCATCAACGTGTGGCATGGAAGCTGCTTCGCTGCAGACAGGAAAGCTCTGCAGAGGGTGGTGAAGGTTTCACAGAGGACTGTTGGAGTCAGCCTCCGCAGCACCACAGACATTTACACCTCCAGATGCAGGAAAAGGGCCTCCGGCATCATGAAGGACCCCACACACCAAGCACACCCACTTTTTGTCCCGCTCCCCTCAGGCAGGAGGCTGCGGAGCATCAAGTGTAAAACCACCAGACTGAGAAACAGCTTCATTCCTGAAGCTGTGAGACTCTCAAACACATACAATTACAAATGCAAAACACTTTCTCATTTAACCGGCACTGTTCACTTTAATATCACACTTTAAAATGTCACTTAATATGTCACATGCACTCCGAATTTTCATTACTGCTATGTCCGAAGACCCATATTGTAGATTCTGTGTCCATATTGTAGATTCTGTGTAGTCAAATTCTATTTCTCGTATAGTTCTTTATATATATTATATTATTTAAAATTGCTATCAGGGTGTAAACTGGACCGGGGGATTAGAATTTTGTCCCACCTCATGTACCACATGTGATGTGATGACAAATAAAGTTCCTTGATTCCTTGATCCTTGACATCACTGGAAAGTGCACAATCAACCATTTTAGAATCTGTGAGCAACTCAAAACGCCCCCGGGCAGAGTTGTTACTGCTTTTGTCAGCCAGTCACATATTTTCTTTTAGTGTATGAATATATTTTGTAACATATTTTGAGTAGGCACACTTTGAAATCTGCTGCATCTGGAATAATCAGAAATTTTAAAGACTGTAAGTATACCCCCTTATTCTTTGGCTGGTCCTACACAATGATCTTCTTATGAATAGCCTCTCTTTTCCTGGTATTATTCTAAATCAAAGTAACCTGGCTCACAAATACAATACCACAACAAAGCAGCTCTGTAGATATTAACTGAACAAAGAGGATGTGCATCCAGATGACAAAGTACCCTTAATTGCAGTTCTGGTTAGTAAACAAGATAAATTTATTTGAAAACTCCAGGCTTCCATGGATCCTGGTTAACAAGACACCTGTAGATAAGTAAAGGCCCAGATTAATCTAGCACAAAACCTTTTTTGAAACGCGTTTCCAAGTTCTCTGTAGTTTAACAATATTTTGTATTTTTACACATGGAGTATTCTTTCTAAATTTAAATATCTGTGTGAGTTTCGCTTGTTGTAGCTTTTATTCTGTGTTTATTAATGTGCTGTTAGTCTGACTATTGCTGCGCTTTGAAAAAAATTAAGTGATGACACTGACGACTAGATTGGGTTAAACAAATGCAAAGAGCTGGTAGTAAAATGAGCGATGCAGGGCTATATGAAAACCTGAGAGGCAGACCTTCAAAATAAATCTCCTTATAAATCACTGAATCTGAGCAATGACACTAACACGATTATGAATAAAAGAATGCATTAGGTTGTTTGAATATTAGGAGGGATTGAACCAGGGTATGTGAAGGACAAGAGAGAGGCACAGGTTATGTCCTGACGTACAGTACACTACTGGCCTGTTCTGTTGGAAATCAGACAAAACCTCCTTCTTTTGAAATGTGGTTGATAGGATAAGGTTGTTAGTTTGATAGAGAAATGTAAATAATATGCACTATATGCATTTCATGCATATGCTCTGATGTACCAACTTTTATTTTATTTCCTTCCACTATTATGTGTTTGAGTGGAAGCAGATTGTTATAGTAAGTAAATAATCAATATAAATATTTACAACAAAACGAGTGCATAGGGAAAGGGTTAAGAGGTAAGGATGTGTTGGAAACTTTCACCAAGGTTGCCCACCAAACGTATAAGTTTGAAATAATTTTATGGACATGCTGTTGCTTTTCTGTTTGTGTATTTAGGCAGAACAAACTAGTTTTTTGTGTAAAAATTTGAGATGTGAGAAAAAAATGTCAAGATGAGTGCACTCGAGGACCTTGGTGAAGCTGTTTGAAAAATAGTCAGTCAATGCAAAGGTCAACAAGTTTGTTGCAAATATATCTAGCTTTTTGTGTTTTTCAGGCAGTTCAAAACTCTGAATCTTAGTGAGACGACAAACACCTCGCTGTCTAAGTTAAATTCCCTGCAGAGTCTGCAGTGGGACCGAGGAAAAGGCAGTGAGCTGAGACTGGAACCATGTGGGCAGAGCCTGAACAGAGTTGATGTTGGCAATCTGGCTTTGCAATCTGTCTGATGCATATTCATTACTTTTTTTAGTTTTTAAATGACAGATGTAATTTACCCATTTACACTTGAGGAACAAAATACTTTTGGCAAACACTGTGAAGTGTTACAATTTTTTTTACATTTAAATATTTAGAAATCTGGCTGTAATAAAAGACGTGTGTGGTTTAATTATAAAGAAAGTCTGTTATCACAAAAGAAGCATTACTCTGAAAATGCTTTGTAGCAAAAACAAGCTTTTGAATCAGTTTGTTTATTTTAATTGCATTCATATACATATAACAAATGACCATCATGGAAGGTAATCTACACTTTTCTATAATTTATTCAAAGTTTAGTTTTGAAATAATAGTTACGACTCCAGATCTATGGCATCATGATAACCAGTATGCACTTCGAGCGAAGCCAGTTGAAGGAAGTTGAGGTTCTCCATGGCTTTTCTGTCTCCTCACTCTGTGGTTGTTTCTGGCAGCTGTCCTGGAATGTGCCTGCATGCTGATTCTCTAAAACCCTATAACCAGGAGCTGTTGCTCATTGACATCTCCTCAAACAATAATATTTGCTTTTGCTGTACTACTGCCATCGAGAGACTTCCATTTCAATGTGTCAAACATTTGGAAGTGCTGCTGTCTTTTTGAATTGGCTCATTCTCTGCTTGGAGATGTGTATCTTTGTGCTTAAGTGTGCTTTGACAGGACATACATGTCGGGTTGTGCTTATGTATGTTTTTCCCAGCCCTCTCTGTGTAATGGTGGGACATGGGTCGTATTTATCTAGGTCAGCAGTGTGTTATTGCTCTGGGAGACAAATGATTGTTGTTTGAATAGGTGAAGCAATAAGAAGAATTGTGATAATATCTTTTACAAACTGTCTGGGGTTTTTAAAGGCAAAATAAAAAAAAGGAAAATTGCGACTTGATTTAGTTAAAATAACTTTGTACTGCCAACATGTTTTTATTTTGTATTTCATGCCTGGTTGTTTTACATGCGTGCGCTGTTTGTTGTAGCTTTGTGTGACCAAAATTTAAACAACTATCAATAGTAACATTAAGTAAACCAAAAATTGGTTTTATTTGCATTAAATGTAAAAAAAATATGTTTTGGTTGTTGAGATGGTTGACTCTTGTGTGCCACTGTTTATGCACTGAAAAGTGTATAAACAAGTAGGCAAAGGTGAGTCTAGAAAGCATAAGAGATGCATGAAATAAGAATCTAGGCAACATCAAAATAGGAATGATTGATTACCTCTACTTCAGTGGATAATCAGGCACTGAGGTCTCTCCATTTTGCTCTTCTTTTGCAGCTAAATAGGGGCCCATGTGAATCGGGTGTAGTATGATCTACCCTGAATCCTGAATAAGCTATACAGGTGGAATGAGTACAAAAATTAAACCATAGTCAAAGTAAAATCAACTTTTTTCTTGAAAAAGCGCATTGTGACTCTTACACTTCAGATTCTTGTTCTTTATGCATGAAAATGTGCATAAAGAACCAGAATCTGATGTTTAAGAGTCACAAGAGCTCTGGGTCTAGTAGTTACCTGCCTATGTGTATTTTGGAGGTTTGTGTGTTTCCTGTCTAATGCAAACCCTTAGTCGGGTGCAATTAGCTTGTAGACTTGCAGTGAATCCAACTGTTCTTAAAATTCTATATTGTCTAAATTGTGCCTTCCTGCCTCGGCCACACATTATTCGTTAAGCTTGCACAGGATCTACCAAACTTATCCATGCAGCAACCAGGAACCTGATATATTACTAATTTTGATGTTGTGTTAGTGTAGTATATTACAAATACAACCAGAGTATACCAAGGATTCCACAATAAAGTACCAAATACCATAAAAGCAAAAAAAAAAAAAAATTCTATAACAATAATAGAACTCAATGATAAGATTTTCCATGTTGTGGCACAGACTTACTCTAATATGGAGAAATCCCCAGGCATTTTAGACCAACAGTACTTATCTGCAAACTATCGCCTGTCAGAAACTGTTCTCCCTGTTTTTGTTAATTTTTGCTGTTTGATCTTGATTTCTTTGCTACTTCTGTTGCAAATCTAACGCAAATTTAACATGTAAATAAAACAAGGAAGATAAATTATAAACAGTATATTCTATTTTTTTGATGAAACTGATGGTTATACCTTTCAGTGAAGCTGCACTCTATCTTAGCTTCCTGTTACAACTGGTGCTGGGTTCTGAGTTTGACCTGAACTCATGTTTCAATATTTGACAACTTTTAAGGAACTAAAGAAGTGACAGAAAAATCTTACCAGTTACAAAAAATGAAATTTTCACAACTTAATAATACCTCGGTTGCACACTTTTGCAAGATCTGGCTTATGCAGATATATATTTGTGATAGAAATAAAAGTATATGTATTTCTACATGTACTTTTCACTCCACGCTACTTTATTGAAGAAACTATATAATGTACGTTTCATTAATCCTTATTCTATTGTCTAACATGGATTTCCCCATAAGTAGCTCCTTTTGTTTAACAGCCCTTGATGGAAAGGTACACACAAACGGAGAAGCATATTTAAGCCATAGTTAGTGTTCACATAAACAAAGGACGTGTTGAAAACCTAAAATGGAAGTAAACTCACTTCAAATTTCATGCCTTTTGCTAGCTGTGAAGTTTGTGACTATTTAACATGGCAGGTTGTGAACATCAACATGGCAGCAAGGAAATTTTGGTTTCAGTAAAAAAGACCACATGAGGATTTGAAGGTTTCAAATTTTACCACATTAAGGCTTGGTTAGGCTGTGTTGTTCAGAATGATGCTATAATCTGCAAATAAATAATAGGTCAGGAAAAATTACTTGTGAAAGAAAATTAATTACTACTCCATGATGTCATTAGGAACGTCTCAATTTAAATCTTCAGTGGTTGGAAGCCCAAAATATCATTATACTGCTGTAGTCATTAAGGAATCGTGACTCTGTGTGGGAGCTTGTTAGAGTTTATTCATGCTGCTTTTCATTGATAACAGCTTAAGCTAACAAAGCGTCAGAAAATAGGCTGAAAGACAACAACACATAATCAGGCTCCCACAAACAGAATTAGATGATGGGAAATGTAGCTGCATTAATAAGTAGAAAATATTTGGCCTAAAAGAGAACAAAGAGAGTATAGAAATGAAGTAAGCAACAACTCTAAAAATTGAAGACTAAAAAAATGCTAAGGTTCATTGATAAGTTCAAAACATCAGAAAAAGCCTCAAGGTAAATCCAGATGGATATATTTTTTGACAAAGACTGGATAAACACAAGGACAAGGACAAGCTGGGGCTCGGAAAAAAAGAGGCAACATAACAGGCAGAAGGACGATAACTCATGAATAAAGAGTGAATGATAAAAAATTGTTACAGGGAGAAGTTAAGGTAACACCAATTGATGTGAGAGTTAGGCTTTACAATTAAACAGAAACAAACTTGGGTGCAGAGCAAAATGAGTCAAACGGTTTTGTATTTAGTCATTCATTTATACTGTATTTAAAACACAAATAACACAGGTTTTGTTAATATTAAACATATTACATGTGTTTTGCATAAGATGTGCCCTAGTTAAATTATGTTTATAATAAATTAAGCAATTTGCAAGTAAATGAATATAGAGAGAGTTGCTTTTTACAGTTGCAGTAACTATATACTCCCTAATAGATGACTTACTGACTTCATTTTACTTAAAGTATAATGATTTACCCTGGGGAGGGGGCAGGTACTTTACCCAACATGCCTCAGTACTGCAATCAATTGTTGTTGAGATAATGATTCCCTAAATAATTTTTTTTACAAATGCTAAAACCAGCAAAAATGAGAGAGAATGTCAAGACGATTATCAGGGTTACTACACCAAATATTTATTAGTATTTTTTTAAATCAATTTCTTTTTGTGTGTTATGTGAGATTAAAAAACAGATAATTTCTTTTGTGTTTTTACCTGTTTTTAATGCAAATTAATCCTTATAATTATAAGTATTTTTATTTGAAATGTTTTAAAGAGAACTTGCATATATAGAAATAAATACTAAAATGAGAAGAATAGAAGTATTGCAGTGGGTTTTCAATTTTGTCCAGAGCCAATAAGCTGATAATAAATATGTTTGTTCATACTTACAAATACATTATTAAGTAGTAATAAGTACTTATGTCTACATGCAACTTGCACTCTATGAGTACCAGGCCTGCTTACACTAAAAAACTACAAGTGGACAATAAATGCTTTTGCACAAAACTGAGAATGTTGCCTAAAAGCATTGCATTACTTACACATTTAATTAATTTCAGTGGTTGCAATGGGAAAACATGTTGGCGCTTTATTTATTTATTTATTTTTCTTATAAGAAAGTCTGATGCCCTATGGAAATAACTCTTTATAAAGTTCACTAAACTGCAGTCTGACTGTGTAGCCTTAAGCTGTAATCAGATTAAGCAGTTCTAATAAAAATATTCATTTTTTTTTTACATTTTCAAACTTTGTAACCAAATAATTTTATCAGGATTCTTTTTGATAGATCAAGGTAATGGATAAGTGTGGTTGTATACTTTACGGACACTGCTTGATTTGCAAGTTTAGTTTGATGACTCTGTCTTCTTTTCAGATGATGAATAAAAGCCTGAAAGATTTTAAAAACGTTGATTATTATTTTATCACTCAACTCTTATATATACAAAGGAGGTTTTTTCTCTTAAACTTTGCTTTCTAACAACCTTAATATCAGTATAAATTATATAAAGTTAACCATTTTGATTAATTGGCTGAATTTGAAGGCAGTTGGTTTCTTAAAATTTCACATGGTTTGTCAGAGTAAAGGATTTTAATACAAATGCATGCTGCTCTTTTCCAATAAAAAACTATTATTGTTTAAAGCTAAATGTTAAAATGTAAAAAAATATGTTAACGTGGCTCAAACAAGTAAATCTTGCATATTGTAATGCTAAACTTGAAATTAGCCCTACACTATTTATTTTACAAAGGAATTATCTCTGTTGTTCTGCCACAAAATATTTTAGTAAAAAACATAACGGTTTGTTATTATAATTGGAAATATGAATCCTTTCATTCAAAATGATAACAAAATGATCCTCCTTTTAAAGAACCGGACGGATTTCTTTAAGAATTGTAATTCATCATCACAATAAAGTCAGCTTTTGTATGAACACTTTATTAAAGTACATTTCTTTTAACAGAAAAACAAATAAGCAGGTCGAGGAGGTTTTATATTATGCTATAGGTCAATCATATTGTTTTCAAATAAATTGTGCAAAAGTACAAGAAAATGCATTAACGCAATAAATTGAGTTTTTTTTTTTTGTCAAAGTATGGCAAGCCTCACATAGGCACATAATCATGCCTTTGGTTGTGCAAATACAGTCATATCTCCCATTAACCCAGAGAAGAGGAGTTCCAGAGAAAACCCATGCAGGTGTGGAAAAACGGCTGACTTCTATAATAACCCCATACCGTATTCCTTTGCCCTATATACTTAAGAAAATACTTCCAAAATTCTTAGTCACTAAAATTTAACTGAATAATACCAACGGTCTTAAGGCTGTTCTTTTGGTGTGTTTAAAAAGTTTCACCATTTCTTCTTAATTGGTCCTTGGATAAAATCAAAATGCCACCCAGCTGCCAATTGAGCTTAGTGTTACCTGATCTCTAGTTCAAAAACAGTTCCTAAAGTGAAATTAATATCGCGTTCACTTCCAAAAGATTTCGCTAACTGGATATTGCGTTAGGAAAAATAATCTGTACTGCTCCATTTATACATGAGGCATTCTAAAGAGCTTTCCTTGCAATCGGAAGGGAGACATTTAAGTAAGAAAAATATTAAAACATTGCCTAAACTGAGAAATAAATATAATATATTTTCCTTGTTGAGATGGAAACAATTGCTCAAAGCTATCTTTATACCCTGTAATAGTATCTTCAATGGAATGCTTCAATTTCTCAGCAGTTCTTAGACAAACAGTTTATTAGTGAACATTTTTTGATGATCAAAAGCTGCAGTAAACAAATATATTTCTGCCCTGACTAAAAGGAGCCAACACATCTCAGGTTTTCAGGGAGTCTTTTTTTTCTTTCTTACTAGGAATAGAAACCAACAAGAAAACCTTGTTAAAATGTTCCCTTTGTCAAAAAAAAGTCTTCTACTTTCTCTTTTTTTTTTTATTTGCTTTTTTTTTGCCTGTACATGTCACTTACTTGGTTCTTTAAATACGGGTGATAGACTTGTCGGTTGGTGTTGTGAGAGCTTCTCTTACCACACCTTAATGGTGTCAAAGCATTCCCACAGTAAACAAGAGACAAGAAAGGGTCTTGAGAGAGTGAAATGACAGAAAACAAAAAAGGAAACCTTCTTTTTAAATAAGAACAAACACTTTCTTGTTTTTGTTCATTGTAATCATAAAAAACAGGAGTTCATAGTTTGAGAAGTACGTTAGAGTATGAATTTTGCTACCCATGGAAGACTTTTCAATGTTTTTTGTTTCAATGTACATTACCAAGCCAGAGAACTAACACCACGTGTTGGAAGGTAAAGGGATGTTCGAAATGTGGCTATTTTTACATGTGACTCTTCTGCTACAGTTGGGTGGCTAAGACATAAAATGTAATATGATGCAATATTGACGATAGCCCAAAGATCTAAGTGGTGTTCTGCCGTAATAGAACTGCTGTGATTGATGAAATGTTTCAGGCAAAATGTTGGTGCCTCTGAGGCTTTCATCAAGACAGGAAAACTTTGTTATTGTCTGAAATGAGCTCATCCTCAAATGGAGATTTGGCATTTCAATCTATCATTCTGTCTTCCTGTAATTATTTTCTTCTTTCTCATTTTTGGACTAAAGCCCCAATGGTTATAACTGTTTTCACTGCTTTGAAACTGTGTGGCATTTAATTGCTATCCTGGACTCTGTGCACACACATCGACGCACAAACAAGCACACATACTTGCTAATATTAGCCTTTTCTGTCAGATTTCTCCAGAGAACCGTAGGTCTTCTGTGCCTATCACCCAGTCTTTGTGTGAGTGTGTTTAAACAGGGCTCTGCGTTGCTTGTGCAGGCACTCTGAAGCATCTGTGTTTACCGAGTGAAGCGGGAGCAAGAGATTGAGAGAGATTGAGATAGACAAACCATGGACTCTCATTGACATGCCAGGCTTTGCAAGGAAAACAAACACCTCTTTTGACAGTCTTCCCACACTAACTTGTCTTCCTACTCTCTTGTCTCCATTTTTTTGTATATGAACTGGTGCATTTATGCCGCTTCAAATTGTGAGTTAGATTTGCTTATTATTTTTTTTTATTTTTTTTTCAGCTATATCACTATCGCAACTGTGCTTCAACCACATCAAAGCTCTTTCAGTCATACCTTGTGTGTAAGCTCCTGACTGGAACTTTAGCCATCTTTAGCTTATTAAAAAAGTCACCTATATTTTTATGTCAGATTTATAAAAATTAATATACCAAAAAATATTTCAATAATTTCCTGCCTAATTCATCTAGGAAATATAAAAAAAAAATTTTTTATTTTCTAGCTGTGCAGATTTAGATGCTAGAAAAGTAAACCTTAAAATTTTCATAGAATGTATGTTTATCCAGGGTACAGTTTGTGCAATTTGACTTTTGTCGATTACCAGACCGGATAATTTATTATATTGCGGCAACATATTACAATGATTAATTATTCTGTTTCAATAGAAATTATTATCGAGTCATTTTGACAATTCACCCAGACCTTTAAAGAAATTAGTCAATATATACCAAATATCTCTGCACCCTAGCAGTAGATATGGATGAAGGATCTTTATCAGATGTGGGACAATTGAAAGGTAATGCCCAATACACCTTACCAAACCAGCAAAAGTCCAGCACAAAACAAAATCTCAAAGATATTATATGCAAGCAGAGAGCAAAGTTAATTTAAAATCCCCTTCATTTTGATCAATTTATGAATTTAAAAGTAATGCAGTGTCATAGAAGAAAATGATAGAGGTGACTTGTAAAGATGAAATAAAACGTTTGGACACAAAATACTGAAGGTAAAACAATTTTTATTCCATTATTCTATTCTATTTGTGTAAGTCTTTGTTTGCTAACTCGTCTAGCATCGTTACACAGAGAGAAACATTTGTGTAAACAGAAAACCCTCTGCTTTTTTTTAATAACATCACCTCTGCAGTTAGCGACAGGAAGCGTCAGAACATTTAAAAAGCTCCATTTTCATATTTTTGTTATATGCCCATAAATGCATGGGCTTCATAAACTGTTCTATTTACAGCAAATTCCTGACTGAGATTTTTTCCTCTGTTTTTTTTATGCATTTTGTGTGACAGAATTGGTAGACCTATAAACAAGGAATGAAACATGGTTCTTTAATTGTACAGGCACTATTAGACATGATACTTGCTTTGCATTATATTCAATTTTGCAGTCCTTTTTTTCCAAACAAACTTATGTTTTATGTTTATACATTTTAGATGGGACCATTTCTGTTTAATTCCAAATGTTTGAAAAAATATTTTTACGGAAGTATCAATAAAAGGACCCGACTTATTTATTAGAAACAAACAAACAAAACAGTCTGATCAATATTGCAGGTTCTGGTTTTTCAACAAACATGCTTACGACTAGGCAAGCAAAATAATTTTAGAAAATCTTTCCCCATTCTCTAAGGCAGCTTTGTATTTAAACTTTACATCTTAATAGCTTCAATTACAATAACATTTACACTTCACAAAGCTACCTTTATGTTACTGTCAAAAACTATATATATATATATATATATATATATATATATATATATATATATATATATATATATATATATATATATATATATATATATATATATATATATATATATATATATATATATATATATATATAT
>JAVLVB010000212.1:733539-770413 GCA_032876305.1 Orestias chungarensis | reverse complement strand
TATTTGTGTCAAGCAGGATTTCTGAGAAAGCGTGCTCAGTCTTTCTTATTATTGTGTCAAGAACGCAAGCTACAAGGTCGTAGGGCCACGTGAGATTTAGTTTCCGTGTATGTTTAGTCTGTAATATTTGTAACATGGTTCAAGTTTTGAGAAAACTTGGCAATACATGGTTTGAATGCACAATCTGATATCATCCAATGCATTACCTTGGGACTTTGTCAAGGCACCCCAAATACCTGGAATGTATAGGAAAGGTAAATTCAGAGGTAAGTGTGTGGAGAAAAAAAGGGAAACTAATTATTTCCTACAGAGCTTCAAAATTGGGCTCTATAGGTTATACAATATGTATGTTAGTTTTATTAAGTATTGTATTGCTGATAAAAAACATTTGAAGACAAAACCAGGTGTCATATCATTAAAACAACTAATACAAACAGAAGGACCATGGACATTTGTGTGAAGATAAATTAATGTGCTATGAAATAATATTAAAGATGGTACTCTCAACACATTACAACAAAAGACACTCTATAACTTCCTATGCTTAAAAGGACAACGTAGTGTGGTGCCTGATGTCAAAGAGAATTACACAGAGATGTCAGGGTGTTTGGCACAGATCTAATACTCTATCTTTCATATGAAGATAATGTAATAATTAATATGAAAATAATGTAAAATACAACTTATTTTTAATGTGTAAATATAAAAGACGTGATAAAATGATGACTGATGGTTAAACAGTTTTAAATAAAAGTACTTCAATCTTCAAGAACAAGGTGGGCCAGTTCCCCTATCAAGAACAACTTTCTAATTCAGTTATTACAGGTTGAAAGGTTTATAGTCTTTTCTGATTATAGGTTAGAATATAAACACTATTTGTGTGGGTTTAATCTTAGATTTAACTCACTGCACATAAAAAAATATGTGCTATGATTTCAGCAGTATGAAAGGATGTATAGCCAACTTAATTCCTATATTTGTCACTGCTGTACCTCCAGTTCCCTCTCTGTGTGTGAACCAATAACCTGCTGGAAATTCAACTTTAGCCAATTATTCCTGTGCAAGGCTAGATATATTGGTCTGGTTTGGTGATAGTTTATGATAAAATGTGACATGATACTCTTTTAACACGGCTTACTTTTTTTTTTTTTGCCAGATCATTGATGATGATGACACCCAGTTCATGACCAACTGTCCTCCTGCAGTGACCGAGAGCACTCCTCGGAGAAGAACCAGAATACAGGTCTTTTGGACTGCACCAACTACTCGCACTGGCTGTGTTATTCTCAAGTGAGTTTTGCTGTTGTTTAATTATGAACCTACCTTCACATTCAATTGTTTAGCAGATACTGACGTAGAATTGTCCTTCAAATATCAGTACATTGACTGTTGCAACATGACGAGTAGTAAAATAGTCAACATGTTTGGAGTTTATGTCAAGTATTAGTTTAAATTGGAAACCAGGGGTGAATGTACTCCGAATAAAAATACATATCTGTTCTTCATTGTTTAAACTTAAACCAGAATAAACATGTATTTTTATTTGGTAAATGCTACAAAAATATAAGTAAAATAATAATAATAATATTTAAAGCAACACTAAAGAAGTTTTAGTTTTAGTAGATTTTAGCGGCCAGTGTATACAAAGGCGGTAATGTTTTTCCTGAAGGAAGACTCTATTTACCATTAGGACCAGCACATGGTGTCGTAAAATCCTAATCTCCCAGTCTGCTGTTGGTTCATTGAAGTAGATTTTTTGTTTCCAGTGGCTGTGTGAATGATGAAAAGCGATGAGGTAATGAATTTAATTGTGGCAGAACAATTTCATATGATGATGATGTTAAAAATAAGAAACGGGGGAGGTGATGTATGCTGTAAAGCAGTGAATACATTTGCACTTGTTTTTTGTGTGGCACGGTTCCTGCCACCCTCTTCAAAAAACAAATTGTGCTGGTTAAAGCAATACAGACCTCCTCAGGCCATGACAGAGGTTTTATTCAACAAGCTGCAAGTCGACGTATAATCACAAAAGTTATTAAAATAATTTATGAATGTTGAAAAGTTACTCAGTGTAATATGCAAAAAAAATTATGTTTTAATTTATTAAAAATCAGAAGTTAAGATACAGAGTGAATAAATTCTCCTAAAACAATGAGACAATGACAGGGTAAATTGAGTTGAAAGCACACCTGGATGCATTTAAACGCCTTACTTCAAACACACTACTGTGTTTTATGATACAATAGAAAAATCTAATGACATCAGCCAAAATATCGTAAAACAACTGTGGAGCCCCACAAGTCTTGTTTATCCCACAATACTGTTTCTAAATGCTTGAAGGTGCGCTGTTCATCTGTTCATCTGCTCAGGCTTTAAAAAAAAAAAAAAAATGTGTCAAAGGTCATACCTAGGGCAAAGGTTTTTGAAAAATAAAAAAAGTATATAAATTTCAAGTTCCAGATGTAAGAAAACTAAATGATCAATGTTGGAGGACTCTTGCTTTTGGTTTTACCTTCATAGAAACAAAACTCAACATCTTACCTAAGGTAGTTTAGTCTATTTGTTTTTTGCCCCTCTAATAATACAAAAAAATTACCTGGTCCAGTTAGTATTGCCCTAACATGCAGGTGTTACTGGCCAAAGGCAAGTCTGTGAGACAGCTTACTCCAGGTGTTTTTTCTAGAACAACAAGGCGAAACATGATGATTACTGGGTAATAACTGGGTAATGAATAGGTGACATTTTGCTTTAATGGGATATGGATAGGTTAAAGCGAGGTAGATTTACAGGCTCAATGGTTCCATCCATCCATCCATCCATCCATCCATCCATCCATCCATCCATCCATCCATTCATTCATTCATTTATCCATAACCACTTCAACAACTTTTGGGGGCAGGTTTAAGAATTGTTATGATTGTCCAGTGTTTGAGTTTTCATTTGGAATTGTATTTGATTCTTTCCTTGTCGTTTATTTTGTTCTGTAAGTTCAGTCATATTTTGGTATTTTATCCAGATTTTGTTAATTTATGTGTTGCTTATTGTTAGTATGCTGTTACTGTATGAGTTTATTTATTTTGTTTATTATTATTATGTTCGGTTCTTTGGGCATTTGGATAAAGTTCTCGTGTGTCTGACACTCCATTGTGTTTATCATTTACCTTTCATTAGCCTGCCTGTTTGCTTTCATTTACCCGATTTCTTCACTTGGAACCAATGCCATTCTCTAGTTTCTTCTTCAGTATTTAAGCCGATTGGTTTCTAGATTCTTTCATTACTCTGCCTGTTTCTCTGTCTATACTTTATATTCTGTTCACCTTGTTCCAGTCCAGATGGTTTTCTGTTTTGTTATTGAACCCTTCAGAATGCTCATTCCTAGTTTCTGTCTGTATTTTAGCCCTGGTTCAACCAGATACTACATGACAGAATAGGCTCTTTCAGATCATAGTGCCAATAAGCTTTTAAGTTTTATTTTTCCAATTACCTCAATTTAATGTTTTCTGTTTAACTCATCAATTCTTGGTTCTAATTTAAAAAATCATTTTTAACTTGGGTAATGCAACTAGGTTAAATATAATGACATTTTAATGTAAATGTTTTATTTTACCACGTAAAAGCAAAAAAGATTGTGGAATGAAATGATTTATTGTTAAATATGACTGATCATGGCAGGCTTTATGACGTCAGTTTGCAGCCTCTGGACTGTTATGATAAACATTTATTTTCAACATTCTTTTTTATGCAACAGCAGGCTCTTTTATTACTGAGTTTAAATTGTTTGTTAGAAAAAGAGAGTAGAGTCAGAAAAGCGAAACGTAACAGCCCAGAGGGACTATTTTCATGCACATCAACTACAATTTGTGTTTCTCTAAATGTAATATTCTCTGGTAACAGAAAGCACTTACTATTAATACTTGATGAGATGTTATTCAAGAAATGCGCCAACAAAAACAAAATAAATGTACTCTACATTAAGCAATGACAGGTCACTGTTTGACAAATAGGGAATATAAATGATAAACAGTTAAACCTTGGAAAGAAAAATATCTTTCCCTCGGTCTGCTCTTTTCTCCCGTTCTTCTTGTTAATTTCTATCTACTCTTGTGACTATCCAAAGGGAATAAACTCCCTGACATGCATCCCTTCCTCCACTGAGCTCCACTGGCAAGTTAAAGAAGCTTTAACTTGCCCTAGTTAGTAGGGGCAAGTTAAAGAAGCTTTAACTTGCCCCTACTTCCACAGCACAAGCCCCGGCTGTTGCGTTTAATGTATCAGCTGCTGTTGTATGACAGATGGCACATAGCCATACCAGTAATTGCTGGTTCAATAAACCTGGCCCTTTGTTGTGAAACATCTGCTATTCAAATTCACCTCATATTACTGTCACATTTGTCCCAGATAAAGACATAAACATAATTTTACTTTTTTTTCAACTTTATTTACCTTGTTAGGCAGTGTTTTTCCGTGTACTACCTTATGCACAGTACCAGTAGACTATACTTGGGAAACAATATTATTTTTATCCCTTGTACAGATTTACCTATACAATCACAACTGACATATAGAGAGCAAAGAACACTGCTTAAGTTGAACCTGTTTAAGAACATGAAGTTATCTAAAAGATCTGAATGCAATGCAGTCAGAGGTATGCAACAAAATGCAATGCAACAGCCCACCATTCTGCAGTTTAAATAAATTCAAAGGTTGACAAAAAACAAAACAAACAAAAACAAGAAAAAACTGACGTCTGTTCAAAAAAGAACTACATGCCATGTAAAAAACTCCTGTCAATTACACTGAAAGATATTATGCACAGATGGAGAAAACATTAAACAGCTGTGACCTTTCCCAGGAGTGGTGGCTTACCAAAATTACCCTGGTAGAGCACGGATTGTTCCAGGAAGTCAAAAACGATGCTGAACAACATCAAAAGTACTGTCGTCCTCAATTTAGTCTTAGCCTTCATGATTCAAAAATAACAGAGAATCTGATGGGAAATACCACTGCCTAACGTAGTCACCAAAAACCTCTATATGATCTTAAAGACCTGAGAAGGCAAGAGTTAGAGTTAGATTATGTTGGCACGACAGTGTAATTTTCCGAAAGCCTTGAGTACTGGACGAGTTATGATTTATGGAATCCTTAATTCTTCTCTCTTCTAGAAAATCATGGAAATATCAGGCCATAGGTTTCTGAGCTTATGTTCAATAGCAGTTGGGTTATACAGCAAGACAATGGTACAAAGTGCACTGTCTTCACCCGTGGATAGATTAAAAAACAAAAAAAACAGAAATATAGGTTTTTGAAGTAGCCTAGACAAAAATCTTACTTTAATTTGGATCCATTACATTTTTAAATAGGGCCAGGTTTGTCTGCATTGCTTCTTTCAGTGTATAATTAAACTCACAATTTGAAAAACTTTATTATTTATTGTTAATGTACATATGTCATAAACTGAAACAAGTACTTTTACAAAAAATGTTGATTTATAAAAAAAAGAAGTTTTTTTTCAAAATGTTATTTATATCAGTTAAGACATTATTGACAACTGATTTGTATGATTAAACCTAAATTTTACTTTAAAAGCTAAATCTGCCTTTTGATGCAAGCTGATTTCAAAGAAAGGAAACCCTAATTTTATTTAATAACCCCTTAAAGCCAAACATATCATCCTTGTTATTGTGTCCAGCAATATGTTAGTTCTGGAGGATACCAACTACCGATCTCTGTGTTCACAGGAGTCAGTTACATATTCAACTTACTTTGCACCCTTTTGGACTTGTATTAGTGTTTTTCCCCCACCTGGGTATAAGATCGTATAACTTGAAACATTTGCTATCTCTGACTTCCAGTGAAAGCTGTAATACATTAAATACTGGAGCTTTTTATCATGATCAGGTGTACCAAGATTTCAACAAAAACAGTAGAGAAAAGTCCCTTCTGCTATAAATAACCCAAGATGCTTTGCTCTCTCACTTTTAGAATTTGCAGCTGGCAGCTTGCTTGTTTATTCTAACATAAAGACAGGAAACAGGAAGTATCAGCAAGGTCTTCTGTTCCAGAGAGCGAATTGGTCATAATTGCTGTTGGTATTAAGTGAGGAAAAAAAACGAGAACACTGTCACAGTACAGAGAAAGGGAGTTGTATGTAAAATGCTATAAATTACTTTCAATGTTGGTAATGTTTATCATAGTTTTATGGTTTACAATTATATTTTACTCGGTCAAAAACTATTACACTTCTAAGATAAAAATATCACTACTACCTCAGCTGCTAAAGCTTGTAACTCCTTCAGCGAGGTCATAGGTGTCCAGTTAGTTTCTGTCACTAGTCTACCTCCTGAAGGTGGCTTAGTTCTTGAGGACAGTCGTATCTTGGCAGATTTAAACATGTGCCACATTCGTTCTATTTAATAATAGCTATAACACTTTTCCAGGGGTTTTCCAATGCCTTGAATATTTGGCTGGACCTCCATTGAATTAAGTCAGTTACTTTAAAGTGGGTACATATTCATGCAATTGTTTCTTGTATTAAAAATAGTCATTAATTTGTTCAAATCAGTTTAAAGGGTTTTTAGTTTTTTCTTCTGAAAAGCTGTTACCAAAGTCTAAAATACAAAATCAAACACCATTAGAAAATGCAAACTGTTGATCAAAAAAACCTTCAAGATTTCTCAAAAAGTCTTCTTTAAAGTACAGTTAATACAGGTCTTTTTTGTTTTGACTCGGTACTATAGATAGCTAAACCAAAATACTAGCAGCTTTTCTAACCGTTTGTAATACTCTTGCTACTTGAATTTCTGGACATTCACATTTGATTCCTTTATCCATTTCACAGATCAGATTGTATTGTCTTCTGTGATTTGCCAGACATGTTATGCTATTTCTTCACAAACCTCTTTCCTTCTAATTTACACATTATGAGCTGAACCATAAAGATAAGTCACATGTGAAACACACTGTTATCAGTTTCTTAGAGAGACATCCATGTAAGATTCGGTAAAAAAGCAAAAAAAAGCTTAGTCTATAATGCACTTTCTTTGTTCATCTTCCTGGCACTTTAGCTAACAAAAGCTAAAAGATACACATTGAAACTTGTCTTCCTGTGGCTGGGGGTGTACAGTATGGACTGCCCTCTTCCTCCTTTGCTGGTCAAATTCTTGTCATTCATCTTGTTGGGCTCCCTGTAAAGGAGTTGTAGCCTGAGGCGAAGAGAAAAAGCAGCTGTAAAACCTCCACAAGGGGCTGCTTCATTTCTTTTGCTTTACATTACTGTTTGACAGCTTGGCTTTTTCCATAGCAAATTTATTTTTACTTTTTTTGTTCTCACATGTTGCTGATAAAAAAAAAAGAAATTACATTTTAAATCTGTTTTAAAATAAATACAGTTTGTTGAATTACAAGAAATTGAATCAGGAATCATTTATTGTCATTCGCAACACATGGGGTACATGAGCACAAACGAAATTACAGGGGTGACGAAGACCCGTAGCTGCTGCACCTGCGGCGCGCTGCCTCGTGTCCTTAAGGACAAGGGAAAATGACATATAGGGAAAGATAAGGGGAAAAAAATACAATTCACACTTTATCCTTGACAGGATACAGCTTGAAGTTCCAAAAAAACCTCTGCACAAGCAACAATAACACAACAGAACAGAGACTTGGGATGAAGATGACGATGAAGGTGTATGTAGAGCTGGTATCAGTGTGTGTGAGTGTATGTGTAGGTCTATGAGCTGTAAGCTGCTCTGTCCTTTGATGATAACGTAGGTGTATTCAGTTCAAACAGTTCCACAGATGTCAGGGGGAGGGTGGGTTCCACTGGAAGGAGCAGCTTGTTTACATAGTTCCAGGAGAAGTTGAAGATAGCAGACCGTCAAGGTCGCCCCAGGGAGCCGAATAGGGAAAACAATGATTTGTTTGGGTCAGGCAGACTTTATGTTTTCTGTCTACCGTGAGTCCCGCTGTCTCTCGATGGCGAGTCCGATCAGCTGAATCTGGACCTTTCCGCCCGTCTGAGAGACCAACTTCCTCCAAGATTATTCCATTCCGTAAGAACCCGCAGCCTGCCTGCGATCCAGTTCACGAATCACATTCAGTTTACGGTTCGCCATCTCAGTCTGAGTGTTGGTAGCTCTCCAGACGCCTTCATACGCTCCCAGCTGCTTTTCAATGGCCAAGGCAGTTGCCGACGTTTTCTTATTTTGCTGATGCAAGCAGAAATCCTGTCATCATAAATCCAATCATGTACAGATCTTCCACGTCCTCGACTGACATTTTCAACAGACACACAATCTTCCACTTCATCCAGGAATCCATTGTATATCCTGCGAACGCTGTCCCGTCTGGACACGGGGGTTCCCCTTTGCCCTGTCTTCCCGTCAGGAAAATTTGATCAATTGCGTTGAGAGACCAGCTGACCAGATCCATATTAGGTGAATTGAATTGTGTCTGTCAAAACAATTAAATTCTGTTTACTTATGGAGCACCAATTCAACATGTGTCTTCTCAAGACAATTCAAGAAAAATATCTTATTCCAATCATAAAATATTCCATTTGAACCTAGTTACAAACAGTGCATTATGGTCCGGCTATTCAAATTATTACAAAAAGTTTCAATTCAAGGAAACCTTGACGATTGCATCGACTCATTAACTTACAGCATTCATTCCTCCTCAACCAGCATCCTAAGACAGTGGACAATAGCTTACGCTGTGTTGATCCTACAGCAAGCCCTTATACTCAGCATGGATTTAGTGGTAATACAGAGAGAACCCTTAACTTTAAGAGGCAGAGACCTCTAGCAGAACCTGGCACAGTATGTGTTCCACAATTAACTGGGTTTTTTAGAAGGTTGAAAACATAGCTGAGGAACTGGCTTAATAGCATGAAAAGCATTTTGTGAACTTCCTCAAAGTAAAGAATTACGTAGGCAAGCCTTGAATAAACTAATGCACTAGATTTAGATTTTAGGCATCACACATATGTAGAATATTTCTAATTTTGGCATTGTTCTGAAGATGAAAGAAAAAAATATCTTAGAGGCCCGTTTAATATGGGATTTAAATGAGAGAGGTTCTGGTCCCAACAGTTTTAACTGGGTAAAAATATTATATATAGTAAAGAGAATTGGGCCAAGCATGGAATCCTGTGGTACTCCAAAAGTAATCTTGGACTGTGAAGATTTATTGTTTACATTAAAATCAATCAGACAAATGAGATTTGATTCAGTCAGACTCATGCTTCCTTGATAACTATAGTGGGGTATCAAGGGAAGAAAGAATACTGACCATGTAATTTTTTGTTCCATGAAGAGCACTGAAACCGAAGTCAGTATTGCTCATATGCCCGCTCAGTTGTTTAGCAACATTTTTTTGAAGAATTTTAGTTAAGAAAGCAAGATTAGAAATAGGTCTGCAATTTATGAACTCTTATTGGTCAAGATGTTTCTTAAGAAAGGGTTTAATTACAGCTACCTTAAAACCCTTTGGTACATTATTAAAGATAGATTCATCATATCTTAAATGATTGTAGTTATTAAAAACACTTATTGAAAATGGTTTGTTTAGGTTTGGGTCCAAAATACAAATTAAAAGTTTAGATGAAGCTAATATTATTAGTAGTTAATTGAATTAATAACATCCAAATGCACATCAGGTTCTGTAGTTACATTCAGTGCTGCCTAACTTACTGCCGAAGTAGAAATTGTGTTTAGGAAGATGCCAACAATTACATTTTTGATTAAATCTATTTCACTTATAAAGAATCATATACAGTCATAACTGCAGAGAGCTAGAGGATTAGATGGTTTAATAGACAAGCCTAAGATTGTTCTTAACCTCCTCTATGAAAGATGAAATATATGCTGTTCTATCTTGTTGACTGCAAAACACTGTTCTTCTGGGTTAAATAGGACTCCTGTAGATGTAAAGGGTGACATTATGAAGTATGCTGTTCTGAATTAGATCAGGGATCCAACTTTTTCTGAGTAATTATGCCCTTTACTTTGTGTCTGTAAGATACTGAACAAACTAAGTATGGTACATAATCTTTAGAATCTGTAACAGAATGGTGCATTTTTCCCCTCTAAGGTTTGGAGTAGCCTACTTAGTTATAGGAAAAAAGGTCAGAGAGAGGAGGGTTCTAGGGGATTACTGTTATTTTTTGATGCTCAATGCCTTATGACAGCTCAAGGTCCAAAGTATGACTGAAGGAGTGGGTAAATGCCTGGATTATTTGAGCAAAGCCAATTGAGTCTAAGATAACATTAAAGGCTACATATAGGGTTTCACTCTTAGGGTCAGCATGAATAGTAATATTAACTGCTATAATGATTGTATAAGTGTTTAATATTGATAAGGTAGGTGGAGGATTTCTACAAAATAACAAACAAGTCACCATATAGGTTATCACGATGGAGCCTCTAATGGGTTATCTCTGTCATGCTAGTATTAGAATACCAACAGGGATATCCATTTGATACATTTTCTTTCACCTTGTAATATCTTGTGTTTGGTGCTACCTTTAATAGACTGTAGGACTGCAGTTTGTGGTGTGGTAGAATGATATGCCTTTCAAAAGGCTTTCTTTGTTAATTGCTATTTTTCTTGGTTATTGGGCTGCATGTACCTTAATCAATATGTGCTGATCATCTTGCCTGTGAGTCCGTATACCTAATCAAATCCTGTGGATTGTTTTTCTTGTTTGTCTTTTGACATTTCTGTTCCAATCACAGTTTTTGTGTAAATAAAAATATTAATAGTAAAAATAATAGTAGAACTAGCAATACATTTTTTTTAAATGTTGACAATAAACATCTTACAGTTCATGTCCTAAAAGATATTTTCTCTTACAATTATCTTACAATTATCTAACTTGATATGAACTGGACTTGCAGACGAAGTGAATCAAAGAAAATTCAGTTTGTGGAATCAAAGATAAAAAGAATGTAAGTATTCAGTTGTAATTCCTGAAATAATGGTGACTCATCACCCAACTTCCCTCTGTTTTCTTTCTCAAGTATTCATTGCATTTCAACTGAAATGCTATGATTAGTATTTCAAGCTGTAAGCCTTTTCATATTTCCGCTTGTTTTGATTTTTATCTTTTGCAAGCATGAGGATCTTGTTCAAGCGAGACCCCCGTAGGCTGTGACAAAGCATGTAAGAACATTAGACTTTGTTGGTATGTGTGTGTTTCACACCTCGAGTCATGAAGGCCTTTCTTGTAGTTCTGATGAGTTTACCTTAAATCTGTGCTTTTATCAGAAGAAAATCCTGAAAAGTGTTTTGGTGTCTAGAGAGTGTTTCACACACACAGCTAAAAAAGACAGGGGGGATTGGAGAACAGGAAGTTTGTGAGTGAATTTAGAGTGGTGCAGACTTGGACTGTTTTCCAGTCCAAGTTTTTTTTTCTGTCTTGGTTATCGCTATCAGGTTTATACTTAGAATTCTCCATCTCTGCCCTACGGCTGTGTGTTCATCGCATTTTCACCTTACATCGAACTCTGGTTCAATTTTCCCATCAGTATTCGACTGCTGTTACTGGGAGGAAGCCAGGGTGGGAGCACGACACCCTTTGTCTCTTTGCTCTGTGACAACACAAGTCAAACTGTGAGACTCTAAAGTTGTTTGACAGCTTGACATGAATTTCTCTATCTTGTCACTGTTAGACAGGTTGTTTTTATTGATAACACAATATAATCATTTGGAGAATGTTAAATATTTTAAGAACTACTGCTGTTTTATCCTTGAGTTTTTTTATTCTGCTTCTTGATTTTGTCTGCTGTAACAATATTTGAGTGTGACATTTATAATATCATGCTGTTAATATAAAACTCTTCATGTCTGATTCATCTCCTAATAATACACTCACTTATTATTTCCTTTGTTGAAACATGTAGCTATGTTAGTGATTTGTGTAATTAGCATGGGTAGTATTACTGAAACAACAAATGCATTCCCCAAAGGTTATAGATCCTTAACATTAACTATGATCATTAACTATGATATGTTAATATTGAGCAAGTTACATTACAGAAAAAATGTGAATGCATAGACTAGAACAACTATGCTGTAAACCGTTTAGATTTTGGTTTAACCCTTCCTTGCCTTATACAATTTTTTTTCAATTTTAAATCTTCCACTTTGATGTTTTGATGATCGCAAAGTGCTTATATTGCGTGATAACTAATTGCAAACATGCTAATATTTTAGTTTCTGACTTTGTACATGTTGGCCTGAAAAGATCAAGCACAAAATGATTCCATTATGGTTGACAGTGAAATGTGTCGAACATGTCACTGGTCATTTTTTATCTGTATCTGTGATAATTAATGGTGGAAACTATGATAAACAGTCTTCCATAAAACGATAATTCATTACACACAAGCCTGTGTTACAGATTGGAGCACATTATCAGAGGATATCAAAGCCAGGAAGGAGTTTCCTAGAGTTTCCCGGAGGTCCCTTTAATTTCCAAACAGTTGGAGTCAGTGTTTTTTTTTAATGAAAAACAACACATGAACATTTGGGATCATTATTTAAAAAAAATGTGCTTTATTTAGATACATTATATCTCCATCCAGTTCTCTTCACTGGCCAACACATCCCTATCTGTTGGCCTGCAGCTTTTACTGTCTGTGAGCACTTTCTACACCCAGCTTAGAACATCTTTAGACATTGAAATATAATGTGTTTGGTTTAGACTCTACAAAAGGTAAATTATTGATCACTCGCTGAGTTACAAAAAAAAAAATCAATCTGAAAAAAAAGCAACACTAATGAACTTTCAGTTTTGGTCGATTTTGGCAGCCCAGTGTGGAGAAAAGAGGTAACGTGTTGCGAGAACCAGCACGTAGCGTCGTAAAATCGTGATCTCCTGGTTGCCTGCTGTTGGATTGAAGTACTTTTCTTTTTCCAGTGGCTGTGTGAAGGATAACTAGCAATGAGGTGATAAATCTAATTGTGTTAAAACAATTTCACATGTTGATTTTGAAAATAAAAAACGGGGGAAGTGATGTTTGCCACAAAGCACATTTGTAGTTTTGTGTGGTAGGGTTTCTGCCACCCTCCACAAAGTGCTGGTTATAGCGATACGGACTCCCTCGGGCCATGGACGAGGTGTCATTCAACGAGCTGTAACTTGATGTATAATTATAAAAGTTATGAAAATATTTTATGAAGGTTGAAGTGTTACTTAGTCCTGCTTTAAAGTCAGATGTCTTTCCAAATCCCACATACAATATCTGCACAACTACCTCTTACCAGCTGTATAGTTTGAAAGTGATTGATTTGGAACTAAAGTCAAACGAACACAGACATCTACAAGAAATAAGAATTTAGCAATTTCAAAGATATTGTCAAGATCTTAAGTCAAGAAACCTACGAGTATTACCAAATCCCAGTGGACATGTTTTTATAGATTTACAGATTTAAGTGTAGGGGGGGGGGGGGAACAAACATGCAATGCTTAAAATTGGTATTAAAAATTGCAGGTAAAAAAAACACATATAGTCTAACACTTATTTCACAATAAGCCTAAAATTACCTATATGGGAGCCAGTTGTGGAAAATTGTTTTAGATCATTGGTCTTAATGTCAAGGCCTCAAATTCTGAAGTCTTACACCTTGTGTCTCTACTTTAACGCGCCAAAGTCAGATAATGAGGACTGTGGAGAACTTGCACACTGAGATGTTCCAGCGCTTCGATTCAGATATGTTGGACCAAGGACACATTTAAAAGTTGCAGACAATGAACCAGGATTTGAAGAAACCTGTTTTGACAGAATCCTTTATCTCCTTGTGCCCAAAAGAAGATGCAGTAACAGATTTAGATTTTGGTGATTTCTTCACATCCCACTGATCAAACACGACAAAAATTAGGAATTTCTCAAAGATAAATAACTAAATAAACCCAATTTAACATAGATTTTTAGTAGAATGTATTGCAGGAGCTATTGTATGTAAATAAATAGAATTTCACTTGAATAATACAAACTATCAGCATTCTTTTACCTATTAGAAAATCTGCTAGAAAAATGAGCCTGCACCAGTCAATAATATTCATCATATTTCACCTTTGTTTTCTAATTTCATGCCCAAGCAATCACCCTATGTTGCAGGGTATACAGCTCCGTCCAGCCCACGTAAGATTTATAGAAGCAATATAACCAATAACTCCTACCTAAAGGCGGCGCTCCCTCCTCCGTCTCCATTGGCATGGTTGTTCAGCTCACTTTTATTTCCTTCTGTATGTGGGGCAGAGTACTTCTAAAAACAGAAAAGTACGGCTATTTATTTCTTTTCAGACCAGTGTAACATTCAGTTCTACTTGCTTACCGCATTATTTGTGATTTCTCCTTATGTCCAATATTGCACACTTTTAAATGGATCATTATTTAAGGTTGTCACTTCAGTTTTAATGATGAATGTCACAAATGTGTCAAATAATACATATATTATTTTAAGTCCCTTTAGTGTTACATCTATATGACAAGACTCATAAATCTGACTGATATTAACATTCACTAATAATTACTATGCATGTCACCTTCATTTTGATTTATTAAAGATGCCTTTAAACTGTTCGTCTTTTCAGGTTGGAATGATACACCATATCTTTATTAGTAGCTCATTTCAAAATCAACATTTTGATGCCCGAGTTTCATTTTAGAATAAAGTTGGGGTTTCTTTCATCCATAAGGGGTAAAAGTTGTACTTCAAGGCAAAATTAGATTTTTTTTTTTCTAGTCCCTCCCTTTATTTATTTTTTAAATTTCTCTTTTTGCTTGTTACTGTAAAAGTAAAGCACAGCTACAAAAATAAATAAAGAAATAACTTAACTTTTTACAAGGGTATTTAGGCATTGGGATTGGATAATTTGCAACAGAGTGTGTTATTGATTGCAAACAATATGGGAAGTTTGTTAGGAAAGTCCTTCAAGGCCACCGGACGTTAGGGCTTAACTGATTTTTTTTTTTTTACTGTCTTGTCCTCAGAATATTAATAAAAAGGGAGAAAAACAAAGCATGTAGGTATTTGCTCTGTTATAAATGACCTATAATTTATACAGAAAAAGAGCATAACAGAATTGGTAAAAGTCCATGTTATGTGGAGCAATTTCATTTTCACTCTGTTACCTCATAACTCAGAGTCTGGTATTGTCTACAGTTGTACAGATCTATTTTCTGGCTTGTGAATGCAAGTCTTGCTCCTTCTTTTTCTTCTTCATATCCGTGGATATGATAGCTTCTTTTGCAGCATGACGATTGTGAAGTGAGAATTGGAGAATGTGTTTCCTGTGAAAAAATTGTGTACTAAGAATCCATTATGTAACCTTAGGGAAGACATTAAACTCCCTTCTTGCAGAGGATTACATGGATCAGATAGTGAATAGATTTCTAAAAAAATATCAATTTCATGCAGTTTTTCTACTCCTACGATCATCCAACTTTTCTCCATTTTTCTTTTCCTCTTTATTCTTCTTTTACATTTCTCGTAATATGTTCTCTTTGTCTGCAGAGCCAGTATTGTCCAGAAAAGAGTCATTTACTTCCAAGATCAAGGCTCTCTCACTATTCGACTGTGTGAAAAAGGTAATGGCATCTGCCTATCTTCTCTTACACTCTGTATTTTGCTGCTCATTTTTAAAACCTTGAATTGTTATTGTGCCAAAATTGAAGCCTTACTTCAAATGTAGTATTTTTCCTTCGACCTGGTACAGATTATTTCACATCTCCCCTCATAAAAAAATACTTAGGGAAAAATAACTATTGAACATCACATCAGCCCTTCCTCTCTTTCTCTCAATGCTCTCGCTGTATCTTTTCCATGACAAATCTCAGAAGAATCGAAAAATCCTGTCTCTGTACAGTTTGGCAATCCACATTTAAATTTAATTTTCCATGCTATTATATAACTCAGTCAAGTCACCATGTTTCAGTTTGGTGACATAAGTTTGGTTCTAAACGTTTAAACTTAAATGTCAGGAAGACATTTTTACTAATTAATTGGGTAGTTCATAAATATTAAAACTATAACCTTAATCTCTCTTTCAGAAACATTGGTCTTGGGCATATTAGAATAATTGTAAGTCTGTGTTATGGCTAGTGTTTAATTTCTCTTCACTGTTTGTCATGCAAATTTGCTACAATCCTACTTCCTCAGATTGTTATCAGTTCTAAATTACTATGTAAAGCAGTTATTTACCAGAAAGATGTACCCTAAAAAAAACTTATATATTTTTGTATTAGTTAAGTTTTGCACTTAAGTTTACTGAAAATCTAACCAACTGTAGAATTCATGTGAATCTGAGAGAAGTATTTGAGTTTCCTTCTGAACATTTTCAAAAAGACCTAAAGGGAAATATGTCTTTGTTGCAGTAACATAGTCTAACACAAAACAGTACAAGTACTTATTCAATTAAGTATATGGAAAAAAACAAAAAAACTCTCACCTCTATTAAGCCAAAGACGATGGCTGATTTTTTTTTTTTTTAATCCCAACAATTTGTGGTTTTTAGCTTTAGCCTCATTGGATTATTAGCCTGTTGAAAGACAGTTGTGACCTGTTTTAAGTTTTGTGGTAGAGGTGTGGTAATCCACAGGATTACAGAGCCTAAAATTCCTCAGTTTAGAGGACAAGATACTTTGCAACCTATTCATCCATTACTGTAAGTCTCACCAAACTTCCTTGTATTCTTTTTTTGGCTAAAGTAAACATTTTCACCTGTTCTTCTTTCAGCGCATGGTGGCAAATAAACCTCTGTTTGCGGACCCTATCTTGTTTATCACAATTTAAATTAAGTTCAAACCATTTCATTACTGATCTGGCCATTCATACGGGCCAAATAAAACAATGAGCTGTTTTCTTGTTGCAAATTCCTGACTTCTAGGAATCAGCTGTCTGGATTATTTTAAGTAAATTTTTTGTTGCTTTCGTATTTTAAAGAATGGTCACTACGAGTTATTATTATTGACTTCCTTGTCAAGTGTTTTCTGTACTTCTGGGATTTTTTAGGTAAAACAAATTGAAATCTTAATGAAACTTTTTTTGTGTAAACTATAATGACTCACATGAGGTCAGGCTACTAGAATAAAATCTAAATTTATAAAGAGCCGTTTTACTCATCAGGAGTATCCTTTTCGCTAAAGAAAGACTTATTGTTTATGAACTTCAGTTCAGTTTCAGTATATCCCTAGGATGCTTGTTGTTTACTTTGATTACATTTGGTTCCTCCTGAACCCACTGTGGCCATATGTTTTAAAATGGTGCTTTGTTAATTAAATAAAAAAAACAAATGTTCCCCCACTGGAAGAATACAGTGCTTAGGCAGAGTGCTAGGACGTTTTTATGGCTTTGAACTGAAGCTATTATAGTACGGTCGCAAATGGTTTAACGAATGATTTACTTTTGTTGGTCCTATTGCAATATTGCAATTAATAAAAACATGTTTATTAGGATTTTGTTTAGTTAACTCGTCTGTGGAATTTGTTTTATTCAATTATTGTTTTTTGTAACTTTCACATCCCATGTCACTGCAGAGCGTGTTCCTGGTGAAGTCACAGATGTACCTGCAATCGAATGCTGCGCTTGTGGAACTGCCAAATATAGACTTACCTTCTATGGCAACTGGTCCGAAAAAGTGCATCCCAAAGACTATCCAAGTGAGTTATTATAACAGGCTCAGAGTAATACCTGCTCAGTGTTGCAGTAGAATTATTATTTGTCTTTTTGTATATCACTGTAACTAATGTAATAATAATAATACATTTTATTTCAGAGTGCTTTTCTCGGTGCTCCAACATGCTTTACATAAAAAGAACATGAAATCAAGAAAACAATATCAGATAGTACAATAAAAACACAATAAACATGAGCTAAAAATTAAAAACAATTTTAAAAAGGTGCTTTTTTTGTCATTAATTTAAAAGTCAATACAGTCATGCATGTGTTTGGGGAGCGAGTTCCAGAAGGAGGGGGCAGCTACAAAGAAGGATCTGTTACCCCAGGTTCGGTGTTTGGTTCTAGGTGATGGAGTAAGGAGGCTGGCATCAGATGATCGAAGGCTTCAGGATGGGCTTTGACGATGGAATAAGTAAGTGGGGGTCTGGTTACGGAGGGCTTTGTTTGTAAGAAGGAGGTTTTTGAGATGAAGGAAAGCAGCCCCGGTGGTTTGTCTTATGTTATGGTCGATGATATTGTCAAAGATGACTCCAAGGTTGCGGGTGTGGGGGGATGGAGACAGGGTGGAGTTGTTGATGGTAAGGCGGAATCTGTCTGTGGTTTTGGTGCGGGATTTGGGGCCAATAATGATCAGAAATTATTTGTCCCAGTTGAGTTTGAGGAAATTGATCTGAATCCAAGATTTAATATCGGCAAGGCAGTGGTAGAGTGTGGAGTGAGTGG
This sequence comes from Orestias chungarensis, assembly GCA_032876305.1. NCBI lineage: Eukaryota > Metazoa > Chordata > Actinopteri > Cyprinodontiformes > Cyprinodontidae > Orestias > Orestias chungarensis. Next base: position 752,005 of record JAVLVB010000212.1, on the reverse strand, counting down.
CGGGGGTGATGGAGTTGGTGGAGTTATAGAGCTGGACGTCCTCTGCATAACAGTGGAAATGGAGACCATGGTGGGGAAGCAGATAGAGGACCAAGTACCGAACCCTGGTAAATGCCTTGGGACAGGGGAACAGTGAAGGAGGAGCAGTTGTTTATGTCGATGAATTTTTGTCGGTCTTTGAGATAAGATATGAGCCAGGAGAGTGCAGTGCCAGTGATTTTGAGGGAGCTCTCAAGACGGGATAGAAGAATGGTTAGGTTGATGGTGTCGAAAGCTGCAGTGAGAGGAGGATTAGGATGGTGAGGTTTGCAGAGAGCAGGATGTTGTTGGTGACTTTCAGGAGGGCTGGTTCAGTGCTGTGTTGGAAATGGAAACCGGATTGAAATGCTTCTAACAGGCCATTAGAGCATAAGTGGGTTGTGTGGCAACAGTGCGCTCCAGTATTTTGGACAGAAAGGGGAATTTGTAGATGGGCAGATAGTTCACTATGATGTCAAGGTTGAGTCCAGGTTTTTTTAGGTTGAGGTTAACAGCAGCCAGTTTGAGTGAACGGGGGACAGAGCCAGAGTTGAGGGTGGAGTTGATGATTTCTGTGATGAGTGTGGAGATGGCAGGTAAAGCGTCCTTAATGAGTTGACATGGGAAGGGATCCATGACGCATGTGGAAGTTTTCATGCCTGTCATATGATTTTGGGCAGCTCCCCTGGTGACACTGTAGAGACCTGAGACAAAGGTTGAGAGGCGAGGGGGAGTGGAGAAGGTGAAAGTGTAGGCCGTGGGGCAGTAGGACAAGTTGTTATAGATGATATTTGTTAGGAAGAATGAGAGAAAGGATTTAGATTTTTTTCAGTGGTGATTGAGTTGAAGATATAGTTGCTGGGCTTGAAGAGTTTTTTTTTACTGTAGATTGGTGAGATCAGAGGGATTGCCATTTAACAGAGAGGGGGTGGAGTAGTTTACTTGCAAAAGAGGCAGAGAGGGCCAAAGGGGCAATGCATTTGAGCTTTCTGAATGATGTTATGCATTTGTCCTTGTTAGTAGGAACGGGGATGTTAATGTTGATGGTGTTTGCCAGGTGGTCGTAAATGTTGAGGTTGAAGCTGGAAAGGTGATATATGGTGAGAACAGTGGAACAGACCAGGTCCAGGATGTGCCCATGGCTGCGGGTGGGAAAGTTGACAAGTTGTGTGAAGTTGAAGCAGTCTTGCAGTTCCAGGAATTCAGTGGTGGATTTACAGTCTGTGTCAATCTATTAAAATCACCTAGAAGAAGAATGGATGGTGAGATGGTAGATAACTGGGTGAAGAAGTCAAAAGGTCGGGGAGAAAGGAGGGGTTAGGTTCGGGAGGGCAGTAGATGATGGCATTAACCAAAGGAGTGGGACCAGAGAGTTTGAAAGTGAGATGTTCAAAGGAGCGAGCAGTAGGGATGGAGATGGAGGATGTTTTAATGTCTTTTGTGTAGATTGCTGCAACACCACCAACACGCCCATCGGGTCAGGGTTTGTCCATTTAAGTGTTTTCGGTGGGTTGTGGTCTGGTTGGGTGAAAGGTAGTCCTGAGGTTTGTGCCGGATTTAAGTGATACAGAGGGCAATCCAGGTAATTGTCGTTTATGAATTCATTCAGAATGAGACTTTTATTGTTGAGTAAGCGGGTGTTGAGTAAAGCCAGTTTCAGGTGACGTTGCTTCGTGATAGGTTGAGAAGACTGAGGGAGGGGGCAGAGATTAGATAGGTGCATATATCCGTTGTTCTGGTGAAGTAATGTGGAAGTTTCGGGGAGTGAGCAGGACGACATGGATTGGATTCAATCCGGAATTCAGAAGTTGCACTTGAACATAGGACCAAAGTCTCTGTGTGGAGGACAGCGAAGAAGACCAGTTTCTCTGAGGATGTCGATGCAGTCCAGGCACAGAAGGTTGTTTAGTGAGTGGAGGTCGGAGGTGGAGTACAGCGGCGGCATGATACAGGTGTGGAGCGCTAGCATGGAGCTAGCAATCCATTATCCTTCCTTGCTGAGCCAAGGCCTGAGGTGTGCCGGCGAATGGGGTGGCGGAGACGATGCTGGCGGCGTCGATTGTGTCTAACGTCGCTTCCAGCCAAGCCTCCGTCACCTGAACCACCCGGTAGGTTACCTGTCTTACGAATTTCTCGGTGCAAAACTGGTACTGGACAACGAGGTTGATGTGGTCGACGGTACTTCTTCCACGGTGAAGCTCCCTGTCTCCGATTAGAAGGTCGCTCGCTCGCGCTTAAGCTGGGACATGACTTATATCTTAAACTTGCCACATCACAGTTAGCCTTTTATTCATTAATTGTTTTGTTTGTAGAGTTACTGACAGATAACCTATGCTATTGTTTACCACCATTCATGAATTTTCTTAATTTAAACAATTTAGTAAAAAAGCTCCTGTCTCCTTTAGGACGTGCCAACCACTGGTCTGCCCTGATTGGTGCATCCCATTCCAGGACTTATGTGCTGTGGGAATATGGCGGCTATGCAAGTGAAGGAGTTCGACAAGTTGCTGAGCTCGGCTCCCCAATCAAAATGGAAGAAGAGATTCGACAGAAGGTAAGAATGACTTTAGCATTAACTAAAGCCGGAACATCTTCACCTCTTGATTATTAGTGTACTTTAAAATGATTTTCTCTGTGCTTTCAAACTCTTTTAATCTACCAATAAGGCAGAAAGAATATAAAGCACAAGTAAAAATTAAATTTCAAGTTTTTTAAATATTTCAGTCCCCACAAAATTTTGTTCTTATGACAATGCAAGGTTTTTAGCTTATATACATGTATACATTTTTATAAGTTAGCCTTACTACTGTTAGCTACAGCTGGCTATATCTAAAAAAATTAAAAACGTATTTTTGTAGACACCTGTTGTAAAAATGTTTACTGCGAATGAGTGAATTGCATGATAGCAAGGTCGTTGTGACAATACATTTTGGCTGAAGATGTGCTTGTTACAATGGCAGAGATTCACATTTGGTTTCAGAATACATAAACCATCTACTGTGATTTTTTTACATACTAGTTAAGTGCATCTACATTGTAGTCTGTGGATTATTTACCTGTATAACACATAAGGTAGGTATTTGAAAAATCTGTCTGAACACTGTGGACTCTAGAGCTCACTGCAAGTGTTGCAGAAAGCCATTTGTTTCCAATTGCTGATGTGCTCCTGCCACACCTTATGTCCCTCATTGTAAAGCACATACAAAAATTTCATACTTTCAATGTCATAAATACTAAGCCTTCAGAGGACTGCTGCCATGTTGTACATGTTTCACTTTTAACATTTGTTATGATTTTTGTCCAGTGCCTAGGCTATTTCTTCTTCTTCTGCTTCAGCATTCATTTTCCATTTAGCACATACAATTCGTATTCTCAAACGATTTGGAAAATTTGGCTGTACCAACTGTTATGCACCAAACACACATGGAGGCAGACTCAATATAAAAAAAAAAAAGATTTATCCACGTCATGTAAGTGGTAATAAAAAAAAAAGACATGAATCTTGTGTTGAGGCCTTGTATGATTTTTGTTAGACAATAAAAAGCTGAAATATTGGATCAACAAAAAAACATTGAGTGTCATTATTTAGAATTGCTAGAGAAACCAGTTATTTTTTTGACAATGTAAGTCCAGTTATAAAAAAAAAAAAATCATTTTTAAATCTGTATTGAGTTACAGAATCATTCATTCATTTGACGGTCAGACATTGGTATTGGTGGTGCAAAATTGGTGGTGCAAAATTGATGCAAAGTTAAATGGAAATAAAAAGTGTGGTTAATAGAAGTTTAAAGGAAATTGACAAGTTGTGGCAGAAGCTAGAGTCAGTGCTAAAGGAGCCACACATGACAAACATATCCAGGACATGGGCTATTACTGTCATATTAGCTTAATTTAATTGGAATATAAGGCCGATCGGAATGAAAAGGCTGCATGTAAAGGCACAAACTAGAATATGATTGGATTCATTTTAGTTGGATTGAAATTTTATTCCAAAGTGCAGGAGTGGTTAATGCTGATTGGCATTTCAAACGGCATGCACGTACACACTTGTTCAGATCATGTCATTCTAATTGTTGCAAACTGACCTGACTGAGCTTGTCTGTCCTATGTCAACAGGCTGCTTTTCTGCCTTCAGTAACTAAAAGCTGTGTTGGACAAGCCAAACCAGTTCGTCTCTGAAACAACATATCTATCTGCAGTAACATCTGAACTGTTAGTATAACATGTTGCGTGTCCCTTACAAGCACTCAGAGAACAGAGAATGTTTATTTTTAAGGTTCAGCATAGATGGATAATACAGCTCTGTGGTGTCCAAAGTCAGTCTTACAAAGCTGGGATCCTGCATGTCTTAGGTTTTTTATTGTTCAACAAACCTGAATCAAGAGATTCATTAAGAAGAATCAAGAATCAGTTTATTTATATAGCCCCAATTTAAAACAGGTGTCGTCTCAAGGCACTTCACAGAAAATCTATTAAAATCAAAGATGGATCATAACAAAACAATTTGAAAACATTACCAATCTAAGGAATCCCAGCAGATTGCATCGAGTCATTGACTTGCAGCATTCACTCCTCTGGAATCAGCAGACCAAAACAATGGCTTGTGTTGTCGTTGACTTTACAGCAATCCCTCATACTGAGCATGCATGTAGCGACAGTGGAGAGGAAAAACTCCCATTTAACAGGAAGAAACCTCCAGCAGAACCAGGCTCAGTACAATCAGCCATCTGCCACAACCGACTGGGGGTTTGAAAAGACAGAAAACTAAATTAGAAGCACAGGATACTGAAATAATAGAGTTTATAGCAGCAGATGTAGAGCATCACTGGAAGCATCTCAGCCCATGTTCTCATCCAAGAAGCTGTCTCAGCTAACAGAACGCCAGCCCAGGTGTGGTTACTATGGAGAGAAGAACACTAAGGGAAAACAAAAGGTTAACAAGGTTGAAATAACGATAACTAAGTAGATTGGACAAAGGAAGAAAGTAGCAGAGAGAGAAGTGGTCAAATTGTCCTCCAGCAGTCTAAGGCTATAGCAGCATAACTATAGAAAAACTTAAATAACTTAACCCTATAGAGTGAGACATGAAGAAGGTAGAGCAAAGGAGAACCGTCTGTCAAGACTGAGTTCCTCCCCAACTGGATTAGGCTGTCTTCTCTACCTCTTCCTAACTATAAACTTTATTAAACAGGAAGGTTTTAAGCCTAGATTTGAAACTAGACAGGGTGTCCGCCTCACGGACTAAAGCTGGAAGCTGGTTCCAAAGGAGAGGAGCCTGATAACTGAAAGATCTGCCTCCCATTGTGCTTTTAGAGATTCTAGGAACCAACAGTAAACCTGCAGTCTGAGAGCGAAGTGCTCTGTTAGGGACATAAGGAGTAATCAGATCTCTGATATACGATGGAGCTTTATTAGTGAGGGCTTTATATGTCAAAAGAAGAATTTTAAAATCTATTCTAAGTTTGACAGGGAGCCAATGAAGGGAAGCTAAAATTGGAGAGATATGATCTCTCTTTTTAAGCTTCATCAGAACTCTTGCTGCAGGATTTTGGAGCACCTGTAGACTTTTAATTGCATTTTGTGAACTTCCTGCTAATAAAGAGTTACAATAGTCCAGCTTTGAAGTAACAAATGCATGGACTAGCTTTTCAGCATCTGTCCTACAGAGAATATCTCTATTTTTTGCTATATTCCTAAAATGAAAGAAGGAAATCTTACAGACCTGGTTTATGAGACTTAAAAGAAATTTCCTGGTCAAAAATTACACCAAGGTTCTTTACATTGTCAGCAGATACCAACCTGATTCTATCCATGTCAAGTAGCTGATTAAGCAATTTCTTTTTTAGAGGTTCTGGTCCAAAGATAACAACTTCTGTCTTTTCAGAGTTCAAGAGCAGAAAGTTTAATGTCATCCACATTTTTATGTCATCTAGACATGCCTGTAATATACCAAACTGACTGGATTCATCAGGATTTATAGATAAATACAGTTGTGTATCATCAGCATAACAGTGGAAATTAACACCATGCTGTCTGATGATTTCACCAATAGGGAGCATGTATATAGTAAATAGAATTGGGCCAAGTACAGAACACTGTGGCACTCCACAAGTAACCTTACAATGCGGAGAAGATTTGTCATTTAGATGAACAAACTGGGATCAATCAGACAAATACGATTTAAACCAGCCTAGTGCTATTCCCTTGATCCCCACAGTGTGTTCGAGCCTTTCAATGAGGATATTGTGATTGACTGTGTCAAAAGCAGCACTGAGATCTAACAAAACTAGAATAGACACGAGCCCATTGTCTGAGGCCATGAGAATATCATTAGTAACTTTAAGGAGAGCTGTCTCAGTGCTATGATGAGCTCTGAAACCAGACTGAAATTCTTCAAATAGGTCATTATTCATCAAATGCTCTCTCATTTGATTAGCAACAATATTTTCAAGGATTTTAGATAAAAAAGGAAGATTAGATATGGGTTTGTAATTTATTAAGTCTTCTTGATCAAGAGAAGGTTTGTTAAGTAAGGGTTTTATTACAGCTACCTTAAGAGCCTCTGGTACATAACCTTTCACTAATGACAAATTAATCATTTCCAAAATGGGGGTAATAATAATAGGAAATACTTCTTTAAAATTTTTTGGTGGGATTGGATCCAACATACAAGTTGTGAAGGCTTAGATGAAGAAAATATTTTTGAAAGCTCAGAAGGGTCAACTGGAACAAAACACTTCAAACAGAGATCAGGCTCCAGAGCCACATTCAGTACCTCATTGCTTACTGAGGTAGTAGTTATGTTTGGTAGGATGCCATCAATTTCAGTTTTAATAGATTCAGTTTTATCAATAAAGAATTCCATAAAGTCATTACAGCTAAGAGTTGGAGGAATGGGTGATATAACAGAGTTTCATTTCTCGTAAGTTTAGCAACTGTATTAAAAAGAAACCTAGGATTTTTCTTATTCTCCTCTATTACTAAAGTAAAATATGCAGATCTAGCTTGACGCAGGGTCCTTTTATACAGAAACACGCTGTTTTTCCAGGATAAAAGGACTCCTCTGAAAGCGAAAACCGCCATTTCTTCTCCAATTTCCTGGTTTTTCCCTTTAAGGTACAAAGTTCTGAATTAAAGGAGGGGGCCAACCTCCTATGAGTAATCACCTTCCTTTTAATGGTGGCTACGTTGTCTAATGTTGTACGCAATGAGGGCGTAATACTATGAACAACAGCATCAATCTGTGTAGGGCATGAAATTAATTTGTTGCCCGCCACTGCGTTTCCCTGAAATACTGAGGAAATTAAAGGTGGAATGGATTCTTTGAAGGCTGTAACAGCATTGTCCAATAGACACCTACTATAAAGACATTTTCTTTCAGATTTTAAGTACTTGGTGAAAAAAGAACTCAAAAGTTATCAAAAAATGGTCAGAAAGGAGAGGGTTATGAGGCAGCACTATAACTTTTTCACACTCAATGCCATAAGTCAGCACAAGGTCTAAACGTGACCAAGAGAGTGAGTAGTTGTTTGGATTTTTTGAGTGTAGCCAAAGTCTAAAATGGCAGTAAAGGCTACATTTAGACTGTCATTTTTGGTGTCAACATGAATGTTAAAATCTCCCAATATAATGATTTTATCAGTGTTTAACACTATTTCAGATAAAAAATCTGAGATCTGATCTATAAATTCAGAGTTAGGACCTGGCGGACGATACAAAATAACAAACAGAAGTGGTTTAATTCTTTTAGAGGTTGGATGAGGAAGGCTAAGGGTTAAATGTTCAAAAGAACTATAACTATAAGTTGGCCTCGGATTAATTAATAAATCTGATTGAAAAATGCTTCCTACTCCTCCACCTCTCCCAGTACTTCGAGGAATGTGAAAGGTTGAATAATTAGAGGGAGTTGATTCGTTGATACTAACATAATCCTCATGCTGCAGCCAGGTTTCTGTGAGACAAAGTAGATCAATTTGATTTTCAAGAATTAAATCATTAACTAATAAGGACTTTGAGGAGAGAGATCTGATGTTCAATAAGCCACACTTAATAGTTGAAAATTTTTGTTTCATCTGAGTTGTTTTTATCTTTTTGAGCTTTTCAGGATTAGCTCTTTTTAGATTGATCTTTAATCTGTTTGGTTTTGGCCGTGGGGAAGACACCGTCTCAATTGGGTGTTGGGCAGGTAACTGTAGAGAAGCCGCAGAGAGGAGTTCTAAACAACGACTCTGCTTCCTGGTCTGGACCCTGGTTTGTCTGTAATTAATCATTAGCATCTAGCCTTTACAGAACTTTATATCATGCCAAAAAAGTAGTTCAACCTTTTGAATTAGGCAAGTTGAAGCTAAAACTGACAGGATACCACTCTTGAAGTCTAGCTTCTTGTTGACTAGGTTCTGATACCTTATATCAATTTGCTTATTATGCTACCTGTGATGCAATGTATCACTGCGTCATTTCATTACCGTTTCTTAATGCCTAATTTTTTGTGCTTTCTAAATTGCATGATATGTTAAGGGCTTTTAGGTTTTCTTGGAATAAAAACAAACAAAACATATCCACTCTTCATAAATCTGTTTATACTTCTACACCTGCACTTTTGTTCGAAGCCTCTACATATATTTAAGTGTAGTTCAGATCACCTTTAAAAAATGCTTTTAAAAGGCTGTTATGATGGTTATCAAAATAGGAACATGGCAAAATGGTGTAAATGATTGTTGATGGAAAGAGCTAGCAGTAATGGACTGCATTTAAAAACCTTTTACTGAATACAAAGCATAATCTATAATGTTCTTTTTGCACACACACAGACTGGTACAAAACAGATCCCCAGACAGTCAATTCAGTTGTCTGGTTCACATATTAGACACCAGCTTCACCATGTTGGCATATAAAGTTTAAATCCATGATTTGAAACTTTAGGATTGAGTTAAAAATTACAGCTATATAATACCAGTCTGTCATTTCTAATCAATATGTCACACATTGATGTAGATGTTTGTGTACTGCCACACGCTCACTTTTCCGCAGACTTTAAAAGGTGTGGGCTGGACATTTCAGAGGGAACAAAAGCATGTTTTTAGAGGACTTTCTGTGAGGTGTTCCTGTCAGTTCAAGTTTGGGCTGCTGAGTGGAGACATTATATGCTGACGGAAAGCCATAACCCTTTTCTTGGCTGGTTTTGTCTTTCTAAGGAGCTAAAAACTACCAGAGTATAATGAAAACTTCGGCCTGCTTCTTTTAAAAATTTGATGGCTTCATTGTTTACTATAGGATGGAATGTTAGCCTTGCACTAAAAGGTAGAAGAGCTAGAAACATTTCCAAAAGCACACATTTTTTGTATGTGTACTTAGTAGCAGTTACAGTTATGTGTACTCCTTCAAACAAAAACGATAAAAACTAATTGCAAAATAAAAACAGGGCCTTTCCCTAAGAAAAAGAAAGTTAGAAGAGGCCCAGACTTAGTTGTACCCCTGGAAGATTTAGCGTTAAAGTTTTTTTAATCCAAATGGAGGGACCTAAAGATCATGGTGATGGCAATGAGGCTATCCATTCATTTCAAACGCATCACCCAAGATAAAATCAGCAGAATATACGAGAGGAAACATGCAAAACTCTGGCATGAAGGGTGTGGTTGTTGAGCCATTTTCTTTAACTATATTCTTCAACTTTCTTTAACCTAAAAACCTATATGGTTATTTAAATAGTTATAAATACCTTTTAAGCTTTACTCCATTTGTTGAGTCATAAAATCCAGGTTTGTGATTTGTGAAACCTTTCTCTGAGTTGAGGATTTTTGGAATAAATTGCTATTGGGAAGGGGTGGAAAAAAAACATTAACTCTCAACAAAACTTCGAACAATTTAAAATCTAAAAGTGTTTAAATAGGAAAGTCTTTAAATGATTTTCTTTTTTTCTTTGAAATTACAATATTCTAGTTAATTCCTATCCTCATTCAATACTATGTAAAATGTCAATATCATGTTATCACTAGCCCTTTATTTTATTTAATGTTTTGAAACTTTTTATAAATATTCCAGGATATAGGAATTTGAAGATACACAGCTTGAGTGTAAAAGATGATTATAAGAGTTTGCATTCTTTAAATCAGGGCTGTTAAACTCCAGTTCTTGTTGGCCAGTTTCTCTGAGACAGCTGATATGAGTTAAACCATTTAGTAAATACAACAATATGCAGCTTTATTGAAAGATTTTTTATTTTTCCTTTTTTATGTACCTTGTTGATATTGATCTAAAACATTAGCTCTAACAATAATGGCTGGAGATTTTGCCATGAAAAATTTTGCCATCCATCACAGCAGTTCAAATGAAAAGATCAAAAGATCTAATAGAATCATTAAGATGCAAAAAAGTAAAGAAGAGAAAATACATTGTTTGAATGTTAGCATATATACTTTGTACAGAAATATTTTTTTATTTAGCAACAAAACATAATTTACTTTCTTTTTGGTATTAGTGTTTATGCATTTGGAAGATGCTTTTGCCCAAAGGCATTAAAAAAGGTGGATTAACAATGAAGTTGCTATCAAATCTAACTTTACATTGCCTAGAAATGAATGAAGACTCCCATTCTGGCAAGTTTTAGAAGTTAGACAGGTGAGTAGATGTATTTAATATTTAAAGAGCAAAAGATAAAAATCAAAAACCATTCCCTTACAAAAGTAAAAATATTCTATTCTCAGGGTTTTCATAGTTACAACTGGATAAACATTGAACATTCTGCTGTAAAGCTGGGGAGGCGACATGAATCAGTAATCCCAGTTTTAGCAAAGAATCCTGACCATCCAGAGGAGCAATCAGGTGTGGTGAATTTTGGACAAAGCCTTAAGAACCACATCTCCAGCCGAGCGCTGACCAACATTTATAAAACAAACAGGGCTAAGCCTGTATGAGGCCAGATTAGTCTCAAAAAGAATGAACTCACATAGAGTTTTCCACAAATGCACATGCTCTGGTTCCCAGTTGTACTTCAGATTCAGAAATGCACATGTTCGAAAAGCTGAATGTGGATTAGAAACCCGTTTCTCAATTGTGAAACTCGCATTCGTGAGAGAATCCACTGCGGTGAATTTTGAGTCATCTGACTGCGCAGGTCAACAAACGTCTGTATTGGCTGATGAATCTGTCAATCAAATTCACACAGGCCAATCAAATAGCTTATTACATTTTACCGAAAATCGCAGAGTCATGCGCATGCTCAGTACAGGTGAAACCGGAAAACGCACAAAGCTGAAGTTGGCTAAACTGCAATTCCACAGAAATTTCCCCATCTTCGGGACATTTAATCTTCTCTAGATAAAAAAACTACAAAACATAAAGACACCCAGCCGAGCATCGAGTCATTTACTAGCAGTACTTACTTTTCCTGGATGAACAGGTAGTGACAGCAGAAAATGTCATGCATGCTTGGACAATAAAAGAGAGCAAAGTTATAAATAATTTTCAGAAAAAAAGGAAAAGCTTATATATAATCTTGATTGAAATGTAAAAATTTGGATCTTTATAAAATAGTTTTTCACCTAACATTTTGGGGTGTAACACAGGCATCAATAAATGCGATTGCTAAAACAAAAGGACTGACCAGGGCTGAGTCAGTTGAAAAAATTAACGATTGCCAAATGGAGGAGAGCTAAGAGAATGAAAGTTATTGAAGCAATATAAACAAAAAAATTAAATAAAAAATAATAATCATGTGTCAAAAACATGAAGCTATTGAAGTGATTAATAACTTTATGCATGTTTTACAGTGAACTTTTTTATTGTTTTAAATCTGACTTTCAATAATAATCAACATTTGCCGGTTTTTATTTATTTATTTTTTATTCTGCTCTATTTGGCTAGTACAATAGAATAATCCAGTCCAGGTCTGAAGTGGGTAAGTTTTGGAGTTTTGGAGTTGGAGAAGCTTAAGTGTGATGCAGAACCTAAAAAAGTGCTCAAATGGTGCCTTTATTGAAGTTTCACAAATGAGAGAAAGTTTTCACAAATCAAAAACCTGGATTTAAATATTCCGCAATCTCTTTACAACAATCCAGTCCAGGTTTAAAGTGTTTTTGTTTTCTAGTTTTTTAATCTAGAGATCATTAAATGTGCCGAAGTTAGTGAAATTTGAGCGGAATCGCCCTTTAGCCATTTTAGTTGGTAAAATGTAATGAGTTATTCGATTGGCCTGTGTGAATTTGATTGACAGATTCATCAGCCAATGGTGACGTTTGTTGACCTGCGCCGTCACATGAGTCTCATTCAAATTCACCGCAGTGAGACCTGTGGATTTAGATTGCAAGTGGACGTAAAAGTTATATTTGTGAACCAGAATGTGTGCATTTGTGAAACAAGTCATTTGCATTTCTGAATCTGAAATACAACTGTGAACTAGAGCATGTGCATTTGTGAAAAAACGCTGCGTGAGTTCATTCTTTTTGAGACTAATCTCAACTCATAAGCCTACAACCACACCAGCAGGCCCGCAGACAGCAACATGGGCAGGCTCGCGGGTTCTAAAGAATGAGGAAGCCTGAGCGCCCTCGGTGTAATGATATGAATGCAAATCCAGAAGTTATTTTTCAGAAAAGTGCCTTCTCAGACAGCACTGCACACAGCAGGAGGATGTCACATTATAAATTTTGTCTGCAAAAATGAATTACCTCTATGAAATTACACCCAGGTGTTATCTGGAAGCAAATATTTTGCAGCTAAATATGATATTGACATAACAGCTTGTCCCATCCCACTAATGTAAATCTAGAGAGAAACCAAAAGATGGTTTCTATTTGCTTGATTACCCAGTAAGTTATTGATTTAATTGAGTCATACTTGGAATATATCCTAAATTGAGGTTGGCTGATAAACATCCTTATTGCTAAGGCATCTGAGTCCCAAGGTCCAATGAACACAATACATCATGAACAGTCTTGTGTAAAATGTGTGTTAAGGGTTTTTTAAAGGCTACTGGCATGAGTTTGTTCAGTGCCTCGCCAAAGTCATGCTCAGTTGCAGTAACAAATCAAATGTGCTTTCAACCTTTAAATCCTATAGTAGGTTAACTGTTCCATTTTCCACAGAATGACATGATACATACAGGTGTTTGAAATATGCACGCCACTTTGGTTATCACTTGGCATTCATTACTCCTACTTTTTGGATTGCAATTTCAATCCAATCAAGCTGAGCCTGATCACAATAATCTGACTGGTGTGTAGATGACACATTTTTACCCAGACTGTCGGTTTATTCTGATTACTTATGTCCATATCAACACAGCCAGTTCATATGATAAAATAACCAAAATGCAAACACAAGAGATTCCTAGAAATCCAGACACAACTGGATCATGGCATCTGTTCCTTTTCATTTTGATCATTAACTTGAAGTCGAGGAAAGCATTTAGTAACTCCTAAAATGTTAATATTAATTTTTATAAAGAAAAACAAAAAACAACAAAAAACATTTTATTACTAAAATGTTGACTTGCACAATGATGTGAAAGAATGCTGACTTGACAGTGATCCAGCAGACTGTCATAAACAACCTCCATCAGAAGAGTAACAAACAAAAGGTCAAGAGGTCTCGATCCAAGCCTGTTAACGGGAAGATGAGTGGAAATGATAAGAGTGGAAAAAACATGGAATAGTTGGTTTTTATTTCCCTGCAATACTTTGTACCTACCAAGACTCTTAAAATATTTACTGTTAGTTTCATGAACATGGTGCAGAAGATGAAAGTCCCTAAACCCAACCCCAGTAAGTCTGCTATTAAAGGAACTTTTCCTTAAAAGAATGATTGTCTCGATGCCATGTTGTATTAATGCAAGTCACCTGAATATGAACTGAGCAGATAAGCTCTAGGCTACAACACATGAACAAATGAGTCAGGCACCAACCAATTCTAAACCTTTATGTTTCTAATTTGTCTTATGGAATATGTTTTTTTTTCCTGTGTTTGAGCAACTATTTAATTGTTCATTTTTAGATATTTTGCTTTTTAGCTTTCTTAAAATTAATAGTCATTACAATAAGAACAACTTTGTCGTAAATTTTTTTGTTTCATTTATTAATCAAAAAACTTTTTTGTTTTACCAAATTTTGATGATCCAGAAGTCAAAGTAATTTTTTTTGTTTTTGATAAGCTATGGTTCCGACATGTTTCTGGTTATCATATCTTTTTTGTTTGTGTTATTTGCACGTAAGTAGTAAATACATTAACAGGCAACTGGCTAACTAACTTTAGGTTCCCAATGTTGATGCTTTCAGTGGTGGACAGAGGTCAAAATGGGAGTTAGTGAGTATTGAACATGTGAGTGTCATGTCTGCTGGATTTCTGCTTGATACTTCATTCTATCTAAAGGACAACTGCTTAATGGTACAGCAGATTGAAATTTAGACTAAATGTAATTATTTCAACAGCTTAAAACCAGACCAGTAGGTACAATTTTAATAAGACTTTCTTAATATCACCGGCAAAAGAAAGAAACAACATACACTGCTCTTCTAATTATTGATCCATAAAAACATCATATTCTTTAGCGATTGCATAGCTATCACATGGTTGGAGGTCGCAAAATGTGAAGTGCTGCTGGCTAAGGAATACATTTGAACCTTTTTAATGCCACACTAGCAAAACCAAACAAAGAATGTGTAACCACCTTATTATTGCTTTCTGTGAAATACGAGATGCTCTGCAGCCAAAGAGGGATCACATCAAGTGTGGATGGCTAAATGTCAAGAGCTACACTGCAAAAAGTATGCATGTAACTATTACAAAGTAGAACTCGGATTATTGCCCTATTTAATTACCCTTTAGTGGAATGAACACAGTTCTCTGCCTCTGTGGGCATTTCAACCTCCCAAATCTTAAGGTCCATCTGTGCTTTCTAGCTCCATATTGTTCTTTTGATCACCTCTGAAAGAATTTAACAATTGCATTCTTCTACCATTCTAGAAGCTTCGTTCAGAAGGTGCCTCAGGGTACCACCTGTCATGGATACAGCTGTTAGGAGGTGACATTTGATGTGCAGTTCTTTTGTGTTGTTCTACATAGTTTTTTTTCTTCTTTTTTTTAACTCACACGGCTTTTAACAGTGTGAGGAGGGTTCTTTTGAAATGAGACAAAGGAGCCAGGAGTGCAAAGACAGGTGGACACATTTTATCTCCAAATGTTCCTTTAAGACCCAGAGCTGATCATTTGTGTTTTCTGCTCAGCAGGGATCTGGTAGGTTCCTTTGGGGAAAACAACAGCTGATATTTTCTTTGCAAAGAAAAAAACATTTTTTCCATTTCAATGTCTCAAAGCTGGACAAAGAGTTTAACTATTAGAAATGTGATACATGTCATAGTGACCTTCTCAAAGCCTGGAAAGGTAGTCAAGGAAACAGGGAGACCTTTTTGCAATGTTTTAAAATTTGTGTTATGTCTGAACCTTTGCATCTTAAAAATATTTTATTTTTCAAAGTATTTACTTTGATATTTCCAGTGCAGAAACCCTGCAGTTGAACATTTAGTGTTGTCTCTGTTCATGTTGTCATGGACATAAAAACATTATTCTGAACTCTACCATTATGTTTTTTAGCAAATTAGTGGTGAAAAGAAACCTAATAAATAAGCCACAAGAAGTTTGTCACAGTAGGGTACACAGCAAACATTTATAAGGTGCTCTGGTCAGATAAGTTCAAAATTGTACACTAATGGTCTTTCTTTTGAGAAAGGCAGCTGTTACACAGCTTGTATAAGGGTTTTAAAATGTGTTATATTCATGAATAAAAGTAGTAGTCAACAGTGATTTTTTAAAATTTTATTTCATTTTTTTGCTGTCAATTATTTTTATAAGGATTTTTGTACCTAAGAAAAATTATTAGTATACAGTTTGGTACATTAAAAGTGTTCACATCATTCAAATTAATAAATTGATGAATTGTTTTACCAGCCCTGTGAATATTCCTACTTTGTGTCTGCATCTTCCAGTAGGGTGTCAGTGAACCTACATTTTCTGTGATAGAAGAGATACAAAGCTCCGAAAGATTAAACAAAGCATCTTTCTATGGGCTAGTTGTTGTCATGTTGCCACTCCAGCTCTTTGTCACTTCCTTGGATGGCTTTTGACTGTACAAACATATCTTAACAACAGTGATAGGTTGAATTTGATATCTAAATATTTGCTCTAAGCACATTATAAGAGTGCATTTGTATTTTCTTAAGAATAATTAAATAAAAACCCTCCAAACTGTCCAGAGACCTAAATAATTCAGAGTCAATCAAATACTTTTGGTAAAAAATACATTAGGCTTTTACATACAATTGTAATTTCTCATCCGAGATGATTAATGCAATATTTACTTTAAATTATATACAGAAAATAAGGAACCCCTCTGATATGTCCACTATTATAACCCAAGATAGACATCTGTATCAGTTCTACTGGATTGGATTGCTTTATCACTATCACCAGCTATCAATGTTTACACGACTTGTATAAACCACACATTTTATTCATTTCTCCTCTACAAATAATTTTTTTTAGCATCTTTTCATTTATTGATTTTATTTTGACCTCATCACTACTTTGCTGATTGCCATTTTACTATAAACTATAACCTTTTCTTTAAACTTTATCTCATGTGCATATATTTTTCCCACAAAACCATTTTTTTGTTCATGGTGTATTTTAACCTCCCATAACCATTTCTTGAAAAGCCTTACAACTGTAATGTTGCTCAGATAAAGAGGAAATGGGAGAAAAAGGATGATAGTTTGAGATAAAAGTCAGAGTTCAGTTCTTTATTCTTTTCAATTCTCTAAAAACTTTCTGGGAACAAAGTGCAAATGAACCATAGACGGGTATAAATACACGCAGGGCATTCTTCACATCTATATTTATTCCCAAAGAAATTGTATAAAGTAAAGCAATAGAGTTCCTCTGAGATTGCTTGAAACTCATCTGACTCACCCTTTCCCATAAGTGTGTAGTGCACTGCATCATTGTCAGTCTAAATGCTCACAAACATTTTCTGCTTTCTGAGTATTTTTGTGAAGCTTCAAGCATCTCATGGAGCAATGTTAAATCTTTAGAAATAGAAAAAAATGCCGCAAAATGGCAAACCAAATAACGCATGTCTGTCCTCCCAAAGTATCAAGAATTAAGAATCAGTTTATTTATATAGGATGATAATTGCAGAGTACTCCAGGAACAAAATCTGTTACTGGTTATAAACAAGATCTTGAGGCAGTCATTCACTGTCTAGCAGGAAGACAATACGAAATAGAATACAATCATCCTTTTAAATCCCTAAGTGCAAGGTCTTAAAGCATATAACCAAAACTACTAAGAGATAGTTTGAATCTAGGCTTGTCTTAGAATGGCTATCTCTGAATGCTGTCAAGAATCTTTGCCACTGCTTGACAATTTATGTCAACTACTCTTTTCATCTGTACGGAATATGTTCGTGATTGTGATGTGAGATACCATTAACAGATTGATGGCTTTAGACCACATTTTGGGTTTCATGCAAATTTATTGACTCACTCATTGATAGACTTTATAACATAGCAGGGTAAGATTAACACTTGTATTTCAACTACTTTAAAGAGATAATCAAAACAATTTTAGAAGTACTAATTTAAGAACAACATAATTTGGGTAAATATTTTTTTATTTAACAGTTCTATACTTTTATTATATGTTGAATAAATACATTTCCACTATCTTTTGATTTATGTTGAATTCGTATATATCAATGTTCTTTTTTTTAATCAAACTTAGTATTTTTTTTTTGACTTGATTTGACTTGACTTGATTTTGAAAAACAGTATTTGGGTCTTTGCTTTATATGAGAACACTTTAATCAACTGTAATGACCTATTAATGTATAATTACTACAGTCGTGGGTCACGTTGTCTCTCTTGGCCAACAGGAGTTAAAAACCTGTCAGAGCTCCATAAGTGTGACCAAAAGAAGCTAACAAGGTTTTTATAGTAGAAATGTTTGTGAGTTTAATTTCGCTGCCTGCTTATAAATCAAACAAACTTCCAAAGTGTCTTGATGCTCTGAAACTAATCTCTTTATGGCTTTACATTTTTTAAAGTCAAACATATACATTTATATAAAAAAAGACATAATAAATGAACTAATAAATACTAATAAATGAACACTCTTAATTTTGCTACTGTTAGGAAAATAATACACACCTTTCCATTATAGTGTATTACAAATACATCACTGGTCTCTTGGGTGAAATCACTGATTGTCAAGCTGGTCATGTAGCAGGTTGCTATGAAGGGTGTGTTGCCATCCACACTATATTTGGACTCCGCTTCGATTGTCTCCGAGTGTGAGAAGTGGGCGGAAATAAAGAGACAGCTGAAGCATATGTTGCTGTGTGTGTGTGTGTGTGTGTGTGTGTGTGTGAGTGTGTGTGAGTGTGTGTGTGTGGGTGGGT